>OZ014493.1:45449633-46049633 GCA_963966045.1 Xestobium rufovillosum
GTAACTTCTGTGCTTCAGTACCAGTATATAGTGAACATTTAAGATCATTTCGTTTAAAAAATGATCATTCAAGTTTTGCTAATCATCACCAGTTCACTCCTTCAGAAAATACTAAATTATTGTTTAATATTGAAAAGAGTTATCAATTAGATATATTAGAGTCTATAGAAATTTATAAACATAAAAATTATAGCTTAATGACCAGTTGATTTAGTACAATCTAGTTTATTTAAACTTTTGTAAATGTTTCTCTTATATGCTTTTCTCTGAAGTTCTCTAACCTCTCTTTATTGCCATTATCACATTAATTGACTAATTTCTCTCTTCTTACTAGGTGATGTTAGCTTGATGTTAGCAGTTGTCAAGATTCCAAGGACGTATTGTTTTATTTAGTTCTTTTTCTGTATACTGATATTTCACTTTCGTTTATAACTTCATCCATACGGCAGATGAACAGTAATGGGCTCAACACTCCACTTTGTTTAACTCCTTCTCCATTTGAGATCCTTTCAGATGTTAGATTACATGTTCTGACCTTGTTATGTATGTTTTTTTGTAAATACTTTTAATTGTTTTAAACATATCTGCATAACCACCTTTGGTTTTCAAACTTGTTGTAGGCGCTTGCCGTAAGTTACCTGTAAACCTGTACAGAGAACGTCGCTTCGGATGTTAGGCAACTGTCCACACTTCCTGCAAAATTTGTTGCCTACTTCAAACCTGTTCTTGATGTTATTTATAACCTAGAAGTTACTATCTGGCTAATTATGATTCACTGTACATTGTACAAGTTTATAAGAATGTTGAGTTGTATATAGAAGTTTCGTTAAATATCATATAATATAATTTATAATAATATAAAAGATGCACGTTGTACAAGACATTAGAACAAATAAAAACGTTTTTAGAAGACTAGAAACGACACATCTGCTAAATTCGCTTGGGCAGATACAAAAAGCAGGTCGCAAATATTTCCTCTTAAAGTAAAAGCAGACATGGGAGAAATACTAGTCGTTCCGACATATATCCGATCGGCCCTTCCGGTTTTTCTGTCAAGAACCCTATAGGATCAACGCTGGATGTTTCGCCAAGCTCTAATCTTTGTCCTGGGGAAGCCATCGCCTCCGCCAAGAATGAAACAAGAGCGTTTGCAAAAGGTGAGCTTGTTCGAGAAGCTGCAAAATGTTGTGCTTGAAATTAATCTGCAAAACGCCGACATTCTGATGCTGTTATAAATTTTCTCTTAAGTTGTTAAACTTGTTTACGGAAATCATGCAAATGCTGTGAATATAATAGTACGAAAACTTAAAAAACACAACCTATATAAGCTAAAAGTTTGCGACTCCAAGTTCATAACTTTATATGCTGAATAAATTATGGGAATTACTTACTTGGAAGTTGGTAGTTGTTTTTTGTTGCTGAAAGTTTGCTGACTTTGAGGAAGTCGACTTGACTGTACCAGAAAATCGAGTTATTAGTCGTTTATTGATGAACTATTGTGCATCCGTTACAGTCTCCCATTTACTACACTAATTTCTAGTACAGTACAGCATGACAGCATCAGTAAATTCTAGTTCTACAAGTGTAGACAGACATCTTTGCTTTATTACGTCTGCAAGGAGCAATTATAGTCTTACGGTTCACGATGTATTTAATTAACCCCTCTTACAGAAGACAGCCACACATTGGAGCTTCGAAAGGAAATAGGAATAAGGGTATTAGATTGCTATTATGAAAAATATCTATCTACAGCAGCATTAAATACAGAAAAGTGGAAAGTGTGATAATCCGAAGGGCATCCCTAGACAGCATTCATTCGCATTCGCACAAAAGCCTCGAATCCTATAATCAAAAATCTATTACGGACCCTGTACTTATTTTCCGACAGATGGCGCGAGAGATTTCCTTTTGACAGTTGATGTAAGCGTGCTAATAACAGCAAAAGTTTTACGCGCTTTGAACGTTTCAAGGTTTGTAGTTTTCTTTGTCCCTGTTCTAATAACTTATCAAATGAAGCACCATTTTAATACAAGTTGTTCCTGTATGCAGTATGCACACTTACCAAGTATTGGCCATCATAGTTGGATAGTTCTCGGTAATACTAGTAACTCTTCGCAAGCGGCAGCCTAAGTTACTTTGTTTCTCTCTAGATACGCGGGCGATAAAAAGGTTATGCTCTGGTCGCGCCCGTACGAGCACCTATTGTATATTCAATCGTGTTGAAGATTCTATCGGTAATTTCACACGTGCATGTCATTCGTTAGGTAGGTACATTTTGTGTTTCGCCATATTAGGGGACTAACTAGAGAAAATACTTGCTAAGTATGTTTAAAACTTGTTTCAGATCTTAAAACCTTTGAAGGAATTCTAAAATAAATTCCATTTGTTAGGAATTAACATACAAAACATGTGCATTCTGTTGCATTTTTATTGGAACGGACAACTTCCGTATTGACTAGATAAATGCGTTCTTGAGTTGCTAATTTGAATAATTATTTCTCACTTGATCAGAATGCCTAGTATTCTAAATATTTGCGTGTGCCTACCATGTTTTATTCTAGCAGATATGCAGCAAAATGTATAATTTTTCAGAAAATTTGCATGCCAGGGTGTGTGATGATTTTCGAAAATATGTATTACCTTTTCTCGCAAATAATTAGGTACTCTTGCTGCTTTGCTCACTTCAACTAGAAAGGAATCCTTCGGTGGGACTGTTGGCTGACATTCTTCACTCTAAAAACCTGACCACGACAAACTGTTGTCTTTTGCACACCTACGTGCCTGATACCTACTTTATTTTGTAGCTTGCAAATCATATCCTGACATTGAAAATTCAACATTTTCGCCTGAGGCGCATTAACAATTTTTTCATACATATCACATATTTTTGCTTTGCCCCCTCCTAGAAAATTCTCTATGGGCGCCATTGGATAATTCAAAGCCTAAAAGTTGCTTATTTTAACTGGAACAAAACCCTGCTTTTTCTTAAACTTTCAAAGCACATCATATTATTCAATCGTTCAAAAAATATTTTATTGGTGTTTTTAGCGTTTTGGATTGTAAAATTTCTTTAATTCAGTGTTAAATGGTACAGGCGAGGAATGCTGATGTCCAGTAAATACAAGATTTTCGGGGAAAATCTAGGAGATAAGTTTTTCATACGAAAATTAGCCAATTTTTTAGAGATTGGTTGTGTTACGTGTTCAAATTTAAAAAAAAAAACAAATTGCTCTATTTGACGTTATTGGAGCAGTATTTGAATACTTAAGCATTCGTGGATATGTTTTTTGAATTTAACAATATTTTAACAAAAGTCCAAAAGTCCATAAGAATTAATAATTATTTATTGTAACAGTTGGATAAAAAATAATATGTGGTATGGGAGTTTGGGAGCAAGCAGGGTTTTTTATAGCGATTTCTTTTGAGGAGTTAACTTTTTTGTTCTATTTGTTACCCAATAAGGTTACGTACTGTATAATTTGACTTAAACTCAAAAAATTTTACAGATAACCAGAGGAAAGTAGTGGTGTAACATATAATTTTTTGTAACTAAGTTTTATTTATATTTTCGCAAAACAACGTGTAACTAATTATTATCTTAATAACTAGAAAAATTATTGAGTTGAAATTTAAGGTGTCGTTTTCATATGACAAGTTCTAATTTACAAAAAAAAATTGCTCTGCTAGCCCCATCAGTAGCGTTGCTACGGGGTAGGCCGTTTATTTATTTCCCAAATTCAATGTTACGCCACTGGCGAATGCAGGTAATATTAACGTATTTGAAATCTACGATTTATCGGCTGTTAGTACGGTTCCCTCTAGAACCGTAGCTGTTAGTCTCTAAAGTGCTGCCATCTGTCGCCCAAAGGTGTGATTAGGGTTATGTAAAATAACAGTCACAATCTATTATGATTGGTTTCAATCACAGCTGCAAATTTTTCACACGGACCCTCTACAGCTTGGAATGTTCCAGGTTTTTTGCTTTAGCGGCAACCGAATAAGTCTGCGAGGATTAGTCGGCAGTCTTATCTTTAAATTATTACTTTATATTTAGAAATATGAGGATAAATTGAAGCGCCACCGCCATCTGCATTGCAGCGGCCACACTACCACTACTGTCAAACGTCCAGTTTACTGTGCAACTCGCCTAAATATTCACAAACTGAAGAGATTGCAATATAAATTTCGTCCCAATACGCCGTTTTAACAAAGTAACGTATCAAGACGTTCTTGGTCGAAAATGAATAAGAAATAATTAACTTAGGCAACCATACTTTCAATTTATTGCTATAAATATGTGTACAAATAGTAAAAAAGGTGTCGAGTTTATGGCGGTTTTATAACAGATTTTTCAATAATTTGAGGGAGATTTATTTAAGGCGAACGAAAAATATTCCTATAAAAGTAGTGGGAGTCTCTAAGTTGATCCTTTATTGATATTTTTTTATTTATTTAACGCCCTATCTACTTTAATTTCAGAATGGTGTTGGAATAAAAATGTGTCTACATGTCCCGTTTTTAGTGCTCAAATTCCGCACCCTTAATTCAAGTATTTTAAACTTAGTTTAAGTCTCAAAGGTAAGTTAAATATGAGAATGCTTTGAAAATACAAGCGGTTGGTACCATTATTGCAGAACTTCAACTTCAAATTTGTAACAATATCACTTGCTTTATTCTTAAGAAATTAGGATTCCAAGGACAGAAACTTTATTTTTGTAATCGATGTTTTCGACTACCTAACTCATTTTGGACAACTTAGTTAGAAATTTCATCCTATTCTTGGTTTTCTCGTAAAAATATGTTGATTTATGTTTGGTATGTGCGCCGTCTAGTGAGAGGCGAGGAACTTCAAATACATTTAGAAAACGTGACCCATTTTATGACTGTCGTTTTAAAACCTCTCCTTTAGGTAATCATAAGGCAGTTTGACCTTGAAAATTTAGGATTTTCATTTTGTATTTTTGTGATTCAACCGTGTTTTATTAATAAATCTTCTATTCATTGTCAGTTTATTATAATTTCAAAATTCCTGGCATTTTTAGAATCCTACTTCAAAAATGCGTTACATTAGTACTGTAACGATGCCTTAGATGGCAGCATCTCGCGTTGATTGGACTATCAATAAAAAATACTCTTTTGTCTACGTATAAAACTAGACTAGACTTCGTAGATCCGTTACACGCAAGTGTTATTAACAAGCTCAAGATCATAGAGTAGTTGCAATCTCTCAATCTTGTGCATATTTGGGCGAGATGCCAGGAAACTGGAAGTTTGACAGTTGTAGTAGTATGGCCATTGCAATGCAGATGGCGGTGGAGCTTCAGTTTATCCCAATGATGTAAATCCCTACTGGATAGGCTCATTGCCGTTTACCCCGTGAAAACTTTTTGAGGCATTTCTGTTGTGTATGCAACCCGTACTACTTACGAATCTCCATCCTTTTCTAACGCGAAGAGCTTAACAGGTGTTTTTGCACAGTTAACAGTTTTTTGTGTACCATGGTCATATATTGCGCTGCTTACGGCTGTAAAAGCGTTCAGCAGCCAGGTAACAACTTATAGTTTCATGGGCAGCGCTGCCAGATTTGGGGATTTTACCCCAAAAATGGGAATTCCGCAATGTTTCGGAGTAATTTTGGGGTAAAAATTTTATTGGGTATTTTGGGGAAATTCGACCAATGCAAGGAAATAATTGTTAATTTATTTTTGTATTTATTATCTTTTTGATTCAATAATCTAACATTGTAAAAGGATTTAGGGACCCTAAAAGGATTGACAACACAGCGCAACCTAGGAGTGTTCACAAATTTAAAAGTTGTAATTAACTTTTTATTAGTGCTCCCATTTTCACCTGCGTCAGTCGAAAGGCTTTTTAGTGACCTTTCGAATATTAACCGAAATTGTCTGGATACAGAAACAATTTCTGCCCTTCTGTATATAAAACAAAGTATTCAGAAGCATAATGGGCTGATAGCGTTTGAACCTAACAAAAAGATGTTACGTTCCAACTTATGGATAAAGGAAAAATACTCGTATGTACTTAATGCGATATTTTGTATTAAACTTATTGATAAGTAACAATATCGTTTTATTTTAAAATTCCCGCCGAACGATCCCGTACTTTTGAGTTGGGGGAATTTGGGGTATTTTGTGTCAGTTTATGGAGAAAACAAATTTTTCGATCTGGCAGCGCTGTTCATGGGTAAATATTACATTCCAATGTGAAATGTGATCCTATTCATTTTTGCCCTCTAAATTAAATAATGTGCGTCTAACCTAAAATTTTAGATTCCCGTTTCATACGAATACCCCGGAAATTAAGTTTCTTGAGTTTCAATCTTTTGTTTTATGATTGATAATTCTTTATCATTGACCTAGGTTCCTAGGTCAATAATGAATTCATCATTAACCTATTACAAGAGGTGGGAAAAATAATTGGGAGTGACTACTGAACAGTCCGCTGGTCACTTCTAAATTTTGTTCTAGAACAGTCGACATAATATCAGTAAAATGACGTTTAAGAACTTCGTTATTAAAAGACATCGCCAATAATCTCGGTGGGTGTTCGGGTGTGGTACAAAGCTGCCATTTTGTTCTCCTGCGGCCACACGAGTTCTGCGCTCGCTGGGTTCCGCATTTTTTTGCTTGTTTCTACATCATCTTTTTGCCAAAAAATGCGTGTGTCTGGTGCGAAAGGGCAAGTAAGGGTCTATTTTAAAAAAGCGTTCTCTCAGCTTTAGTTTTTTTTACACTTCCAAAATGCCAAATATAGGTTACATTCTGTAATGCGCAAGCGGCCGGACTGTGCAGTAGTCACTCCCAAAATAATTTCACGGAGCAAATGTCGGTCAATAATGAAGTGTTTTAAGGTTAGTAGTGAAAAAACAATTCTTTTACTCGGCTTAGATAGGATTTTATTTAAATATTAAAATGGGTATTTTAGTATGGAGAACCCTATACTTACAACTTCGTTTATGCTGTTATTTTAAAATAAAATAATAGGTAAGTACTTATAACATAATTTGCATAGGTACAGCAAGAAAATACTTACTAAATGCACAGTAAATAATACAAAGCTCTGTATTTTTCAATTTGCTTATCCTTGCACTGTTTTTACATGCGAAACTAAACTGGAATTTACCCAGCATTTAATATTTTTTTCGGAGTATTTAAAATACTACCTAACCAAAACTTTAGTTGCTGAATTTTTTGTTGTTCCCTCTGAAACTGCTGCGACTTGTTGACTTGTAGGGTATAATTTACTCATAAGTTGTAAATCAACGTGTAAAATAACATGCTAAATAAATAATGTACTTGAAAATACATTTACCTGAGATGAGTTTTATTTATATTTTATTGATTTCTCAAATGAAGAGTCCGAAAAAGCAAGTGTAAGTATTAAAATTTAGAAATATCAACTTGTCTGTTACCCGCTTAATCAAGTCATACGGCTGTTTGAATGAGAGAGCAAAGAAGAGACTGACTTAAAAAGAGAAGGAGATTGGTAAGTATTGTGGGTTGTCTACATCTTGAGTGGCTTCACTTTTACTTCCATTTAGCCCCCGGTTGGTTTATCCTCTTATTTCGTTATTTCTAAATAGAAAATAATAATTTAGGGATAGGACCGCCGACTAATCCCCCAGATTTATTCGGTTGCCACTAAAGCAAAAAAAACCTTAAAAATTCCAAGCTGTAGAGGTTCGGTCTGAAGAGTTTGCAGCTGTGATAGAAACCAATCATAATAGATTGTGACAATATTTTGCATAATCCTAATCACACCTTTGGGCGATAGGTGGCAGCACTTTATAGACTAAAGGCTGATAAATTCCAACTTAAGGTCTTCACAACTTGGAGCTAGAAATTTTTGTCCTCCTAGTCCTTGCTGTTTCTTTATTTATTATATCCCAGATGCTTTTGGTTCTGTGTCTGATTTCTTCCAATTGTAAAAAAAATGATTTAAAAAAGTATTATCAATACGCTTTATATACAATTTAAAAAATATTTACACAAAATAAAATAACTCTAGAAGCTAAGAAAATATATAGATCTTTTAATATTGCAAACAGTGTAACGTAAAAATAAATAACACAAAAAGTATACACCTGGGCCCTATTGTCATAGAACTGACACGACAAGACCGATACATATTTTACGTGAAGTAACCATTCATAATCTAATATCACATCTTTTCTCATAATTACGACACCATACTTCCATATTTACGAGACGGAGGCCACACGGGGACCTCGGAAGTACTAGGGGTCGGCGACGGCACCCTCGTGAACATGTTACTCACGGAATCGCGAAGCCTCTCCATGAACGTCTTGTACTCCATGTCGCTGTACTGCTGTCCAAAATTGAAATCTGCCACTTCCACTATGAACCTGCGACATAAGCCAAATGATCGCACAACCAAAATATTAATATTTAATTAAAGTAACCTGGATCTGCTCTGTATAAAATAGGCCACGCCAAATACAACCAACACCACGGCAAGTAAAATAAATGCAACAGGAACGACAATAACCGATAACTGAGCTTGTTTCTTAACTAAAAGAAAAAGCACGATATAAATTTCAACGTCGATTCAAAATATCTCACTTACCATCGTAGACCGTTATAGTAACAGGATGCACCACTTTGTTTAGTTCATTCGAGATAATAATAAGGACTGTATATTCCCCAGTAGAGGCAAAGTATCGTCGAATAGGAATTTCGCACACTTCAGTTTTGAATATAATTTGACAAGTCTCGTTACCCGTAGAGTTATAAACTCCTTTATAATAGGTTAAACAATAGTCGAACATAGAAGAACCGTGACACTTAACAGTTAAATTTAGCAACTCCCCGTGATGAATCCACTTTAAATTGTCTATGGTGACGTTTGCTATCGGTGCTAAAATTTGAAATTGAAGTTAAGGCAAAAGTTTCCCTAGAAAATTCTAACCTCACCTTTTGCGACAAGTTTTGTTTTGAAATAACCGTAGGTATTCCCAGGCTTCGGAGGCGTATCTCTATTATTGCAAACGTATGGCAAACTAATGTTTCGCTTAATCAAACTAGTCGTATTTTTCGTAATCAGAGTCGCATTTCTTTTAACACGATTCTGATCAACCGCGATCTTCTCTGTACTTGATTTTTCCGTAGTTGTGTTTATCGTAGTCTTACGAGTTGTGGTAGTAACATTTGGTGCAACAGTTGTCGGTGGCACAGTTGTTGTAAGTGGGGCAGGAGTGGGTAACGGGTCAAAATTAGCTACGACCAGCGCCTCAACAGTATGATTTTGAAGTGGAGTCGTGTAATTAAAATCAAATGTTAGATTATTGGCAGGTCCGTAATAAACGCAATCGATCAACCAATAGGTTACTACACTGGTTGCGTAAGTGTTCAGAAATTCAGCATCGGCTGCGTGTAACTGTACTTCGTGTTTAACAACATCCGTTGTAGACACGTAAATTTCTCGGGACACATTCCTTTGGAAAAGACGCAACTCCCCATTAAGTTGAGCTACAATTATTTAATAATTTAGTATCGATGACAAAATTTAGTTCAAAAGAGCAAATTAATAGATTGAAGGGTATATCAATATTTTAAAAACACTTGTAAAATGTGACCTTTGAAGATGTTCCAGAATAATCACAAATGACTAATTTAAACGCCAATAAAAATTTTATACTAAAAATGAGCAATTGATAATAAAAGACTAGATAACACATAGTTGCGCTAACTCAATATAGATTAACATTCAATATCAGCGTTCACAAAATTAATAAATAAAAATAAAACGGGACGAAAAACGGTAATAATATTAAATTCCAAATGTATTTTTTTGACTTGCGGGCATCATGCAACTACACCACCCTGTATTATTTAATGACAATAATAAAAAGTTTATTCTAACATGCAATAGGAAGATGATAAATGTTATACTAACCAGTAATTTCAAATACATATCTTGCAGACGTTACCGTTACGTAAATAATGTAACTCTTTTCAATCGACAGTTGTATTTCATAAATACCTGGAGGATAGAGAGTACGATTTGCGTAAGACACATTCCAAGTATCCACACAGCCATCAACTATATTCTGAATAAGAAAACATAAAGAACATGTCAAAGAAAACGATGTTCTACGTACTGTTTGCGAATGCTTTTCTATACCATTATCCACCCATTTGAACTTATATGTACCAGTCGCATTGTCACCGTCGTCTGTTAATAAGGCAGTAAAGTGAGCAGTTGCCCCACTAACTATAGGCGTATCACCATGAATTACCACATCGTAATTCAAACAATTTGCTGGAAGGGCATTTTATGGTTTCAGGAAATAACACGTAATTTCAATCAATTTTATACTTACCCAATGTAGAGAAATAGGCTACTAGTAAAACTGCACGTGTATTTAACATCGTCGAGTATAATTAGCTTTGATTAAAATTAAAGAATAAAAACATGGTATTTTTATAGAAATTTATAGATCTGCCACTTACAGCTGTCAGATGGCTGTCAAATGAATGGGAAATGGAACATTGACGAAAGAAGTAGTTGGACTACGTGTACGGGTGAGAGAAAATTGCAGTCACCATTTCGGGAGCAAATATATTTTTGAGTCAATTCGGGACCTAAGTGCCTCCGTCATATGTCAGATTTTCATTCCAAGCAAAACAAAAGCACGTGCCATTTGACGTTTATCGATATTATTTACAACGTCTTAAACTAGTTTTTGCAATATAATTATAGACGTTTTGCAGTGAAAACAGTTTATTTTCAATTTGTGTGTTGGGCTTACGCGTAAAAACTTGAAAACAACTATATGTAATTATAATTATATTTCAGAGGTTAGGTTAAAACGTCAGAAAGCACGTGGCTTTGTTTTGTTTGGAATGAAAATCTGACGTTTGTGACGCGCCACTTATCTCCCGAATTAATATTCAGTTGCTTGAGTTATAGTAGACACCTCTTTGGTTATACAAATGTAGTTTTCAGCAAAACTCAACAAAATTTGATAAAAATTTCTGCTAGTTGCCTATTTCTAGTTTACGTTAATGATGACATAAGCGTCAATGTGCAGTGCCACACTTCTTTGAATAGATATATTTACACGCGGGGGTAGTCATAATATTGGCGTTTAATATGAAAAAAAACGACTTACCAAAGTAAAATTACATTCGTTTTCAAATATAATTCATAGGTAAGTCATTTGACTTTATAAAGGGAGCGACTGCAGCTCCGGCCGACGGTCCCCTGAAATTTTTTTCCAATATCGTTATCGGCTAGTAACGCTAAAGTAGCATTTACATTGAATTTCATCGAAAATTGAATTCGAAATTTCATTGCTTGTCATACGCTTTTATACTTAATACCTTATCATTTACATTCAAAACTCAACTTTAAATTTTCCCAATGGAGGAGATAAGTGGCGCGTCACAAACGTCAGATTTTCATTCCAAACAAAACAAAGCCACGTGCTTTCTGACTTTTTAACCTAACCTCTGAAATATAATTATAGTTGTTTTCAAGTTTTTACACGTAAGCCCAACACACAAATTGAAAATAAACTGTTTTCACTGCAAAACGTCTATAATTATATTGCAAAAACTAGTTTAAGACGTTGTAAATAATATCGATAAACGCCAAATGGCACGTGCTTTTGTTTTGTTTAGAATGAAAATCTGACGTATCTGACTTATGTCCCCTATTTGACCTTGAAGTCGTGCAAGGGAAAGTTCGTGCTTGGAAAAGGCAAGCAAATACGCTCTAAAATTGCCATGCGCAGTTAATATTTCACGCAATGCGTGCAATCCAAAAAAAGTGCTTCAAAATTTTCTTGAATTCTTGATAATTGCTGCAAGACTTCAGTGCATTTAAGTTTCCTTTCAATATATTTCAATTCGGGAGATAAGTGGCGCGTCACAAACGTCAGATTTTCGTTCCAAACAAAACAAAGCCACATGCTTTCTGACGTTTTAACCTAACCTCTGAAATATAATTATAATTACATATAGTTGTTTTCAAGTTTTTATGCGTAAGCCCAACACACAAATTGAAAATAAACTGTTTTCACTGCAAAACGTTTATAATTATATTGCAAAAACTAGGTTAAGACGTTGTAATTAATATCGATAAACGTCAAATGGCACGTGCTTCTGTTTTGTTTGGAATGAAAATCTGACGTATGACGGAGGCACTTATGTCCTCAATTCTATATGTTAATACAAATTATTATCTTCCATAGAACATCTTGTAAAAAATACGAACATAACCTACAAATTTAACATAACAAACTGACAATGTTAATAGATCATTTTAGAATATCGTCACACAATTGACAGCTGGAGGGCACACATTTGTTTGTTTAAAGCTTATTGGAGGGAAGAAGAGAAGGTATAACAAAGCAGATGTTCGTGTTACCATTTGGCATCAAAAAAGGGGCGTAACTTAAACTTAGTCGCTTTACGCCGAGAATTGAACGAAAATTCTTAAAATGATACGACTATTTGCACTATTGCAAACTTTGTTTCATTATTTTGAGTTAAATTACATGAACTCTAAACATCACCACTTTGTTTGGCACCAAATCTGCTCAAATTTTGGTAACACTCACGTGTGTAACGATGTGCAGTGTTGTTCTACCCAATGATGTATATCTACCTATTACAATTGTAATAGATCTATTACTTTCTAACATTTTCTATTACGCTAGTACATTCTTTCAAAATCTATTACTTTTTTCCTCAAGTGGGAAAAACAAATTGGAAGTATTTGCCAATGATAATAAAAACAACACAATTTGGATATTGACATATTTTTTTCAAAACAAGAAGACACCCCGTTTTTCTCGGTGGACCCTCAAATTTCCGCCCCGAAGGGAATTTTCCTCCCATCTGGCAACACAGACGGTAGTGGTATTCATATTTATAAATTCAATGGTTTCAGCAAGCACAGAAGACCATATAGTCTTCTGTGGTTTAAGGCTATACAGCGTCATCTATGAGCGAATAGTATATAGTAGAGAATCTATTACAGTTTTCTTCATTCTGTTACGATTTTGTTGGGAAACCTGTTACAATACGTAGAGCACCAAGAACAACACTGACGATGTGTATCCATACCCTGCCCTCCAATAGAAAATGGCGGCCTGTTAAAATCAGGCCATTCTAAAACAGTCTATACTTCTTCACTTCCATCACAAATTTAAGCCGATGTGAAATTCAATGTAAATGAGGATTAACTGGCTTGGTGGGTATGCGGGTATCGCACAGAACTGCCATTTTGTTCTCCTACGCTTAGACGAGTTCTGATCTCGTAGGGTTTGACGTATTTTGCTTGTTGTTACATCATCTTTTTTCCAAAAAATGCGTGTGTCTGGTGAGAGGACAACTAAATGGCCTGTTTCAAAAATGCGTTCTCTCAGCTTTAATTTCTTTTCACCTCCAAAATGCAAATTGGTTGACATTCTGAAATGCGCATGCCCGACCGTGTTGGAAAAAAATTTCAGGGGACCGTCGGCCGGAGCAGTAGTCACTTCCTTTTCTCAATGCCTTTTCTAAACACTCATAAAAATAACTTTGCACTAGAAGAGGGCTTACCGCTTACTTGACAGTTGACAGGCAGAAGAAAACATGCTTTACAAGGAAACCCAAATGTCCATCCGGTACTTTTCTAACTAAAATAGGATTGAAGCAAGTAATGACAGCTTTCTTTGTTGTTTTATGGCTGGATAAATTCACGGGTAAAGTACGTTTTAGCACGCATTTTGCGTTTTTCCCAAGTTTTTTAGAAAGAGGGGACTTATACTTGGGCCGCCCAACAGACGGAGTGATCACCCTGTAAGAACGTGCTCTAGCGGGGCCAATATTAATTTATGACGACCGAATTGGAGTGATGCGACTTCGTTGGGCCTAAAGAAAGCGCATCACTGCGGTTCTGTCGTCCTAAATTGACTGTGGTCCCGTCTAGAGCTCATGCTTGCAGGGTAATCACTCCGTCTGTTGGGCGGCCCAAGTATAGTAGAGCACAAAAAAGATAAAATTTGTGCGAACGATGCATTTTGGTATATCACTTTTGTTCGAGAAACTTGCGGGACCGGGAGCGAAAAGGGGTGCTGGGTGGGGTAAAATACTGGGTGTAATTGTGCGTTACCGTGTTTTGTTCGTATATGAGTCGATTGGGCATCCCGAAGAACCGTAAAAGCGAAGAGAAATGTTTTTTTTTATGAAAAATTTTGTACGTAGCTGTAGAGCATCCATAAGCGCGTAGTTCAATTGTCCCACGTGTAGATAGATTAAAAACGCAGCAGCAGTGGATGCGATCTCTAGCAACATTCCCGGTAGGGTAGCATGTTAATTTATATCCCAACTAGGTTTTGCCAGTGTAACGTTTTACCGCGCTGTTAATGTGTTGATTCTTGGAGGGGGAGACTTAAACGCTCCGCTTGCCCAAGACCGGAAATAGTGGGCCGTGGAACCACTTTTTTGTGCCGTTTCAATATTCCTGCGCAAAGGACGAGTTAATAAGGACGGCGGACGGCATTGTAAACACGTTCCACCCATAAGAAAAATGACAGAATGGAGTCAATATATGTTCCGTATTAATTTGGAAGTTTTGATATTATTATAGCGACAATTGCGTTCCCCCGTACCTAGAACGACATGTAAAAATGTGTTTGTTAAACTGGTGCAAGTTTGGAGTCGATAGGTGTAGTAGGGTGTTAAAGTGAACTGTACCCAAATTCACTGATGATTTTCATTTTTGAGATGTTATTGAAGAAATTAAAGGCGCATTAAATTTTGAAAAGATGTTATTCAACATAAGTGTGACATCGAATCTGCAGGTAGTTCATTTCATTTTCATTTCAAAGAAACAAATGCGCCACATACTCTTGACATCTGTCATTGTCACTTACAAAATACTTTAACCTAACTTTTGCAATATGGGTACCTATAGTAGTTATGTTACATTGTTTTGTAACCGGCACGGGCCAATGGCAAGAGCACATGGTGTGTTGGTTATTTGGAAGGAAAAACTGAAATATGTTCTTCAAGATTACGTCTGCGCCAGGATAAATGGTTACTAGTCATCTTAGCCTCCAAACCAATGGAACTACATTGTCTTCCTCGATGATGAGCAACAATGTTCTCAGTTAAAGTTATTGCTTTTTATTATTTGCCACTTTGCCCTGGTCTGGAGCTCCGAAACATATTCGGCGGCCCAGCGCCGCCAAAACGACTAAGCCATCTGTTGCTTTCGCTGATAAGAGTGAAAGTCTGGACTCGGGAATATTGCTTAGGCCAGATTCAGGTAATCAGGTTAAAGTGTCTCCGATTAAAAAATGAGCCGGAGTGGATAGGTGTAAAGTAATCGGGATTATTTGATAGCGCATGCAAAGGTCGAGAGCTTAAGACACACTTCTATCTGTATCAAGACGGTTAACAATCCCTTATCCCTTTTTACATGACTATTTGTGGACTTAACGCCTACTTCCCAGAGCCCACCAAAATGTGGGACCCTGGGGGAATAAGATGCCATTGAATGGCTTGTTTGCTCTCAGTCTACCACCAACTCTTAAGAGTGTATTAGACGTTTGATAAAAACTTACCTGCATCATCTAATAATGTTCTCCACTGCGGCACATATGCTATTTAAAATAAAATGCGCCCAAGAAGTTGAGATAGGTATCGGATTTAAATAAAATAGGACCCTTGTTTATATTTACGATCTTTATTATTTATTCTATTTTAATAATGTTAACAGTTCACTGATTATAAAATAAGAAAAGGAATATCATCATCATGAAATAACGGGTGACTTCTGGAAGAATTTAAAGGCTATGTTAATCTCGAATACACATGTAAAAACTTAACTGAACAACGTATGATCTTTGAATCATACATATTTTTAAGTAGCTATTAAATATATTACCTTACATAAATATTAAAAACGATACCTAACGATTTGTGAACATTTTACGAATAAATCATGAACACAACGTAATTCTTATCGTTCAACATTCTTCCTTTACAGTGGCAAACTAAGCGATACACAACAAATATTTATCGTTAACTATTTCCTCTGCGCACACTTAATTACTGTAAAAACCTATAAGAATATGCGGCCAATCATTTTAGATCATCGGAACTGAATACTTTAGAAGTTTTAGGCCTTGAAATTTGTGAAATCGTCTAAAATGTTTGACCAAAGAATAACACAATCAAGATGGCACATGAAATTATACAGGGCGAGTCACAAACGTCATGTTAGATGGCATTCTCCTTTTTTATTTTTAATAGAGCAAATATTGGAAGAACGACAATGACCGATAAAATAATATTTTGATTTTTCTCCGTCTTTAATAGAAAGGACGCCTCGACAACATGATTTAATGACTTACTCCGTAGAGAAACAAAAAATTTGAACCAGTCTTTACGTCACTTTTTCAGTTTGCATTACGCCGAAAAATTACATCACTAAAGTAACTACGGGGATTCCCCAAGTTGCGGAAAAATTTAATATCTCTCAAGAAATGGAGGATCACCATCTATAAATATTTTCAACAACCCGTTAAAGCGCCCCCTATATTTCCGTATACTTACTAAAATCTGCTTTGTACAAAAACTATTTTTACCTCAAAATTCCTAATTTTTTTTTGATATTACTTTGGAGTAAAATCCATTCAAATTCAATGTCTACCTAAATCAATTTTTTTTTTATATAATATATACATATACACATATATCTATTGCTTGCCGATAGTGCTACGTAAACGATCACCTACATTCGAGTTTTCATGAAAAATTGGAAAAATACGGAATGAATCTGCTGCTAGACTGGGACAGAAAACACCTTTATTACGTTAAACATTTAAATTGTGCCGAAAATTTTCTACCCAAATGATACAGCTATACTTTTTCTCTTTACACATCCACAGAGATCAGTTATTTTGGCATAATAGGCAACTGATACAGAAATCACTCGAAAAATATTATTACGAGACCCAACAGCAATATGTTCGGCCATTTCACAACTTCCATTTTAATAATTTTATAATGTAAAGCTACAAACAAGACTTACGCTAGAAAATAGTGCACATGCCATGCTTACCTATTAATGAGAGCAATAAGCCACACAACGCCACTTCCTCTCCAACAAAATTGCAAAACCACTAGCAACATGCCACACATTGTTCCACATGTGGATTTGTACATGGACACAGTGCTCTAGTGAGCAATAAGCCACACAACGCCACTTGTTAATAGGAAACTGTGCATGTACAAATCCACATGTGGAACAACGCGTGGCATGTTGCTAGTGGTTTTCCAATTTTGTTGGAGAGGAAGTGGCTTTGTGTCTTATTGCTCACTAGAGCAATAAGCCACACAACGCCACTCGTTATCCTCCACCTCTTATTTCTGTCCGTTGCTAACTCCCTTGCATTCCTCACTCCCATCTTTGTCGTGTCCCCCTTAACCTCATTGGTCCATCTTTTCCTTGGTCTTCCTCTGTGGCTTATTGCTCACAGTGAGCAATAAGCCACACAACGCCACTTGTTAATAAGAAACTGTGTGCATGTACAAATCAATATGTGCAACAACGCGTGGCATGTTGTTAGTGGTTTTCCAATTTTGTCGGAGAGGAAGACCAAGGAAAAGATGGACCAAGAGGTGGAAGATAATGAGAAGAGCAACGGATTTCCCCATAACAATGGGGAAATGGAACAAGCTGTATAACTGAAAATATTTTCTAGTTATAGCTGATATAATTTACCTCTTACTTTCGCGTGAAATGGGAAAACCCCGCAAATTTTAGAAATGCTTTTAATCAGTAGTTTGCTGTCCAAAACATCCCGTAACTTTTGTTATTTGAATTTGAGACTTAATTTAGTCTAAATTAAATGCTGAACCGTGTATGTCTTTGAAACACTCAGGTCGAACCAAAATAGAACCAAAATAGAACCGAAAATCAGATCGGAACCGGTATTTTTTCTGGACCAAAACCGCTATTTATTTTTCGGTTCTTTTAGATTCCTTTCGGTTTCAACGAAATTTATTCAAACGTCAATGAAATCACGGTATCATTTTAATTGGCATTCGTTATAAAACAGCGTAACTTTTACCAGCGCCAGCCAAACCGCATGCCCGCTTGTGAAGCTAAAACATGACCTCTTTTGGAGGTAACCTAAACGTGAGCGTGTGTGGTTTGCGTTATTAGAATTTGTATTGTGTTTGTGACTTGGCTTTGTATAATTGCGCGTATAATGTATAACAAATAACCTCACTGGAACCGAAAAGAATCAAAAAGAACCGAAATAAGAAACCAGAACCACTATTCATCTCCAAAGGTGCAAACACGAAAATGGCAGTTCTTCCCGATGAGACTGACACAGTTGCAGGCTGCGAAACAGTAAAAAAAGATCTTCCTCCTCATTATTTCCGTCAAAATTTGGCTGATCCGATACCGTGCAGGGTGATATGTGGATTAACACCAACCCGGATAAGTTCAAAGCGTGCCGAACTGCGCCAGGCCTCACCCAAACGTGTCGAACAGAACCGAAAATCAGATCGGAACCGGTATTTTTTCTGGACCGAAACCGGAACCGTTATAAAGGTTGATGAAATCTGTTGGACCGGAACCGAAACCGCTATTTATTTTTCGGTTCTTTTAGATTCCTTGCGGTTTCAACTAAATTTATTCAAACGTCAACGAAATCACGGTATCATTTTAATTGGCATTCGTTATAAAACAGCGTAACTTTTACCAGCACCAGCCAAAACGCATGCCCGCTTGTGAAGCCAAAACATGACCTCTTTTGGAGGTAACCTAAACGTGAGCGTGTGTGGTTTGCGTTATTAGAATTTGTATTGTGTTTGTGACTTGGCTTTGTACATTGCGCGTGTAATGTATAACAAATAACCTCACTGGAACCGAAAAGAATCGAAAAGAACCGCTATTCATCTCCAAAGGTGCAAACACGAAAAGGGCAGTTCATCCTGATGCGACTGACGCAGTTGCAGGCTGCGAAACATTTCAAATGATCCTCCTCATTGTTTCCGCCAAAATTTGGCTGATCCGATACTACGCAGGATGTTATATGGATTAACACCAACCTGGATCATGCCAAACTGCGCCAGACCTCACCTAAGCGTGCCAAACTACGCCGGACCTCACGAAAATGTGCCGAACTGCGCCAGATCGTGCCGAAGCAAGCCAGACCATGCCGAAGTATACCAGCCTGCGCTGCGCCACCCGAGAGTGGTTTGAAGACCGTCAGCCCTGACTTAAATGTCATAGTAACCCTTTGATAACTTGATAAATGTTTGGAATTAAGGAAGAAGGTGACATTACGCCATACTAAATCCCGAAATGTAAAATCTAAGAGTAACAACACATTAAAAAAAATATTTAGACGGAAATTACGAAGTAGCCGAACATATAGTTGCTGGGACTGTTGGAAAAAATATACAATTTTTACAAAATAACTTCCATATTTACAAAATTGGACACGTCAAATGCACACGAACTAAAATATATACATATTGAATACCCCTACGAGGGCGAGCTGACCATAACATCGCCGCATAGTAACTCGTTCCGCTCTAAAATAAATATAGTTTGATAAATTCTTTCACGTTTCAGCCGCCCCTCGTATCACATAAACCTAACTCCTTAAAAAACTAACCAAAACAAAAATCAGTCTTATTAAATCGCAGTTACTGCTGCTCTAACCTTTTCTCTTCCTCCAGCATCGCGTCCAATTCATCGGTGAGATTGGCTAGCATGTTTCCGATGTCGTTCAGGACGTCTGCGGGTTCCGCCCTTTGGGTTCTCGTATTCTGCCGGCTGGTCGTGGGGGACGGATGTGGAGGCAAACCCGCTCGTTGCTTGACAGGCGAGAATTCCGGAGGTCTGCTACCTTGTCTAGTGCGTATTGTACCGGCATTTTCGTTGGCGAACGGCAGTGAGTCAGATTCTGTGCTCGAACTTGACTGAAAATAAATGAACATTCGTACACTGAAATCAACTGAAAACAAACCGATTTGAACCAGAGCCAAAACCGGTTCAGTGCCAATCGATTTATCGATTTACATTACCATAATTTGTATCAAAACTTACCTTGAAACTAGCATCAGAGCCATTCCTATGCTGCAAAGCCAACGTGTTGATAAGTTCCTGTTCTTCAGCTCCCCAAGACCTCGACGAATTAAGTATAGGCTGCGAGCTCCCGGGTGGCGTTCCAGGCGCAGGTGGCGGGGGCAAAGGTAAGTCTCCTTGGCTGTCCAAAGATATACTTAAACTATCGGAACTAGGATACGCAGGTAGAGGCAGAGGACTAGACGTCTGCACGTGATGAATTTCGACCGTCGTAGTTTGCTCCTGTCCTTCGCTGCAGGAATCTAAATGGCGCTTTGGCGGACTCGGGGGCAGCTTCTTCCCCATTAACGGACTATTGTACTGCATGTGATACTTGCTAGTGTCTATAATTTCTCTAGGAAAAGTTTTGTACTGTGGACTTGTATACTTTTCGGTGTTGAAATGCGGCTTTTCGAAGTCCGAGAACGTTTCTCTCGCTTTGGCAGTAATTTTCGCTATAGGTCTAGGCCTGACCACGCCTCTAGGTCGCGGCAATGTGCCCCCGCCTTCGTACATCAACGCCGTTTCATTTGTCGGAGTTATGTCACCGTCGTCATAGGATCTCGGTCTCCACCCACACGTGGGTTGGTAGTAGAAAGTTTGCGTGTTTTCTTGGCTAAATGTGTGATGCGTCCTTTCATTTGGATCTTCCAGGGATTCCAAGGATTTTCCACGGCCCGTTCTTATCTACGAGTGAAAAAGGTTTCAGCAAAAGCACAGTGCGCACAAGAGTGTTGTAGTTTTAGCTGCACGTTATCAAATTGAATCGGAAAAGTCCGCAGCTTACCTTAAGCTACATTTACATCCAATACGATATTGACACACTTCGAAATCTGATTGCCAATTATTGTGCTACAAATTTTGAAGTAAAATTGGGTGTCGTTTGTGATTTGCAAATATGCAATTCGAATTCCAACACAAACCGTGCTGCGTGTTGTAAACGCAAGTACATAAATGCATATGTCAAAAAATATCCACTTCACAATCGGATTTCGAATTATGTCAATATCGAATTAGATGTAAATATACGTTAAAGTTACATTTACATCCAATTCGATATGGTCACACTTCGAATTCTGCCAATATCGAATTGGATGTAAATGTAAATCGAATTAGATTCCAATTCGATATCGGCACGCTTCGAAATCCGATTGCCAGTTGCACTAGAAACTTTGGAAGTCAAATTGGGTGTTGTTTACATAGGAAATTCTAAATGTGATTTCGCCGGTGATATTATCTGACATTGCTTTCAGCAGAAATTGAAAGTTAAAGGATATAATAGCATACAAACTTTTCACTGCTTTTCTGAAGGTAATGGAGATTATTACATTATTTTATAACTGATAGCTGTCACTTCGATATTTTTGTCGCAATTCGAATTGGAATTTTGCGTTTTGCAAACACGCAATTCGAATTCCAACACGGACCGTGCTGCATTCAAAGTGCTGTTTGTAAACGCAAGTACATAAATGCATACGTCAAATATCCACTTCACAATCGGACTTGGAATTGTGCCAATACCGAATTGGATGTAAATGTAAATCGAATTGAATGTAAATGTAGGTTAAAGTAATTCGAAGTGTGACGATATCGAATTGGATGTAAATGTAACTTTAATAAAGTTACATTTACATCCAATTCGATATCGTCACACTTCGAATTGTGCCATTATCGAATTGGATGTAAATGTAAATCGAATTAGATGTAAATGCAGCTTTAAGCTACATTTACATCCAATTCGTTATCGGCACGCTTCGAAATCTGATTGCCAATTGCGCTAGAAACTTTGGAAGTCAAATTGGGTGTCGTTTACATAGGAAATTCTAAATGTGATTTCGCCGGTGATATTATCTGACATAACCATTGCTTTCAGCAAAATTTGAAAGTTAAAGGATATAATAGCGTACAAACCTCGTCTATTAATTACTTTTCACCGCTTCTTTGACTATGTAATGGAGATTATTATATTATTTTAGAACTGACAGCTGTCGCTTCGGTATTTTTGTCACAATTCGAATTGGAATTTTGCGATTTGCAAACACGCAATTCGAATTCCAACACTGACTGTGCTGCATTCAAAGTGCTGTTGTAAGCGCAAACACATAAATGCGTATGTCAAATAACCACTTTGCAATCAGATTTCGAATTGTGCCAATATCGAATTGAATGTAAATGTAAATCGATTTGGATGTAAATGTAGGTTAAAGTAATTCGCAGTGTGACGATATTGAATTGGATATAAATGTAACTTTATTAAAGTGTGCCGATATCGAAGTGGATGTAAATGTAGCTTTCAGTTACATTTACATCTAATTCGATTTACATTTACATCCAATTCGATATCGTCACACTTCAAATTGTGCCATTAACGAATTAGATGTAAATGTAAATCGAATTAGATGTAAATGTAACTGAAAGCTACATTTACATCTAATTTGATATCGGCACACTTCGAAATTCGATTGCCAATTGCGCTAGAAACTTTGGAAGTCAAATTGGGCATCGTTTACATATGAAATTCTAAATGTGATTTCGCCGGTGATATAATCTGACATATTTTATAACTGACAGCCGTCACTTCGATATTTTTGTCACAATTCGAATTGGGATTTCAGGATTTGCAAACACGCAATTCGAATTCCAACACGGACCGTGCTGCATTCAAAGTGTTGTTGCAAACGCAAGTGCATAAATGCGTATGTCAAATATCCACTTCGCAATCGGATTTCGAATTGTGCCGATACCGAATTGGATGTAAATTTCTATTTTTTGAGCCTGTCAACTTAGTTGCTAAATGGGACCATGCAATGACATTTAAAAACGGACAGAGAATGAGACAGAGAGAGAGAAAGAAGAGAGGTGTATCTACCTTGATGGGAACGATATCAGTGCTAACGATTGGCTGCATGTAATGTGCACTGGTGGTCAGCTGGCGCGTCTGGTCGATCTCCCAGGGCTGGTGGAAAGAACGGAAGGTGCTGTGGATAGCAGGAACGCCAGGCGATGGCGGGCCCAGGGATGCGTGCACCACCACGTCCTTTTACACAAACATGCAGCGTAAGCAAGGTACAGCACAGAATGCGGATCGGTACACTTCATTAAATACTTCTAAGTTTCGCAAGATGCTTCATATCGCATTATTTTAATTTGATTTTTGTAATTTTGTAATTTATTTCAACTTATATGAAGCATCTTGTATTGGCCAGGAATTTTAGAAAAATTACCAAAAAATTGTTTTATTCAATCAGCATCGAAAAGTCCTTGAAATCATAACCTAAAATTCCCGTTGCATGTCGAAGGAATATGAAAAAATAAAGTGAATATTTTTCACATTCGCATGCACGATTATCGAATAAACCAAAAACTAAATGAAGTCATTTTATTCTTCGCCGCTGCAATCTTACCTGCTGCGAATGCAGTCTGTTCAAATCGTGCGAATTAAACCTCTTTCCCGCCTTAATGTCCTTGATCCTCTTTATGGCCAACATAATTTTCTTTTGATGCCCTAATTTCACTATTCCGAATTCCTCTAAGTCTTCCCACGTTAGTTGCGTTACGTCGTCTACGGTGTGGTAATCTTGGTCCAGCAACGAAGGGAAATATTCTTCTAACCTCAGTAATTGCAACCATTCTTCTAATGATCCCTGTGGAAGAAAATTACCAAAAAAGATCTACGTACCGAGAGAACAAACTTACGGGTATATACTCCGGCAAGTTGTCGGGTAAATTGAGCTGAGCAATTTCAGCCTTAAGTCTCTTCCGATGATTTGGTTTTGTAATGCCTATGGCGGTTAAATCTTCAGGCGTCATTCTGCAAATCGTCGGTAAATCGTAACCAGCAGAAATGAACAGGGGAAAGTACTCTTCAAACTGGAGATCTAGCAACCACGCATGGATAACTTCTTGATCCGGTATTCCTTGATGTATCATTCGTTCTATCCTCCCTTGTTCGGATCCAATAGAACAAGAACTTAACGAACATCTTGGGCTGTTTGATGAACCGATCGTACTACGACCAGCATTGCTCAAAGGGTGGTAAGACGCTCTTCCGCTGTCCAAGGAAGCCGTGCTATGTCTGGACCCTGACCCAGCACTGCCACTCGAAGATCCTGGACTGTCTCTACCTGGCGACTAATTCCGCCCCGTAAATATTTTTCATTAGCAACTTTTTGCGATTCTATTACCTGCGTCATGTCGATACCCTGATCTTCTTGTAAACTAAGTTGTTGATGGTAGTAGACGGCAGCCTTGTGGGTAAGAACTTGACCAGGGGGAGGCTGGCCCGGAAACGTGAAGGTGGGGGCCGGGTAGATCGGTCCAGGCGATTTTCCTGTGCCGCTGCTGACTGTGCTTCCATAATCCGAATGATCGTCTAAGATAATAGTCACAAGAATTTAGTCGAAGGAAAGTGTTATCAAAAACTCTTGTTGTACAGTAAGAACACTTCAATAATAAATAATAATAATGGTAATGTAGATTTTCAAAAATAGTTTTTAGAAATGTAGATGATCGCAACGATCCGCGACTGTATTTTTTTAAAAATTGAAATATCTCGAAATCGGTCAATTTTAGAAGAAATTTTTACTGAACAAACTAGCCTTAAAATTGTATCAGGATTACATATCACTCATAAAAATTTGGGAATTCCATTTGAAATAAGGAAATTCACATCGATTTCCGGTATAAGCCAAAGTGCCCTAAATTTTCTTAACCAACGATCACCGTGCTTCACCCTGTATACACGCTTGAAATGATGGAGTATTTTTTTTATTTAGAGCGATAAACAGAAGAATGCTCATGTTCATTCACTTCTACATTGGAATTTATACAGAAATAGTTTGAATTTTACTACTTTTCTCTACAAATGGAACGGATATTCGCAACGTTTCCCAGTTCTCACCAATCCATTTAACTTTGCATAAATGGGCATCATTCGCATAACTTTAGTCTGCATTAACCAACCATGTTTGGAAAAACATAAAACATAAAGCAGACGTCCCCTTTTTCGATGTTTTTGGCCTTAAAACTTTGCAAGGTTTCGCGGAGAAAATTATTTCCTTAATTGAGTTTATCACTACTAGGCGCACTACCAATAATTATTGATGCAAATGCCCCAGAAGCGACGCTCATGATTATGAGTCACGCTGTTTGTCTACAAGCCGCAGCTGTTTTATGGCGTAGACCTTGCCTGTTTGTGAGTCCCGAGAATTCTCATTCTGGAACAATATTTCAACTCCCGAATCCTCTATGAAGAGTATTGATGGGGTATTATCGCGTTTTAAGTGTACCGGGGCGTTTTCGGACGTGATTAACCGTTGTTTGTAACGGTGTTTTAGAGAAGTTCAAACTGTTGATTTCTGTACTGTGGATTGTTTAGGTTAGGTAATTAACGGTTTAATTGTTTGCTGGTAGTTATTTAATTGTTATTGCTTGTTGTTGTTTGTTTGCTGCTTGTATATTTCGCTGTTTATTGTTCAGTTTTAAATTTCATGTTCTCGAATCACTTTTTAATACAAATTTGCATTTAAAAAGTATTGCCTAGCAATTGATCTTAAATAAGAAGCGAAAAATCGCTTATAATAAATATTTCTACATAAGTCACTAAATAAATTTTGTAAATACGAAATTGCAAACCCATTTGTTCGGAGTCTTAAATATTTTCAGATCGTTCTGTGGATGAAATATAACATAAAAATTATTCACATTTCTGCGAACGTGTATATCTCCGCAAATATGGTGGATCAAGTTGAAAGCAGACCTTGCCTTTTCCGATCGCATTGGCAATGCATTCCCAGCGCTGGTTTTTGCGAATGCAGGTCGTTGTACCTCCACCTGGATACCGCAACGTCTCGGCCTTCTTTGGGAAAAAATTGACCCATTCACATCTCTAGTTGCAATATTTGGAAAATAATTGATGATCTTTCCAAAAAAGATCGATTTTGGGTTTTAAATAGATCGATTCTGTAAAAATCGAATTCTTTTTTGCTTAAAAAGACTGATCTTTGAATGTATCGATTCGAGTCGAGTTCGATAACCCAGATATCTTTTTTGTGAATGGGTGTAGAGGTTTATGAGTTTATCTACACCTATTTTTACTACCTTACATTGTGTTTTCGACACGCACATGTCTTACAAACGGAAGCAATCAAGCTCCGCGCCCTAAATTGTCGGATTGGGAACCGATTAAAGAAATCGGTGCAGCAGTATGGATTATACCGACTTATTCTTTGACCGCGCCCGCCAAACGGAATATCTGTTTCTTTAATGTGAGCGTGAAAACAATGCAGGATTTTTTCTAATATCTTTACATGTTTACATGAGTCAAGCTGCTTTTTCTTTCTATTTCAATGACCATGTCATTGGTCCTTCGAGTCGGATTGCCATCCAAGAAATTATCAGATCAGTGGTTCTACATTAACAATAATTTGCGCAAGCGTAATATGAGTAAACATATACAGAAAAGGGACGAAAGAACCAAAAACGATTTCGTCCACGATTGCTTATTTTCTTCACGGCCCTTGCAAAAAACGCCACGCCCCCGAGTTATACGAGTCCATTGGCTGTTAGTTAACAACTGATGTGCACCATATGTTCGAGAAACGTTTCTTTTTCTGCACATGCCGTCGTAATTTTGATGGACGACTATTGGGCAGTAAAACCGAAATGTCACTGGTAAAATTATGGGCCGGACTTATTACCGCGTGCATTTTATTACGCCCACCGAACACCATAAACTAATAACACTAAATCTTCCTCTCAAAGAAACAACTCTCGTCTATTATTAAAACCTTCGAGTTGTGCTAAACCATATGCATGTAGGTACCTGGATGTTTAGACACGTCAAATCGAATGAATTATGATTTATTGTTGTCGGAGAGGCCATTTTGTTTTATTATCTCGGGGATACTGCCAAGAAATAAAATGCAAACGCATCAACTCACGCTGTGCAACAATATTGCAAGCGAGCAAAACGGAACTGCACAAGATGATTATCTGCCACGGCGAATTCTTTCCTGGTTTCCAAATAAACCATTCTCAGGTGCAAAAAACGATCAATTACTATTTTTAAGTTGTTAACACAATCACTATTTACTGTTTGGTAGTCTATGTACCATCATCAGCAAAAGTGGTGTTCCAGTTTGCGACGCGAATCGCTTGTGCCGGACTTTGCTATGTTTTCGTTAGCCCCGCCCCCTATACCATAGGCGATGTGATTTTTCGTTATCCGATCTCGATACTTTGAATTTGTGATGCATTTAGAATCAACAATGATAAAGGAAGTATAGGTGCTAAACGATGCCATGCTTCTTGATGCAAAATTGTCTTCCATCTTTTTTTCTCCCCTTAGGGCCTACCTGCCCGAAGGCTCAGATGCACTGCAGCCACAAAATGGGCTTATTGTGCTCACCCTAAATTCTAAGTCACACCCATTCCATGATCTCGGTGCCTTGGACCAAACGGTACAAGTCAAACATTGAATGCGTGGAAAATTCTTCCGGTTCCATCAAACATCGCCCGAAAATTCGCTGCCTCTTCTGGTCTAGAGCTTCACATCTGCACAGGATGTGCATAGCTGTCTCCCGTTCCTTATTACACAAGCGGCAGTTAAGGTCTCCGTAATATTTGCCAATCTTCCACAGGTGTTCTTTAACGGTCGTGTGTCCCGTTAGGAAGCCTGTTACGATTCTAATTTGCATCCTACTAAGGCAAAGTAGTTCTGAGCATCTTTTCCTGCAAGGTCCCTTTATATAAGACTTGCTGTGCCTGTGTCCTGGAATCACGTTCCAGTAATTGTGATGTTGAGCGCGAATCCATCCGTTTACTTGGTGTCTGACAGCACTCTTAGTTATGCCTAGGGCAGGTTCCGGTCCAACGAAAGCATCGTTGGAGGCCCGCTTTTGCTAGTTTATCGGCTTCCTCGTTCCCTATCAGCATGGCTAGGATATTAAATTGCTCGAAGCATTCCCACACCAGTCTGGAAGACATCTTTGGGCTCATAAGAGCCTTCAGAGCTGCCTGGCAGTCTGATAAGATAAAGATCCGCTGATTTTTGTAGCCCCACGTAAAGTTTTCCCGCGCACTTTGTAGTATCGCGTAGCCCTCTGCTTGAAAGACAGAAGCATATTTGCCCAGAGAGGAGCTGAGTTTCACTCTTGGTTTATCTCCAAACAGTCCTGACCCAGCACCTGTGTCGGTCTTAGAACCGTCGGTGTACCAGATTAGACTGCCGGAAGGTATGCTGTTCTGAGTTTGGTTCTCCACTCTAGAGTCATCGATTGTGACCTGAAAGAGTGGTTGTGCGGTGTTCTTGGGGACCATGTAATCCGTCCTCATGTCAAGCATGGGATCCTTTATGTCCTCAATAATGCTAGTGTGCTCTGTACCCAGACGGACACGGTAAAAAGAGTTTTGCAGTCTGTATAGTGTCAGTCTCGCCTCCCCCTGTATCACGAAGTGGAGAGGGGGAAGGTCCAGAAGAGTCTATATGGCTGCAGTTGGCGAAGTCCGCATCGCCCCTGTTATCCCTAGGCAGGCAAGCCTCTGAATTTTGCTTAGCCTTAGCCTAGTAGTTACCTGTTTGACTTTGGGCCACCATGCCAAAGCTGCATACATTATTCCTGGTCTGACCACTCTGGTGTACAGCCAGTGCACCATTCCTGGCCTTAGACCCCATTTTTTGTTATATGTTCGCCTAACTACTGCAAGAGTAGTTTCCGACTTTCTGGCTATTCTATCGATTTGTTGGTTCCAGGTAAGTGTTGAGTCCAGTATAACCCCCAGATACTTGACCTCATTGACAATGAGATCATTCTACCACGGAGATATAGAGGTCCAAGAGCCTCTATGTTTCTCTTTCGCGTAAATGCAACTATTGTTGTTTTTTCTGGACTAATGGTCAAGCCTTCCTTTTCAGTCCAAGCTGCTACAATACTCAGGGCCATTTGCATACGTTCCCTAATCGTACTGTTAAATCTTCCCTCGACTGTGATGACTAAATCATCTGCATATCCTAGGGGAGAATATCCTTCATCGCTGAATTTCCTAAGCAGTCCGCCCATAACTAGGTTCCACACAAGAGGAGATAGAACTCCACCCTGCGGACAACCACCTACCACCCTGACTGCCAAGGTCTCATCAAGCAGTGTAGTAAACACCACTCTATCCCTCAGCATGCAGTCTATCCACCTACAGCACAAATAGTCTGGTCCTGTTTGGCCTACGACTTTGGAGATACTATTGAATGATGTGTTGTCGAACGCTCCTTCTATGTCCAGAAAGGCGGCTAGGAGGATTTCTTTGTTCTCCAGCACTTTCTCCACTCTCCATGTAAGGTGATGTAGAGCAGTTTCTGTAGATATTCCTGCTCTGTATGCTAACTGGTTTTGATGTAGTGGCCTGGGTACCAATACGTCATCCCTTATATGCTTGTCGAGCAGCTTTTCCATTGTCGTAAGCAGGAATGACATAATACTAATGGGCCTGTATGATTTTGCCCGAGAGTAGTCCGTCCGACCAGTTTTTGGTATGAATACTACTCTGGTAAGTCTCCATATTTTTGGTAGATAACCTAGAGCCAGACTGGCCCTAAATAGCATACATACTTTTAACAGCAGAAGGTCCGATCCCTTCTGCAGCATGATTGGAAGAATCCCATCTGGTCCCGGTGATTTGTATGCCTCAAATGAGTTTACTGCTTGTTTAACTCCGTGGAACGTTACCACACTCCTCGCAATGCGCCAGTCATCTTTTGTTGGCCTGCTTCCAGGTGCATTTAGCTCCTGGCCTCTACAATCGAGGGTGGCAACATCCACGGTATGTGGAATAATCTTCATCCTAAGACATTCTCGATTGAACCATATACTTACACGATTTACACTAATATAGCCCCACCGAAATTTCATAACTAAAAACCAATAAAACCGCTTTTGTAACAGAAATTAACTCGTTTATTGCTATGACAAAACGCTAGACCATTTAATGAACTTTAATGAACAATAACAGCATTTGCAAACATCAAATTCATCAAGAGCAATTAGCCCGTAGTTCGTGTGCATGAAACGACCGCACCGTCGGAATAAAAACGAGAGTAATCTGCTTTAATGTTCGAATACAATATTCCTCCTGATAGCCCAGGTATTTAAAATTCACTCCGGCAATAACGCTGCCCCCGGTGGCTGTTAAGCTGCCTGCATGAAGGACATTTCGGAGATAATAACATAGGTAACATTTCTCTGTAATCTTGACACCGCCTTTGGCCAAATTTTATACTCACCGAGATTAAATTGCATTCCACATAAATAGTAAAAACCTGTTTGAGTTTCACATCGTCAAACGACCCATTCATCTTCATTAGAATATAAGAAAGAGCTGAACCCACCGGCTTAGCGCCAGCCGCGAATGGTAATGAAAATTGGAAGTAATAAGTATAATTCAAAGTTTTATTGGTTATTATATTGTTTGTGAAATTACTATAGGAAGCTGATCATCAGAGAATTGGAGAAAGACAAAATCATCCAAGAACATGAATGGCATCATCCAATAAATAATTATTAAAGCTTACATTCGAAACAAACCCCATCGATCTTCTAACTTTACCATCAACTACAGCTGACGATGTAGAGAAGCGGTTTGTTAGAATGAAAACTGACATAGGGCTCGTCAAAGTTGTGTACTGACCTCTAGGCACTCCGGGTGAATCTGTAGGAGCCAGGAAGCCAGTGTCTTCGGACGATGCGTAACCAGCTGAACCAAAGGAACTTCCAGAATGCCTGAACTCGTGAGGGACGGCTGGCGGTGCTACTTTCTTGGCCGTTGCCACTGGCTTGGGTGGCCTCGACATCCCACCTACTGCAACAAAGAAAACAAGCGTTAAAATCTTCTCTATACCTTTGCTACTCTAGTCAGTACATGGTGTTAATTAACCATAAATGGATTATGATTATTAAATCCAAGCCTCAAGGATTGTTACTGCTTAGCCAAATGTAAGAGTCCGACCTTTAGAAAGACTGTGTCAAAACTCCAATACCTTATTTGCTTTATGCTTTATCACCTCACGAAACTGATTATTGCCTTCCTCCTAACGAATGCAGACTTGTAACGCAACCATATGGGTAAATAAATAAGCACAACCCAAGCATAACTTAGATATGTAACCAGCTTGTCATGTCAAATTACATCTTTATAATAAGTTATACTCGCATAACTGTAACCATCATCAGGCACTTTTCATAAAATAAAACACTTGAATGCATCTTCAGCTACACAAATATTTTTCTATACGTACATTTGAAATTATAATTAGACCTATATTTGTAGTTCAAGAACCACTTGCGTAATTGTTATTAACGGTACCAAACAAGTACGATTTCAAAATCGTAAACGTGAACCAATTTCCGTAAACCTCGGAGAAGTATTATGGACATCGAAGGCTCTTGTAAATATTTTTATTATTTATTAACTCCGCGACTCGTTGCAATTATTTACGAAAAATAAAAACAGTAATTGTGTTTATTGTTCAGGTATTGGTCAAGGATCTTAGTGGGCTGTGTGTATAGAACCTGGCCCACGGGACAACCATAACAGTAAAGCTTACATTACAAGATTTTATATGGCGTGCCATAACTTTTACTGAGCACTGAGATATTAATCTTTGCCCTTGTTTGATGGAACGTTTCATTTAAGCGATTCAAGGGGGTTGTTAATTAATTTATAAACGAGGGTTTTGTTGCGAAATACGGAGATTTAGTCGAATTAACTGGATATTAAGACAACTAGAATATATTATTCTAAAATGTAATTTAGTTGTTGATGATTACCATCAAATTAAGCAAAACGGATTATTTCGTTACCGAAACACCTGACTGATCTCCTTTTACAGCAACATTTAAAGATCGAAATCGAACATACTGTATTCATAAAACTGGCTTCTATTTTCTCCCAGCAATATAATAAAGTGTATAGACTTTAATGCACTTGTCTGGCAACAATCAATATTGCAGTTGACATAACTGTTGTTTATGGCCTCTCTGCACCACAGTATTTACAGTACTTTTCAAAGAAAATCGATTATCTACAATCTAACAAGTTGTTGGTCACTCATACCAATGTTCGCAAATTCAATTGAACTGGACAAATACGCGAAGTGTTGAAAGCTGTTAAGACGTTGGATGGTTCTCACGTATTATGCATACTATACAGGATGTCAGTCAGGCCGCAAGGCCCATTTACTCCTTAATGGATCATGACACAATAACTGAACTCGACACTTGTTTCGCTGACAACATCAGCATCCTCAGGAATTGAAGATCAATCTAAATCTAAACTTACTGTCTTTTCTAATTACCAAAATGTCTTAAAATGGAAGCTTTCCTTCTCTTTCTATTTCATTTAGAGCACAAAACAATGCGATACATACCTGTAATAATTCATGCCGCCAGCCTTAAAAGCATCATGACTTTCGGGAGCATCAGAGAGAGACAATGGGATATTTAGCAAGCAAACAACAAAAACAAAACAAGTCCGGACGTCTAGACTATTCATCATAAAGAACGTTCCACCTAATATAATAACAAAGCCTTGGGTTCAATGATAAAGTCACGATGTTTTATGGGGAAAAGGGCGCGCCAAGTTTCAGCTGAAAACATAAATCGGCGTGAAAAATCCATATCTGCAAGGCACAATTTATGTATCGAAAATTAAGTTTCGTAGAAGACTTAAAATGACTTACGCTAAAACAGGACCACAGTAATTGATTTCGACACGTGTTTCGTTGATAACATCAGCATCTTCAGGACTAAAAATAACAATTTGGGTAGGTACAAGTCTTCTAATAATTTATGCAATAGGATTACAGTGTTGTTAGTCCATGACGAAGGCAATCCTATTCCATAATCCTCTGTAAACACAGGCGCCAACAACTGTACCTTTCTTGACAAGATTTATATAAATTTTACCGTTGTCGGTGCACCGGCTGATTTCGTAATGATAAATTAAGTGATCGCCTACATGATGAAAATTAGCATTCGCAACCTTGTGATTTTAGTGTGTTGGCAGCGATCTATACTTAGTATAACGTAAAAGCGTATTTTTACCATGTAAATGGGTTGATTGAAAGACTTTGGCGCCAATCGGACTTTAAAAACAGTCTGTTTCTGTAATTTAATGATTATTATTCAGCCTTAAAGTGTCATTTTCTGTTATCGATTAACAGCACAAATTAGAATGGTGCTGAAATTGCAGACCGCTGTCTGACGCGTGGGATAACTAGGAAGGTAAACTTATTGTCGCATTGTTCAGAGAGTGGCAAAAAATATTTTAAAAATTATTATGTAGGCAGCTATTACATGTGTTTTAATTAAACCTAATATCACGTTGTTCTTCAGCATGATAGTACAGAAATTCGACATGTGTTTTGCCGACAATGTGGGCATGCACAAGAATTTCATGTTTTTTAACACACACAGACATTTTGTTTTATAAAAACAAAAGGCCAAGGTGGGAAGGCTCAACAAACATTCGGATCGACCAAGAAGTTCCAGAAGACGATGGCATCATAACCTACGAGGACAATAAAGAATCACTAACATGCAAAATTTCGAAGTACATATACAGGGTGGCCCATTAGTGCGGGGACGGTCTATATCTCTTGAACCATTCAAGGCATCAAAATGAAATTTTGCAAGTGCTTAGGAAATCCCATGCTGCATCTTATAAAATTATTTTGGTGTATACAGGGTCATCACATTTTGCGTAACAAACCAAAGTTACATTTTTTTAAATGGAAACCCCCAATTTTGTTTACATGTTCACATTATGGAGTTTCCAGCAGGGGATGTTAAGATATTGCCATTTTTGTGTCAATCTGGACCCATCTTTGTTGCACTACTGACGCCTACTTACAGAAGCTGTCAAAAATTTTTTTACCGAACTAGATTCACCGAGGGGTGTATCACTGGCCAAATTGTGTACACTAAAATGCCCCTTTTGCCGCAAATTCCCTTCAATTCCTCAAAATTCCCTTTAATTCCTCTCAGTGCCCTTCAATTCCCCTTAATGCCTTTTAATACCCCTCAATGCCCTTAAATTCCTCTCAATGCCCTTCAATTCCCCTCAATTCCTTACAATTCCTCAATATTTACATCAATTCCTTTAAATTTTCTTTTACTCGACAGCGATTTTTTCTCCTTCGCCGGTTTCTGCTTGAGAAATACTGAAGAAATACTGTGTTATTTAAAGGGAGAAGAATTATTAGCTGTTGTGAAGAAACGAAAAAGTTAAAATAAGGTCATAAGCTCATAAGTCAATAAAAAATGATCTGAGATCCAGTCAAAGCATCAGGAGACATTATTTTAGTTTTTATTTCTTAGAAGTGTTGCGCAATTTTTCAGAAGTGTTAAATCAGCTGATAATTTGGATTTTAGATACCTACTTGTTATTTTCTCTAACATGACGATCTTATTATTTTCCTTATTCACACTTTTTCTTCACCTTTATTCCTATATATGCCTATTTCACAAGTATAAAAATGTATACAGGGTGGCCCATTGAAAACAGTAAGTGCGATTTTATACCATTTGGCATCATTTTTATGCAAGAAACTCAGACACGTCGATTTTGGTTGTAAGGGGGTCATCTAAATTCGATGTTTTCATTCATGTAACTTCAACCCCCCAAGCTGGAGGGGACAGCACCCTTAAATTTTTAAATGGAAGGCGGTGTCAAGATACACACCGCTTGAAAGGCTTTTCAATTCTCTTTATAACAGTTTCTCATTATTTGAAATCGGACCACTGACCTCTGAGAAAATACACTTTAAAGCTCTAAAGATATAAAACAAAGAATAGCGCAGTGCCCAATTGCATTTAATAAAAATAAACAACTATTATGCTCGGGAATGATAAATATAGAAAAGACTCTTAAAAACGTATGTATGGAATACCGCATTGTACGGGTGCGAAACTTGGACGATAGGAGAAGCGGATAGGAAAAAATTAAAAGCATTTGAAATGTGGGGCTATAGACGAATGATGAAGATACCGTGGATAGATAAGGTTAGCAACAGAGAGGTATTAGAAAGACTTGGAGAAAAGCGAAATTTATGGAAGACAGTAAGGAATAGGAGAGATAGATGGTAGGACACCTTCTGAGGCACGAAGGCTTAGTTCGCGACATACTAGAGTCAGAGATAGGAATGAAAAGAGGTAGGGGTGGGCCCAGATTGGACTACTGCTCCCAGATAGTTAGGGATGTAGGATGTTCAACTTTTGGGGAAATGCGTAGGATGACTACAGGGTGTCTCAATATAAAAAGGGGGGGGGGGTTCATTTAAAATAACGAAATTGATATCAACTTCCGGTATAACCGAAAGTGCCGCTATATTGAAAATATTTTTGATAGATGGCATAGAGGTAGGCCCCAATGCAAAAATTAATCTCAATCTTTTATTTATTTCTCTTTACTTCTAATAAGCCACGAGCTTGAGACACCCTGTAGATACCTACACATATCATAAACCAGTTAAAATAAGATTTGGGGCAAAGCAAATTTTAAGCTACTTACATGATTTTAATAGCATTATGTTGTGAAAAATTACTAAAAACATCAAAAATCTACTCCTCCCTACTCTGACAAAAATTTGCCATTTTGTTGGTTTCCAATATTTCTCGACAACGGTATAGATCGCTAACAAATTAAAAATTTCTAGGCACATAATATTAACAAGACTCTAGCCGCAGCGACGCATACTGTCGGATGGCGGACGGCGCACCGGCGCCGGCGTACAGGTGCATCGAAAGCGAGGGACTTGTAAACAATAAAAATCAAATGAGTGAAAATGTATCTGGCATTGATGCAGATGACCTTTCTGACCTTTCTGGCTGATTTTTTGTTCATCAGAAAAAAGCTGAATCACTAGAACCAAACAAACCCACCGCGGCGAGACACGAACCCCGAGACTTGAACTTTCGTTGAGGACGCATTAACCACATGAGCCACGAAGGTGTTGCCGATCGCTTTTAACTAAATATTTAAGCAGTCGCTTTCTTGATATGCTTCTATGCTGTGAGCCGATGCGCTGTCCGCCATCCGCCATGCGCTGCTACGGCTAGACCTTCTATAATATTCTTACCATTTCTTCAATGTGATGTCCAAAGCGTTGTCACACATGAAATCACTCTGCTGTTTAAACTCTTCACCGGCCGATTTCATTGAGCGCATGCCCTAATTCTTCTCAATTCCCCTTCAATGCCCCCAAAATTGCTTTCAATTCCCGTTCAATTCCCGTTCAATTCCCGTTCAATTCCCCACAATTCCTCTCAATTCCCTTTCAATGCTCCCCAATTCCCTCAATTCCCCTCAATTCACATCAATTCCCTTCAATTCCTACTCAATTCCTTAGTGGTGTACACTAAAATTCCCCAGTGATACACCCCTCGAGATTCACAGACTATTCTATTTGCAAATTCTGATAACACCTTTGTCACAGTGCTTTACATTACAGGGTACGCATAATTGAATTTCTCTCAAGAATTTCCAATGGAATACCCTGTATATTAATTGCACATTTAATAGCCAGTTTACTAAGCTTCTGATTGATACAAGCATTACCAGGTCTGCGACTGACAGTTTCTACAGAAATTAAGATTGAAATTTACAAATTTCCAATTTCACTGTTATTTTTTACAATTTCATTCGGATTTCATCCCGGATTTCACCTATTTTTTCACCCAAAACCAAAAAAAAAAATGTTTAAATTTGGTTTCTGCACAAAACTAAGTCAATAGAATTTACACTGACACAAAAAATCCCATTGCAAAATTACTTCTTGAAGGTAAAATCGATTTAATTTTTATTAAGTCTATCCAAGTATGCCTAAAACGGGTATACTTGGGCCGCCGAACAGACGGAGTGATCACCCTGCAAGAACGTGCTCTAGCGGGGCCAATAGTAATTTATGACGACCGAATTGGAGTGATGCGACTTCGTTGGGTCTAAAGAAAGTGCATCACTGCGGTTCGGTTGTCCTAAATTGATAGTGGTCCCGCCTAGAGCACGTTCTTGCAGGGTGATCACTCCGTCTGTTGGGCAGCCCAAGTATGGTTTTCAAGATATTCTTACCGAGAATTAGTATTATTGTGAACAAATATAGCAAAAAGAATAAAAATAGCTCGAAATCGCAATGTCTACCAAAACCAAGAAAACTTACATTTGAGCCACTCACTCTCTAAATCAATTTAGTTACGTACTTTTGTTGTGTGTTTTTAATTTCTTCTTCTCAAATTTGGAGTTGTTGCGGAAGTCAGAACAGATAAATATTTTAAAGTCAGTAGAAATTATTAATGAGATAAATTTGGCTTTTATCATTAGTGGGAAATGTTGTAGTTTAAACAAAAAACTACAGCGAGAACAAGTTTGATGAAATTAAATAAATAAATTAAAATTACATAAAAAAATTAAGAAAATGCAGAAAATCCTTCAAACTATGACAGATGCGAGTTGGCGCTGTTTTATTTATCACAGGTAACATGATTTCAACGCGATTTGCATTTCGACTACAAAATATGATTCTTCTATAAAAAGTAAGAATAAAACAGTTATCTCGGGAAAGCAATGTTTTCGAATTACTTTCCATAAAAATGGAACTGTTAATAAACATTATTTACATTATAAATTTGTTCTCCGTCCAGCTTTTCGTTTAAATTACATTTCCTCTACAAAAAGTCATATTTAGCTTATTAATAATTAATTTGTATCCTGAAGCAACTCGAAATTTCAAACAAAGGAATTCAAAATATGCAACAAAGTTAGGTACCTAACTAAATCGATGTAAAACGGGACAGGTCCGAATATACATAAGTTAAATGGGGAAAACCGAATAAAATTGTAAATAATAAAAATTCAAAAAAATTAAATTATGCGTATGTTGACCACCCTGTATAATACAAAGTGCTGTAGCAAAGGTATTAACAGAATTTGCAAATAGAATAGTCTGTGAATCTAGTTCGATAAAGAAATCGTAGACAGCTTCGGTAACTAGACGTCAGTAGTGCCACAAAGATGGGTCCAGATTGGCACTAAAATGGCAATATCTTAACATCCCCTGCTGGAAACCCCATAATGTGGTATATCGTTTTCCATGAAATTTTGTGGGGAACATATTTTATTAATTCCACAATCTCAGGTTTTGATGACTTTTCGAAAATCATCTATTCTTAAATGTATTCTTAAATGTATTCAAGCTAATTCTTGTGCCAATTCATGGAAGACAGTCGTACATAATAATTTAAAAGAACCTCTCACCACATACGGACAATACTGAAACAATGTAGTATTTATGATACTATAAAGCATTGTGCATTATTTATATGATTTCTTTATAGCTTTACTGTGGTCTTCTCCATGACAGCAAGTGACCTATCGGTCATTACACAATTTTTAAGTACGAGTTATCAATTGCCGCTTTCAAATAGAATCCAACCAAATGTGAAAAAATGGCATTAAGCATGCCCATTTCAACAAATATGGATGCTACCACACCTCAAGTATTGACTTACATGAGACGAAGAACACTTAAAACATTTCAACACCAAACTAAAACAATTAACACGAGATTTTTTTAAGAATTCAAGCCCACGCATCGAGCCGTCTTAAAACGTACTGTAAAAATTAAGAAAACAGTTGAAATTTTTGCACTCCACATGTGGCATGAGATTATCCGCTGCTTGAGTACAAGAGGCCATGTTGCATGACATCAGTATATCACGGAGGTTTTTGCAATAGAAAAACATTTGCTGGATAAAAACGAGGACAAACTTACATAAATAAATTATGAAAATCCCAGCCACATACGGAGTGTCGGAGAAATCGCGACAGAAGCGCAGGTTTATTTTGTATCAAAATAATCAAGTTTTCAGCTAGTAAAAACGTTTTCAATTTTACCAAGATTTATTGAAAGCAGCATCGCTAATTGTGACCCGAAAACGCAAATGCCCTTCGGGAGATTCGAATCCGGGACTTCGCAGTCAGAAGCTAGCTCTATTACCACTGAGCTACCCGGCCTATTCACGATATTCACTAAAAATTTGTTCGAATCATTGGTGTATCCAGCACCACCGAAGCAAATTCCCAGCAGGTGCTTCGCAAAAACAATCAAAACTCGCGTACTCAATCAAAGTGCCAACAAAAGAAATAGAGATCACTAGGTGGCTGTGACCGTGCCGCTGCTCCCCATATTAAACACGATGGACAATTTATTTGTTCTCCCCCAGTTTCGTACAATATCGCTCATTCCCACGGCGGAATTTCCACGTTTCCGCAGACATACGAGGGGCATTAAGAAGATGGAGAGCCCGTTACGTTCGATCCTTTCTGTCGGCGCGTTGGCATGTGAACAGGCCGGCTGGATTCTGTTAAAGAATGTTTTGATTAACATGTCTATAATGAACCGAGTACAAGATCGCTGAGATTGTGCAAATAGACCGCGTTCTTAAAATTTTTAACGCTACGCGACCTACAAGTCAATCAGATACTTGGAATAGCAATTTGCGAAAAACGTAATTTAATTATAAGGATGGTTCTAGGAAGTGCAGAATCGGATTACTTCTAAAATGTTTCAGCAAACGTCTGATTCAACTGTTATTCGAGATGTAGATGGTTAACGCGGTTAATTTTACGTTATACCATGAAGGTCGAGATGATTATCGTTTATCAGCAAGGCAATTAAAAGAATTATTACATGCAGATGTTCGGGATTGAATTAAATTCTTAAATTTAGAACCATTACTCAACTTCTCACGTGTCAAAAATTTTAACCAACAGAATCGGAGAAATTAGGGAAGGCCTAGGGGAAGACCAATGGTTTAGACGAGATTTTGGGAAATATATGTCGTAGTCGTACCGCAGAATCAGAATCAGCAAACAAACGGTGCAAATGATATTATCTTCCCGGAAGATCAAGAAAGAAGGCTTAATTCTTGTAGGTGATACTTCAATAAAATTCAAGAAAATCCAGAATTTGGACAGATGAAACTCAAATAAGCAGCGTAGGATTATTTAACAGGCATAATGTGCGTCACTGGTCTGATACAAATCAGCACCAAACTTTTGAACATTAGAGGCAAGGACGTTTAGGATTTAACGTTTCGTCTTTTATTTTGGGTGGTCAACTAGCATACCAAATTTTTGATGAAAACTTAACGGGATTGAGATACATTAATTTATTGGATATTGACGCAGAGGCGATAATGGAAAATTTTCGTTAATAAACATAAACAGGGTATATTTCCAACAAGATGGTGTTCCTGCACACAATTAGGGAGGTTCGGAGAAAAATAAGATATCTATTTTTGGCATGAAAATGACAGAAAATTATTATTGTAATTGATTTACGGCGAAATTTTTTTTAAAAAAATATTTTTTGCGGCGTAATAAGCGAAAGAAATTAGCTTATCACGCCCACATGTTAGTTCGCTTTGTTATTGGTTTGACGTCAGAGATTCGTAAGGCGCTCCTCCCACTTCTCTTGAAGTGCCCGTGAAGCGGTACCTATCTCATAACTTACTTATTGGGACTATTTCGAGCGTGAATTTTTAAAGTAAGGTGGCAAGGAAACATAAAACAAAGACAACATAATCGATATAATGATGCAACAAGGGTATCAAAAGTCCGATTCACATAATTTGCCATATTTATGTAGTAGGTAGGTAAATGTCCCGGTAAATGTGGAAATGGTGTGTGATTCTTGCATCTAACCCCAATTTCATTCAACCTCAAAACAGTAGTGTAAAGGCAGACTGGTATAAGTAAAACACAGTCAACACTATATTAACTGTACATGAGTACATGCCGTTTATAATTCAGTATAAGTAGGTATGTAGATTGTAGATACCTGCTTACTTCTGTTTGTAAAATAGGTACCTACCTATATTCTCTAATACAATACAATACACACCTACTTATTTATGTAGGTATGTATACCTAAGTGATTGACAAGTTATCAAGATAAGAGTTTTATAACGGATTGGAAATTTAAAAAAAACCGGAAACAAATACAACTCACGCGAATCAAAAAACTACGCTACGGAGGTACCAGGTACTTGTTTAACAAAAAGAAACAACTGCTATATTCTGGAACGGTTATTGTAGAAACTCGGAAGAGACTCTTAAAGACGCATGTATGGAGTACGAAATTATACCTATGGGTGCTAAACTTGGACAATGGGAGAAGCGGATTGAAAAAGAGTAGAAGCGTTTGAAATGTGATGCTACAGACGGGTGTTGAAGATACCGTGGATAGACAAGTTAGCAATAAGGAGGAATTAGAAAGAGTTGGGGAAAAGAGAAACGTATGGAAGACAATAAAGAATAGGGGATAGGATCGTAGGATGGTAGGACACCTTCTGAGACACAAAGGAATAGTTCGCGACATACTAGAGTCAGAGATAGGAATAAAGAGGTAGAGGTTGGAGCAGATTAGACTACTGCTCTCAAATAGTTGGGGATGCAGAATGTTCTACTTTTACGGAAATGCGTAGGCTAGCTCAGGGAAAGGATGGATGTCCTACCAGTCTTCAAAAGAGAACTTTATGATGACGTACTATTTAATTATTATTGTAAAATAGTTAATAAAATTTCCTTTTTTAGCTCAGGGAGGGAACGCCACGGCGATTCAGTATTTGGCTCCGTCATGCTCCTAGCATCCTGTTTCAAATTATGCTAACCGTAACACGTTACCAAGTACCAAGGGTCCCAGAAAACTGTCGATAAATTACATTATGTTCGATTTTATTTAGAGTGGCTGCAATGGGGCAGCCGATAATTTTATATACTTTTGCAATGATAAACTAACTCGCGAAAATATCGATAATGACTGATTTTCCTTCTGGCTCCAACAAACCACTTTTTCCGTTTTATTGGTGTGCTCTACGATGTATTACTCTGGGTACAAAACAGAAAACACCAGTTAGAACCAGTTAATAATATTTAACAATTTAACTACACATGCATATATGCATAATACTTCTGGGACTGCTGCGCGCTGAAGCTGGGACTTGTACGTTATACTAAGTTCTGACGTCACGCAGCCTACTCTCGCTGCAAGGCACGATTTCTAGCCTCGCACCGACGGAAAACTTTGCAACGGCTTCACAGGCGAAGGACAACAAAAATTAACAACATAACTGCCTTCAGTATAATAAACTCTATCAATTTTAATGAAATTTAAAAAATAACCGAACCTGCCTATTCTGCAATAGTTAGAAATTATTTAGAAAATCATTTTCCGGGTAGATGGTTGGGTACAAATGGACCTAAATTGTGGCCTGCAAGATCACCGGATCTGAGTATATCAGACTTTTTTGTTTGGGCATTTTTAAGAGAAACAATATACTTACGAAGATATGACAATCAAGCCGAGCTAGCAGAGGCAACACATGCAGCTTTCCGATATTTGCAAGCCCGTCCTATTTTTTTAATTAATGCCATCAATCTATTAACTAAAAGACGTAGATTATCTGTCGCATTTTACCTACTACAATTAGTGATTCAAATATTGCACCCAAAACACTTAATTTCTTCCATAAATAAGCCTCTTTGGCATTTCAAACAAGCTTCTAAATTTAATTATCTTCAGATTAAATTTAAAAAAAAACAACTACTCGACACCCCCAGCCCGTCCGCCCAAACAACTCCCACGAAAAATCGGAACGGCAAAAAGGATATTTTCCAACAATAAATAACGCACAAAGAAAAAAATTTGTTACCAATGGCAGTCTATTGTAGTTGAAATGTGAAAAGTAATAATTAAAAATAATAATATTTCATGTACTTATTTCCAAAAGAGGCAGAGAATATTACGAAATTATGGGTCAAATTTGTGAATAAAAAATGTGAAATTAAATGTATCTCTAGACGGCAGGGTCATTAGAACATTGAAAAGGTACTCAGATTTAATTGCAAATGCGTGATGTGCGTGTCGGATGCCGAAACAATTTTCAGTTGGAATAAAAATTTCTTTCGATAATTACCTACTCCTTTATTTTCACCAAAATCGTCAATTCCTTAGGCAGGCTCAAGAGAAAAAATTATTTTTTTCATCGTCAAATTGACCAATAGGGTCTAGAAGCGTATATTATTTCGGATAATACACGCCTATTCTAAGAGTCAATGATATTTCTTCAATTTCTTAAAATCCACCAATCAACTATCATTGTAAACGATAAAAACCTACCTAGCTTTCCCAATAACTGATAAATATGCGCCTTGCTTTTAAACAACTATGCTGTGAATGATAGTTTTGAAATTTCTACCTTGGCAACTGTCACTGTCATATTATTTTCGAGTTTTCTTGCAACATCGTCGTTTTGAAATGGCAAGATTTGGCCAAGAATCCTTGGAAGATATTCAAAAAACTGTACAGAGTGTTACTCCGAGGAGTACAGTTAAAAATCAAAAGTCAATATGGAAACAGTTCGAAATATTTTTAAAAGAGAAGCATTACGAACTTCTAGAGATTACTTCAAATCAAGAGCTTGGACTGATAATGAACGATTGGGCTCTTACTATGAAGAGAGCTGATGGTGAAGATTATAAAGAATGCGTTATAAAGACCATGTGGAATGTTACTGCAAAACTCCTTCAAGAAAAATTCTACAAAGAGTACGCCCGAAAATTTAATCCATTTACAGACATTGAATTCAAACAAGCAAGGGATGCGAAAAATGCGAAACGAAAGCAGCTTCAGTCTATTCTCGGAAAGAGGAAGCAAAGTTCGACTGCTCTGAGTAAGAAAGAAATATATACAATAATGAATCTGTGGAACGAAGATTGTCCAGAAGGACTTCAAAAAAAACTGTATCATATAATAGCATTCGAACTAGCCTGGAGAGGGGGAAAGGCAGCAAAATGCAAAGTGCATTTTTTTAAAGAGGAAAATAAATCAAATGGTAACGTAACCGGAAGAATTGAATACAACCCGATTTTTTCCAAAACATGCCAGGGTGGAGCTCAAAAATTATCAGACAGTAAGTGGTTAGTGCCTAATTACAATAATTTCGATATGTGCCCGGTAAGGTTATTTAAAAAGCTTATTTCTAAACGCGCTAATAGAATTACGTCAGATCGACTATTTCTGACTGTAAATCCTTCCTGGAATAAAAGCAATTCTGAATGGTACAAATATATACCTTATGGAGTAAATGAGATTGGAAAATGGACCAAACAATCTGCTGAAAGAATAGGGCTTGATACTCTGACAAACAAAATCACGAATCATTCAAATCGATCAAGTGCCTGTATCAAATCTTGCTAAATCAGGTGTCCGGAAGAACAGCTCATCAAAATGACTGGACATGCAAATGCTAAGTCATTAGGCCCTTATTTACAGTTAGACGAGGAACATCATGCTAGTTTAATAAACAACTTGAGACCTGGACCTTCTGGAATCCAAACTACAAGAGATATAAACATAAGGCAAGAAAATTTTACCACTGAAAACATTAATAATAATAATATTCAAAAAAAATCTGGTCAAGAACTCTGTATTCTGGATCTTTCATTGAAGGAACTTAGACTGGTAAAAGAGAATTTTTTGGCATTTTAGCCAAGATGACACAATTTTTAAATCATGAATCTGGGCTTTATTTAAGGTAACTTAACTTACCCAAAAAGATTTTTCAAAGTACATATAAACTATCATTTAAGTTACCAAAATAACTGGTTAATCAGCAAAAATTAAGACAAGTTTTGCTTCCCAGGAAAAGATCTCGGTATGAGGTCATGATCAAGTTTATTTTTTACTACGCTATACGTTACTTTAAAATGAGTAACTTCAACTATCCGAGTTTCTGTCTGGCATGCGATTAAATTTCAAATTATGTTAATGTAACATTTGCAAAATTCCCCATTAGCTCTAAGTTTTATTTTACAACCCAAGATAATCGCGATTCTAAACTTGTTCAATTTAGTAGAAGATAAGTGCCGCATATACAATTTTATAACCACTTACAATTCAACAAATTCTTCCAACTTCCACTGAGCACCTTGATGTACCTGTTGATGGTCATGGGCGCCGCATCCTCCTTCTTACTGAGATTCCCATCGGACCTGCTCCTCACCAACCCAAACTTAATACCGTCTCTGCTCCTCCTCAGCGAATTCGCGTGCAACACCCTTCTGCATGGCTTCACAACGTCTGTCTTGCACTTCAGTTCGCACAGCTCGATCTCCTCTGTCACAGGCACTATCTCGGAGTCCTCGGCGGGGTCGCGGAAGCTGAGATAAGTGGACGAAAGCAAAGTCTGGTGGCGTACGCGACAGCGATTGCCATTGTTCAGAAACGAGGATTTCTTATTCGGCGGCAAAGGCGGGGGGCCGAAACACATGGTCGCCATTTTTTGCACTGCTTTTTATCGTACGCCGAGTTTGTTTAGTTTTATAGCTTAACCGGGTCTGCTAAAAACGGGCTTCAAACTGCCAAAGGATACAAAAAATTTGCCGAGTTAGTTTAATCAATGGATACGGGAGGCTGCGGCTTTTTTACCACTTAGAAAGCATAAAAAACAAGAATAAAATACTCGCATATAGCTCGCAAATGTTCATGCTTAACTTAAAAATAAACATAATTAAGATACATTATGAAAAGATATATGGATGATATACAAGCTGTCTCAATAGAATTTGGGCTTTCCCCTACTTCTCTTTATTCCTATCTCTGACTCTAGTATGTCGCGAACTAATCCTTTGTGTCTCAGAAAGTATTCTACCATCCTACCTCTCATATTCTTTATTGTCTTCCATACGGTATCGGGACAAATGCAATACAGTGCAAAAGCGACACAAGGTATTTTGGTAGAAAAAGCGACACTACAGTGAATATCGCAGAGTGGGGCTTATTGCATAGGACTAGACACCCAATTCAGATGGATTAAGAATGTCTAAACGTATTATACAGTTTCTATGAAATTTGAAATGTCCAAACACGGCTTATTATCCTCGGGGCTCTATTATGGAACCATCCAGTTCTGAGCACATAGTTTTCCCACAAGGATTGTTAATATTGGAAGACCAATCCAATTTTCTCTTCGCCGATGATCAAACTGCTGGGAGGATTTTAATATTTGCCACAACTAATGGGAGAGAGCTCTTGGCCACGAGCAATACTGTGTTTATTGATGGAACGTTCAAAAGTTGCAGTAAGCATCAGTTCACGCAAATCTACTCATTCCATATCGATATCGGAAGCACTGATGAAGAAGTGAATGTGGTACCTGTGATGTTCGCACTTTTGCCTGATAAAAAGCAACGATCATACGATCGTATGTTTGAACTGATAAAGATACAAATTCCTGGATGGCGCCCGCAAACTGTGAAAATTGATTTTGAAAAAGCGGCAATCGGTTCCTTAAAAAATATGTTTCCATCTACGCAAATAAGTGGATGCAACTACCATTTTAACCAGTGTTTATGGAGGAAAGTGCAAAATCTTGGTTTAGCAGAAGAATATAAGGTGAATGAAGACATACGCCTGCAGATTCGAATGTGCGCCGCCTTAGCCTATATTCCACCTACTCATATAGAAAATGGGTGGCTAACCATTATGGAAACTGCTCCCCAATACGAAAAACTGCACATTTTTTTGATTACTTCGTAGACGAATGGATGGAAAATTCTATAATTAAGCGTTCTATGTGGAACAATCTTGGACAACGACATCGCACTAATAACGTTGTGGAAGGATGGAACCATGGCTGAAATAGAATTTTACAGATGCATCATCATAAGGTTCTCAGTCCGAAGACTGGTTGGACGCGTACCTCCATTCTTTTCTATCCTGAGCTAACCTACGCATTTCCCTAAAAGTAGAACATCCTACATCCCTAACTATTTGAGAGCAGTAGTCTAATCTAGGCCTACCCCTACCTCTTTTTATTCCTATCTCTGACTCTAGTATGTCGCGAACTATTCCTTCGTGTCTTAGAAGGTGTCCTACCATCCTATCTCTCCTACTCTTTATTGTTTTCCATACCTTTCGCCTTTCCCCAACTCTTTCTAATACTTCCCTATTGCTAACCTTATCTATCCACGGTATCTTCATCATGCGTCTGTAACACCACAGTTCAAACGCTTCTACTCTTTTTCTATCCGCTTCTCCTATTGTCCAAGTTTCGCACCCGTATAATGCCGTACTCCATACATACGACTTTAAGAGTCTCTTCCTAGTCTCTATATTAACCGTTCTCGAACATAACAGTTGTTTCTTTTTGTTAAACGCAACTCGTCCCTGCGCCATTCTTTGTTTTATATCTTTAGTGCTCCTACCGTCTTGGGTTATTTTACTTCCTAAGTAGCAGAAATCCGCGACCTCCTCTATCTTCTCATTTCCTATTTGTATTTCAATTTTAGTTCTATTTTCACTCCATCTACATACCAAAATTTTAGTTTTCTTTTTATTGATTTTCATGCCGTAGCCCTGTGCCAAAACTGCTTCCATTTCATTCAAAGCCGCTCCTAATTCTTCTTTGCTAGATGCTAACACTGCTATATCATCCGCAAATCTGAGCATGTTAATAGTTTGGCCCTGTACATTGATCCCTGAGGCTGTTCTTTCCTTAACAATATTAATCGCATCTTCGATATATAAGTTGAAAACTAGAGGTGACAATGCACATCCCTGTCTCACTCCCTTCCGGATATCTACTTCCCTTCGTTCCTGCTCACATTCTATAACTGCCTTTTGCTCTTTGTAGAGATTATGTATTATTCTTCTGTCCCTGTATTTCATCCCTACCTTTCTCAGCACTTCGAACATCTTCCCCCATTTTACGTTGTCGAAGGCTTTTTCTAAATCTACAAATCCTATATATACGCTCTTTCTCTTTTCTATCGTTTTTTCTATAATTACTCGTAAAGCTAGAATGGCCTCGCGCGTTCCTCTATTTCGTCTAAATCCGAACTGATCTTCTCCTAATATTTCTTCCGCCTTTTTCTCCATCCTTCTTTGCACAATTCTAGTTAAAATTTTTGACGCATGGAAAGTTAAACTGATAGTTCTAAAATTTTCGCATCTATCCGCGCCTTTCCTTTTTGGCAAAGCTACCATGATGTTCAGTTTGTAATCCTCTGGAATCTCGCCTGTCAGGTATATGCGACTAACTAATTTAAATAAACGATCTATTACCTCTTGACCTGCGCACTTTAAGATTTCTGCTTGCAAGCCATCTATACCTGGTGCTTTATTATTCCTTAAACTTTTTAGTGCTAGCTCAAACTCTTCTCTCATTATAGGACTCCCTAGGTTATCCCCTTCTACACTGCTTTCACTTTCTAATATATCTTGCACTTCCTGTCCCGCATATACGTTTCCTAAATATTCTTTCCGCCTATCTGCCTTCTCCCCGCTTTCGATTAGGATATCTCCTGCCTCATTCCTAATGCTTTTGGTACTAGATCCAATTTCTCTAAAATTTCTTCTAATTATTTTATATGCTTCATCAGTCTTTCCTATTTCGAACTTATTTTCCACTTCTTTGCACTTATCATCGATCCATTGCTCTTTCGCTTTCCTACATTTCCGAATAATTTCCCACTTGATCGCCTTATATCTTTGTTTCCCTATTTCATCTAACCTATTTTTATATTTGCGCCTTTCCTCTATTAGACTCACAATATGTTTTGTTATCCAGGGTTTCCTACTTTCATTCTGTTTATGACCCAAAATATCCCTAGCTGAGGAAACTAAACTATTTTTAATGCAATTCCATTCTTCCTCTATGTCCCTAACAATATTTTCGCCCGCGCCCTTTAGTACTTCGTTTGTCTTTTTCTCGAACTTATCGCGCGTATCATCATCTTTTAGTTTCTCTGGGTCAAGATACCTTCTTCCGCTTCGTTTTTTCAAAATCTTAAATTTAAGATTGGCCTTCATAACGACTATATTGTGATCACTATCTATATCTGCTCCTGGATAACTTCTACAATCCCTAACTTGATTTCTAAATCTTTGCCTAACAAGAATGTAATCTATTTGATATCTCCCTAGGTCTCCTGGCATCTTCCACGTGTAGCGTCTCCTAACATGATGGTGAAATAGAGTGTTCGCGACCGTTAAGTTATGTTTATCGCAGAACTCATCAGTCTCACTCCCCTATCGTTCCTATTGCCTAATCCAAAGGGACCAACTATTCCGCCCTCTCGCCCTGTGCCTACGACTGCATTGAAATCTCCTATAATTATTAAATTTTCGTGTCCTCTCACAAAATCTAGCACATGTTCAATATCACTATAAACTGCCTCTACGACCTCATCACTGTAGTTAGAAGTGGGAATATATACCTGTATTATTACTGTTTTTACAGGTTTCGAATCTAACCTAACCATAACTACCCTGTCACTTTGCTGTAAGAAATTTTCTACACTCTGCCCTACTTTTTTCCGCATAACAATTCCTACTCCCGAATTTCCTCCTACAGATCCTGTGTGTATTACTCTAAAATCTCCGCTCCAGAAGTCTCCGGCTTCTGGCCATCGCACTTCACTAATACCTACTACGTCTAATGCTAACCTATCCATCTCAATTTTCAAATTCTCTAACTTTCCTACTTGTTTCATGCTTCTAACATTCCACGCTCCGACTCGTGAGATGTTACACTTATCATTTCTGATGACTCCCCCCGAAGCAGTCCCCGCCCGGAGATCCGAATGCATCATCCGAATATTTTCGAGTTAATCAAAAGTTTGAAAGAGGAAGCGGTATACAGTGATTTTGTTTATTGTAGACGGTTTTTAAATTTGGAAGGCAAGAGGCGGAAAGTATTGTACGTAAAATTAGATAGGCGTATAGAAAAGATTATGGACGATTAAATTAAATGACTTAAATTATGATTTTGCATTTTTCTTACATGAAATCCTTACGTTACAAAGGTTAAAGAAGTCCTTATTGTGTACCTTCAGGATGATTCCCTGTTTTTGAGACCATGGCTACAAAGTTTATTTGAGTGCTAGTGTCGTAGTGTCGCTTCTGCCCCATATTCGTCTATAGCACCACATTTTCAAAGCTTCTATTTATTTTCCGATCCACTTTTCTCATCGTCCAATAAATTTCTCACCGTATAATTATAGAAAAAATATTTTGCTACGCAATATTTCCGGCACTAACATTTCTGGTACCTAACCTGGTTTAGCTATTACAGTTTTTTGAACCCCGGTGCGGTGCAGATTCCATTAATTATAGGAAGCGTTTTAAGTAATTTGAAGACAAATTTGTTTCATTTTCCCCATTAATTAGGATCGTATTCCCGAAAAACGAGGTGGCTCCTCGTAAAGTTCACGTCTCCTTGGCTTATCGAATTTCTCCGAGCTATTAAGTTCCCCTGCGGCACACATGTTACTAAAAAGCTTTTTTTCCTTCTATTTTTACATCCCGTTCCTTCACTTACTCTTTCAATACAACTAATAACGTTTACGTCAATGCCTGAGCACGACCTCATGAAAAAATGTCTCGTCCTCGAAAAGTTTGATGGGATAATAAAACTTTTGCTTTTTGAGGAAGTGATATGTTTGGTATTCATCAAGGGCTGGTAAATATTTGTTATCATGTTTGCAACGCGTGTGGCTGATAGGCAAACAGAACTCGAGGTTGTCTCATCAATTACGGGTAGTGGCCATATTGCAACTATGGACCGTCAAAAACATCGTTTTTGAAACAGTGATTCTAAAATCACGCCTACAGTGCGTTACAAAATTAACGTAACTTTGTTAAGGAACAAAAGAAAAGTTGTCAAATGATATCATCGTGACTATTCTCACATTCGGTCACTCCTGATACGTTTTCGCCCTCTAGGATTACGCTACTCGCTCCATCTATCAATGCAATTTATCCAACTATTTGTTCAGTTTGGAAAGCAAAGCACTTGCTCTGACTAATTTTTGTTATTGTTCCCTCGTTCCCGTTGCACAGTGACTAATCAATAAAAATATTTAGAAAAGGTTAATGGCGATTATCTGCTTGTGAAAACAACTGCACATCAAACGTCAAAAGCCTTTATCTAATTCAAAACAAAAGAAACATCTTTAAAGGCGGCGAAGTAAATAAACAAAAATCAACTGGAATTAATAGGTTACATGTAAACAACATCGACAAACACGCGGCTTCTATCGGGATTTCGCAAGGCTGCCCTGATCTTGAAGAGAACCTAACCCCATAAAAATCTTATTTGGAGCACGCTAATTAGAAAACCATTAAGTATAATCGTAAAAATAATGTGTATTTCACAAGATAACGACACGTGATACTTTGTTGCAATTTTACTATAAATAAAACAGACATTATGGTCGTGAGACACCCTGTAAAAGGTCTGTCAATATTAGCTAAAAGTGACAGTAAGTCAAAAAATATGAATTTGACCCAAACAAACAATAGTGGCTCTAAATTAGAATCTTGGGGCACCACATTAAGAAACAGTTGGTCATGGATTAGTAAGTTAGAAATTAGAAAGCGTAGAGACAAAGAAAACCAGAAATATTATTAGGTAATTAAAAAAATGCAATTGTTACAGAAATAATAGAAAACCAACCGAAGCACATCATCAAAACAGCCTTAACCCGCCCTCGCAGATCACGCAAGCATCTCTTAGTCTCCCTCATAAAAAAAATCGCGGAACACACAATCCGAACAATAAAAACCACTCGTCAACCACTCCAGAATTCCGCGAAAAAAATTACCGGGGTTCTTGAGTTCTCTCGATCGCCCCCGACGGTCACCGTTCACCCGTACGTTCACCAGGGGTGAAGATATCCCGACCAGAACTGTCACGTGTGCGTTGACCGACTGCGTCAAAAGGTACCCCTGCACCGAGAGTAATGTGAACGCTAACCCAAAACCCACGTGAAACTGCGACCAACAAAAGCAAAGCGGTCTGAAACGCTGAAGGAATTCGCCCACCTGTTCGCTCTTTCTGTTGCGTAGCGGCGTCCTTGTCGCGGTTCCCCACTTCGGTCAGGCGCCTGCACAGGTCCGCTAACTAGACATGTATTGGCGAAAGAGCTAATGAGTTTCAGCGTTTTTATCGACTCGGCCGGTGGGAAGAAGTTCTGAACTAGTGCTCTCCGAGAATTTAGCAAAATAAAAATAATGCATTTCTCACTCACACAGCAGTTCCGAATCCGATGTGATATTCTAAATTTAGTTTGTTCAACAAGTTCAATTTTATAGGCTAGTAGGAATTTATTATATTTCGCTTCCAATTAAATTAATTCAGCAGAAGCACGGTAGTCAGGGCTAGTAGAGTAGTCAGTTTTGCCATCGTAGTCAGGGCTAATAAACATTCGAACTCTTGGAGCTATAATTCAGCAAAAGAACGGTAGTCAGGGCTAGTAGAGTAGTCAGTTATGCCATCGTAGTCAGGGCTAACAAACATTCGAACTCTTGGAGCTATCAAGACAATAAGGGTTAGATTATATACTTCACTTTACTAAATAGCCCACCAATGTTAATCGTTATATTCTAGTAAATAGTCATATTGCAGGTAGTCAGGGCTAGTAAAATACCTATGTCTTCAATAGGTTAACAAAATAGACTATGCTGATGAGACTATTCGTAGCACCACCTGATACTGACGTTCAGTATGTAGGGAAAAATATAAAGAAAGTCAATGAAAAATACTTTAAACTTAAAACAGGGTATATATTAATATGATACTGAATACAACGTGATTATACGACAGTAGTCTAAAGAATGTGTTCCAATTCACCCACTGGACCCCGATGATTCCGCCGAACGTGCCATAACCATAAACAATAATTCGCATAAACGCAGAAACGTCTGACCTTCGCCGTGGGTATCGAATTCCAGGCGCTCGTACAGCGTTGCTCACATTCGGCCATCCTGACATACGTCGTGTCCCCACGACGACAATACGGTTGTGGTTTGTGAAACCTGCGAATTTACAGAACATGTAATTATACATTTTATGTAGGATTATGTCGACACGTTCATACGTTGAGCAGGAATACACCACACATAACAAGGCGTCCCCTATCATATGTGGCGCATGCCAACACAACGACCATCTCATTGTTGTCACTCCTCATTCAATCATCTTTCAATCTACTCAGGAACAAGGGACCCAAACACAATGCCACGATCTCCCACCAGACCCACGCCTGTGCCAGTCAGAAAGATAAGAATGCGAATCTTTATTCGCCCATAATCCCCACAATACTAGCACAGTAGAAATCTGTAAGTAGTACCTTGTTCGAGATTCGTGCATTGGCGAAATCCCATTCCATCTAGTGTACTTACGTACTATTATTGGAAAACTAATTTAATCTACAGCAAAATTAATCCATTTTTTCATATTCTCAGCACCTGCCACCCCTTCGTATGAAATTTGGGATCTCTCCATTCCAGGAATGTCTCGTATTTCATAACGATCATTCCCTAGGACCTTAGTTACCCGAAAAGGACCACGCCACCTCGGTAACAACTTCTTACTACTACCAGTGCTCGGCAAAGAGGTAATCTTTATTAGTACCAAGTCCCCAGCAATATATTCGGGTGCAGGACACCGTTTCGCGTCAAAATTTTTCTTTTGTTGAATTTGGTGCCTTTCTGTATTTTGCCGAATTTGCTTCCGAATTTCCGTAAGGTCTAGGTCTCGATCATCATCAGTTTCCATGGCTGCATTCGGGACTACACGGTAACCCATCAACGCTTCACTTGGTGATATACCAATAGTTTTATTTATGGTACCATTTAATCCTAACTGAATATTTGTAACATTTTCATCCCACCGGTCATCTTCTAGGTCGGCTCCCATCGTCGATAAAGAGTCAAGCAATGTCCGATTGTATCGTTCATTTTGTCCATTACCACGTGGAAGTGCAACTGCATTGAAATAGTGTCATTTTGTCCATTACCACGTGGAAGTGCAACTGCATTGAAATAGTGTCGCGTTCCAATCTCAGTACAAAATTTCTCAAAAGATTTCGATTTAAATGCTGTTCCGCGATCGCTTATTATGCGACGAGGAACTCCAAAAGTTTTGATAAGATTCTGTAGAGCCTTAATTGCAAATCTCGATCTGGTATTTTTAACAGGGAAAAGTAAGATAAATTTAGTGAAAGCATCAATGACCGTAAATAATTGTGTGTTGCCGTTTTCGGTTTTAATAAAAGGACCAAGATGATCGATATGAATTGTGTGGAAGGGTCGCCCAATTTTCGGAATTGGATTTAAAAATCCGGGTTTCTTTCCAGACACAGATTTATAATATAAACAATGTAAGCAATTCTTAATATATTTCTTTATAAAGCGGCGCATATGCGCGAACCAATATTTGGACGCTACTAACTCGTAAGTTTTATCAAAAGCAAAGTGGCCGATGTCATCATGGCATAACCGCAAAATTTGGAAACGAGCCAAATTAGGTACCAACCATCGCATTCCCCTGGTCGTATTCTTGTACACTTTTCCTCCTTGCAAGGAATAATCGTTAAAGAAGTCTTTATGTTTATAACTTTCACCTGACAACAAAATTTTCCGTATATTTTGAATTTTTTTATCGTGTTGTTGTGCTGCCAACAGCCAGTCTCCTTCAGTAATCATAATAGTATTTACTTCCTTTGTTGCACCTATAGGATTACGGCTCAAAGAATCGACATGACGCATTTGTGCATTAGATCTATGTTTGATGTCATAATTATGTTCACTTAATTGTAACACCCAACGTCCCACTCGAGCGTTTAACTCCTTTTTCTTAAAGGTATGGGCTACCGCTGCGCAATCAGTGATTATTGTAAATTTCTTCCCAGCCAAATAGTGACGAAAACGTTTAACGGACTCTACAATTGCCAACATTTCTAATTCGAATGAATGATACAATTGCTCGGCAGACGTTGTTTGTTTGCTGAAATAGGCCACTGGTTGTTCTGTTTTATCCATATTTACCTGAACAATGACTCCTGCTATTCCTATACGGCACGCATCAGTATACAATAAACACTCTAAATTCGGATCATATAATCTCAAAACGGGTTTGGTAATTAAACTCTCCTTTAATGATTCAAATGCTTTCACTTGCGCACTCCCCCACTGCCATGGGACATTTTTATGCAGCAAAAGAGATAAAGGTTTAGATACTCGAGCATAGTTTTGGATAAATTTACGAAAATATGACGTGAGGCCCAAATATTGCCTAACATTATGAACAGTTTGGGGTACCGGGAAATTCTGAACAGCTGTTATTTTTCCATCAGTTGGTGTAATGCATGAATTAGAAATTTCAAACCCTAAAAATTCGATTTTGGTTTGAAGAAAGGAGCATTTGGATAGTTTGAGTGTCAATCCGTGGAATTTGAGAATTTTAAGAACCTCTTCAAAAATAGCAAGGGCTTCTTCAGGAGTTTTGGCAAGAATTAAGATGTCATCCAAGTATACCAATACTTTAGTAAATCGGAGTTTCCCTAAAATATCGTTAATCATTCGTTGAAACACCGCGGGAGCATTGGTTAGACCAAAAGGCATCCGTAGAAACTCATAATGCCCGTCTTGGGTAATAAATGCTGTAGCACTGATTGATTCGGGTGCCATTTTAATTTGATAATACCCGGAAGCTAAATCTAAACTAATGAAATAACTAAATCCTGTCAAACGATCGAACTGGTCTTCGATTAATGGTATCGGATATTTATTTTTAATTGTTACAGCATTTAATGGTCTATAATCAATACACAAACGATTCTCGCCGTTTTTCTTTTTCACCAACAGAACTTGACTCGCATACGGAGAATTTGACTCACGGATAATTTGATGTTTTAATAGTTCATCGATAATGTCTCTAATAACTTGCCTCTCTGTTTCGCTATAGCGTCTCGGTCGTCGTGCAATCGGCGTATTATTATTTAATTCCAATGTCATTTCCGCCGCTTGTGTTTCCCCGACGTCAAAAGTAGTGCGCGCGATACACATGTGATAATCATTTAAAAGTTTCATTAACGATCGCACACTTGTCACGTCCGATACTCCAACATTTATTTTCATTCCGTCAAACATTTTAGCTTCAGTAGAATTACAGGAAAATGATAACGCATTACCACTCTTCGAATATTTTACATCGTCAATTTCAGTAAAATTTTGCCCAATAAGTACGTTTACCTCCGTTCTAATTTTAGGTATAACGTACAATAAAATATCTTTCGCAACGCCATCAATATTAACAGAAACTTGAACATATTCGTTCGTTTGTAAACTTCCCGCTACGGTCGTTATTTCTACAGACGGATAGACGTGTTCCAGTTCAAGGTTTAGACGCTGTATGACATCATGAGTGATTAAAGAAATTTCGCTGCCCAAATCAATAAACGCTTGCATTGTGTTATTATTAATTAGTATATTTTTATAAAATTTGTGGCTTGAATTTTCATTCACAGAATTCATATATACGGTGTATGGAACTATTTCCCTATTTTGCTGATGTCCCTGAAAACATTGTTTTCGAATATGACCTCTTTGTTTACATAGATAACAAAATAGGTGAGACCTAGATGAATGTGCCTTTGGATACGAATGAGACGGCCCCCCCTTGTTTGTATCTTTTATTATCCTCGCATTTGAAGCGGTTTCTAATGTTTTGAGATGTTGGGCCAAAATTGCTGGATCAGTTATTTGGGAAGTTTCTACTGAAAATTTAATATTGGTATCATCTATTCCGCCCATAATTAAATTTACCTGATCTGCCCCCACCAAAGGAAGTTTTAATTTATGGATAAGAGCCAGTTTTTCAAAGACATATTCATATAATGTTTGATTCGGTTTTGGCTTACAATGCAACATATCTAGAAGCAATTTGTTTAAATCGCGCTTTTGACGAAAATTTGTTTTTAACAGCTCTTTCCATTCTGACCAGGAAAATAAACGAGTTGGCAACCCACGGTACCAAGTTTCAGCTGGTCCCCGCAATTTACTTAATGCCAAATGACTAATGACTGTATCTGACCAACAATAAATTTCAGAATACTCATCCACAGCATTCAACCAATCAGTGATATCAGAATAAAGAGGGTTAAATTCCTGAATAATATTATTTGAAACGGACATACCAATTTGAGGACAAACTTGACCCACCGTATTACTCCGGGAGTCCGACCTATGCTTTCTCCGAGCAGAACCATGTCTTCGGGTTACCCTCCTGTTTCCCGAATGCCGTCTCATACTATCGGGTGTTAATCTATCACGGTTGGGACGGCGCCTGCTCCTTCCTCGAGAACGAGACCTAGCCTCCGGCATCACCCGCTCCTCGTCCGAGGACATAATTGCACAATTTCAACACCACACCGAGCAAACTGATATAGTAATATTGCGAGGGTTGCTTATCCCACTTCTGATGTAGGGAAAAATATAAAGAAAGTCAATGAAAAATACTTTAAACTTAAAACAGGGTATATATTAATATGATACTGAATACAACGTGATTATACGACAGTAGTCTAAAGAATGTGTTCCAATTCACCCACTGGACCCCGATGATTCCGCCGAACGTGCCATAACCATAAACAATAATTCGCATAAACGCAGAAACGTCTGACCTTCGCCGTGGGTATCGAATTCCAGGCGCTCGTACAGCGTTGCTCACAAGTATAAGATTTTTAAAATTTTTGGGGCTAGCAACAAGAGTTTTAGTAAGATTGTCAGATGTACATCAATCACAAGATAACAGATTATTGTAGATTCTCTTGAGGGCTAGCAAAATAGTCAGGGTTAACCAGGAACATTTTGCAGTAGCCCCTGCGTAATATACACATAAAAACCGGCGCACATGCAGCCATATAATGTGAGAGCGTACCATAATTCAATATACTCGATATATTTTACGATAATAATCTCATACGTGACAGTGTTCTATAATAATTATTTTAACATTAATTTAATGCGTTTTCCTGCATGATCAGCATGCAGACAAATTACATCGGCGTTAGCCGCTACACCGCTGGGCATTTTTTCTTTACGAAAGCGGTTGCTCCGTTTGAAATGTTCCCAGGAGCTATAGGAGACATATTTGCATTAATTGACTATTCAGTTAATTGACTGCCATTGTGCGTGCCACTCTGGATTCATTAATATTCAAAACGCCTGTGTTTTTGGTATTAAAGTCTGTTTCCGAGCCACTCCGAACACAAAGCAGCGTGTTTCGACAATGTAATTTAGCGTGTAAAAAATCTATTAATTTATTTCCACGGCGCCACAGTTCGTTCCTCAAAACGTGAAATAATGGAAATTACAAAAGTCGTCGACTCAAATAATAACGTTTAATTTTTATACCAAGTACTCACACAGTGGTTGGATCGAGAAGATTAGATTTAGATTAATCTTCAACTCCTGAGGATGCTGACGTTGTCAGCGAAACACGTGTCGAGTTTAATTACTATGTCACTGTCTTTTGGCGTCAAAGTTCTCGATTCCACCACTGTGTGTACTAGATGGCTTCCCGGTCACAGGATCTCAATTTGTTTCATATGGTTAGTACCAAGATTAAAGCCTGTATCAAATTCCTTATGCGAGGTGTTCCGCCACAGCGTCTCAGATTAGTCCAAAAGGAAGTTGATGGAAATCTACAAACCTGTCGAGATAGGATCAAAAATGTTTTACTCCATATTATGTTGTCAACATACTTTGATATAAAAGTAACAGACTGACTAGAACGAAATCTTGAGGTCATCATGTGTGTACTCTATTTATCTTTAACTAATGAATATTAAAATGCATCAAATTCCATGAAAACAAATGCGTAACGACTCGTCTGCCCTCTGCCCTCGCGTTGCTCATCGTTTACATTATTACGAATAATAATTTTAATTTCATTGTCTCTTGAATCATCTGATTGCTCAACTTGATCCCACTGATCTTGCCGAGTACGGTAATCGGTAATCTCCACCGACTACTTGTTGCTTCAGAATTTACTACTTACTAAATGAAATATAGTTTGAATATATGTACGTGCATTACAACAAGGCTCTTCCGAATAAGCATAGCTCGGAGAATAAGTTGTGAAATAAGGTCACATTCTTCGGGGGATTGCATCGTTGAGTTCGTGTAGCCAGGTGCTAGAAATTGTTCGAATAGCGTTAATGTGCTTTTTAGATAACTCCCGATAATTACACAGCCAACGATTTGTACAGATTCTGTTTCATAATTCAAAAATAATGAATTTCTTATTAATTTTACCAAACGTTAGAGCTAGCCTAATAACAAAAGTGACCCAAAAAATAAAGAATCAAAGGCAAAATTCATTTTCTATTGCAAGAATCCCTAATAGGTTAGACAATGAATAATAATAATATTGCACCCTACCCAAAGTGGATAAGACAAGTGTACCGACTTGCCGCTATCGTGTTCAAATCGCCATAACTTTTATTCTATGCGAGATAATGGATTGAATCTTGGTGTAAAATAAAATTCAATCCTTTCTCTATCACTTTGCCGCCGGAAGTGTGCCCAAATTCTAAAAATGAGCATAGTTCCTCGATAGGTGAAAATTCCACTGCACCAAGAAGACAACGTCTCGAAAATCGCAAATTGGAATGAAAAGTAATTAGGTAATTGCAATTTGAAAGATTTCGTGAGCATCCTGAAAGTTTAAGAAATAATTTTAAAAAAATTGCAACTCGATAAGACCATTTTTGAGGGAGTTATGACATGATACATTTTGAGCGCGCCGCATTTCCTACGCGCGAAATGTGGAAAATCGGCCCGATTCCCCTCTCGCACTTGGCACTTCCCTTCGCTTGTATATAATCTGGCTTGCAAAATTAATTCTACTGATTGTACTCCAAAATTTTTGAAAAACCAGGCTGACGGATATAGCAGATTTTCATAAGAATGCGACAAGGTACAAAACCTTTAAGAACAGGTCTGATTTTACTACATTCTCAGGAACAAATTGATTACAAATTACAATATTAAACCACAATTAATGATCACGTTCATTTACAACCATACCCCGCCGAGTTATCATTGACACCTGTCAACCTGCTTGTCCCGTAAGTACTTATTACCGTCATTCATAATAAAATAACCCGACCATTTTTCTGCATTTGCTTTTATAAGTACACGTATTATTTAAAACTCGAAAAAAACGAGACAACGCCAGCTTAACATGGGTGTGTTTATAGCGGCGAACGCGTTGTTTTATCTGAACAGGATCATACCATATGCACGTCTATGGCAGTGGGTGTCGTACTTCTTTTTCGTGATTATAAGGTTCAATTAAATATTTCAGGCCGGGAGAAAAGGCACATACGTATATTAACATGTTATCATTGAGTAGGTTTGAATTATAGTGTGTGGCTTGAATGGCACAAATGAATCTAGATATCAATCTTGGACGGTTAATCAACTCTGCGAGAACGCTTTTTCTGTCTGGGAGATGGTGAACAGATGGTTTTTGAGAGCAGCGTTTTTGCCTGTTACGAGTGGAGTTTGAACACTATCCCTCACTCATTTTTTTATATAGATCACCCTATATATTATGAGATTTTTGAAAAGCTCGTAAAATTTCCTAAATTTTGATGTATCACTTGTCATGTTTATATTAAAAACCATTAGCAACATTACGATTTAAAAATTAAAATATTGTGCCTACAGAAATCAAGATTGTCATGACTAATAAAATGACATAGGATGCTAACATGTGTTAGAAATAAATCGGAGAACGAACACCTTCCTGGGGCCTCGAGATGTTATGGGTTAGAGGCACGTTCGCGATAAGAACCAGGCAACGGCACACGCGGCGGGAAGACGGGAAAGGACTTGCTTTTGAGATATCGAAGCAATGAGATGTAATATTTGCCACGGAGAATAAAGTTTATAATTTGTGTTTTGTACTTTTCGCGTAAAACTATAATAATTAACATCAGAAGTGGGATAAAGTACCCAGTGTTCGTGGTGGTAGTGTTGCTCTTGGTTGTGAGTGAAAAAAAAAACCTGTGAAAAAGGACCCCAGTGCGAACTGCCCAGGTCTAGTGATCGCAGGGGTGAGAGTCGACGATCTCATCGATCACAGGATGAGATGGGATGAGGGTCCCGAGTGGTGTGCGTGCTAGAAGTAGAAAATCAGAGACTTCTGGAAGTAGTGGAGAAAAACGGAGAGCAGAGAAGGCAAGAGGAGAATGTCAGGCAAAAAGGGTTGTTCGACGTTCTGGTCACACTTCGGAACGAAGAGAGAGAAGCCGGAGGCGATGGTACTCCAGGTCCGAGTCGGAAAGGCGAAAGCGAAGTCGGACTCTAGAGCGCTCCAGGTCTAAGAGAAGCGAGCTCAGCGAAACAGTTACCTACCCATATCGGGGAGGCGATTGCTGAAAGTATGGGTAAGGTAGTAAAAGAACTTACGGTAAGGGAAGGTGACCATCAGGTGGAGCATTTGATTCAAAGAAATTTAAGAATTTCTTGCGTGAGAAGGGCATGACTCATCATTTGAACGCCGTTGGCTTGCCCCAGGGAAATGGGCAGGTCGAGAGACACAATCGCACCATACTGAGTCCCTAGCAACCATGGGGGCTGATTTGGATGATGATCATGGATGAAAGCCTGGATATATTTTGTAAATGACGATTAGGCAGATAAAAAAAGCAGGAAATGCAGATAAAAAAAAGCAGGAAATGCAGATTAAAAAAAAACAGAGAAAGGTAAAAAAAAAATGGAATCTTGCCTGAATTGATCTCTCAGGCAGAGACATCCATAGTTCTAAGGGGTTTGACGAACTGATCATTCGGGCCCGAGGACACAATGAATCAGGGATCAGCTAACCCAGTATCTAAGCAGATCCGTGTGTTGATTCATTGGTCCATAGTTAAGTTAGCATAAGTTATACTATAGAATTTCAATCCATGAGTATGTCGGAAGTGCACTTCGCCGATATGTTCATAAAAACAACAACAATGTCGTAGTTTACTCATGTGACATGTTTGGTTTCCAGGGAGAATTTCCCCTAGTGGCAGTATTGGTCAAGCGCGGACGCTTGGAACGTCAGGAAAGGCCGTGTTAGAAATAAATCGGAGAACGAACACCTTCCTGGGGCCTCGAGATGTTATGGGTTAGAGGCACGTTCGCGATAAGAACCAGGCAACGGCACACGCGGCGGGAAGACGGGAAAGGACTTGCTTTTGAGATATCGAAGCAATGAGATGTAATATTTGCCACGGAGAATAAAGTTTATAATTTGTGTTTTGTACTTTTCGCGTAAAACTATAATAATTAACACATGTTATGATTAAAACCACAGATCTAAAGTTTCATCTCTAGCGGCCCAACGACAAGAGATGGCAAAGTTTTGTTTGCGCCAGTGGTTTTCTCATTAAATTTGAGCTCCGGACACCTTGGTTAATTTTTTTCTATCTCTTCAAATAAGGGGTGTTCCCATAAGAACGCGTCCAGTTTGGGACACCTTGTACAAGTGAAGATAATTATTTCATTTTCAAATAACTTCTAATACTACCCTCTACTCAATAAAAAAAAAGTTTGTATTGATGGGGAGAACAAAAGTTATAAAATGGTGATGTTGAATCGCAATACGTTCCAACATTCTCCGCACCCTGTCTCTGTTGGGGTCTTATATAAAACAAGAGATAAAATCTTAATTAATCAGGGACAAAGTAACGCAATTTCCTAACGAACAACATTACAAAAGACCGCCTCAATTTCAATTTATACATGTAGCACAACAAAAAAACTCTAAATCTGTTTATCTAGTTTTTGGCAACGCGAATTCGCACTCACCACATCAAACGAAAAATAATAGCACTCTCTCATTAATTCCCGAATCATAAACACTCGATATTTAACAGGACACGAAACGGAAATTTCAAACCGCAAGAGAATTATTCGTGCACGAGGGTCGCTAACACTGAAAACTACCTGGCCGAATTTAATTTATTACAGCAATGAAAATTATTTCTTTCCGAAAAGGAGTGACCGTAGGACGAAAAGGAACGGTCATCAGGACCTTTTGTTGTCGGACAATAGGTCATCTGCGACGGCAACGCGGGTGTGACCGGGTATACTACACGAGCTTCGGGCAATTCGAGACTTTTGAAGTCGAGTCAGGGATAGGTACGCCTCCCCAAAGGTTAAACTGGCGTCCCTCAAAATGTTTGGTAATTAGGCACTGTTGGAATCGTGACTTGGGAATACAAGAAAATTCAGTACACTAATTAAATTATCTTTAAAAATACAATTCATTCACTATTGTCATCAGAAGATATCAGAAAAACTTTTGTAAAGAATATTTTTTTTCGATTTAGGCTTTCCTTTTCATGATATGGCGATGTGAACGAAAACAATATTAAGATAGAACTAATTTTTGTCATTTTTCTCATCATTCTTAAACAACCTAAAAGAGCCCCTAAAATTCAACTATTTTCCACTCGAGAGTTCAATATTAACATTAAAATTATCAGTATTTTCGAATATTTTGACGCTTGACCTATGTCACCGACCCAAAATTGATACAAATAATCGAATTCAGTCGCGATTAAAAAAAACTTTTATGACTACAGGGTTCAACGTTTACTATTTTTTTCGTTATCACGCAGTTTTGGCTTCTATCAATCGCGACAACAACCTCAATAAAATCCTCAATAAAAAAAAACAATGCAAAACGCGCTCCACTAAATTTAAATATTTTGACTGTTATTAGGTAAATATGATTCGTCCCGTGAAGTACAAAACAAAACAGAGACGGCCAAGGTTCGACGACCTTTCTCGAACAAAAAAGATAAAAATGATGAGTAGGTAGGTGGTACAACATACGTAGGTATAATACTCCTCATATTCTGGAAAGTTATATGGAGCTTATAAATTATATTCCACATGCGTTGCCGTTCCCTCGTGTTATTTGTACCTGCGTTATCGCTCTTGTTTGAACTCTGATAAAGCGCTACCCCTCCACCCTCCTGCTAATAAATGTCACGTGACCCTACTAGCGGTTCTCAACAGTTTCAGCTTAAGAACCGCATAATTTGATAACGCCATCTTGTTATACGTCACTAGATAGGTACCGAAAAAACAAGGATGATTGATTGTTTCGCCAGTTGAAAACTCCACGTCGAGTAAACCTAGCCTCATCTGTGAAGAGGATTTTGTTCAAAAAATTAGGATCCGCGCCTTGCTGCTCTTGTAAGAAATTAGCAAAACGTAGACGAGCAGGAGGATCTTCCGGTAAATTTTGTACTGGAGTAATGTGGTAATGGGTGAAGCTTCTCTTTGTGCAAAATTCTCCAAATCGAAGAGATACTTACGCCTGTTGCCACACTTGAACGAAGGGTACTTACGTCTGGATTCTCGTGCAATCTAAACAAAACCTCATCTTCCTGCTCAGCTGAAATAATCTTCGGAGCGCTATTTCCACCTTTTGGACGGAAAGATCCTCTTTCGCCTAAGCGATTGTACAGATTTCTAAATAATTTATAATTTGGTTGCCTTTGGAATTTAAACACTATCTGCATTAAGTAGTTTTTTCTTGAAAATGGGGTGGAATATCAAAATGAGACAAGAATACATTTATTGTTTAAAAAAGGTTGGTCTTTCAGATTTTGGAGCCGATTTGACGTTAGATGAACATGGTAAAAAGTTATGGGTCGATTTATCAAATCAGTAGGTTATAAGTAGCGCACTCTATGGGCAACGTCAAAAATGTTATTGGAATCTTTTTCCCGTAAGAAAAACCATAGGATTGCAAATTTTCAAGTCGTAGTTATGGGAAAAAATGGAAATAAAATTTTAACTTTCAACACCCTGTATTTCCTAAACCATCAACATTCGGATAAGGCATGTTCGGGTCAATGGTCATTATTTGACCTGTAGAATCTCCAGTTAACGAATTTCCCATTGTTAATTTTGCGAATAACTGCATTTTCTCGCGTGACGACCGCGATCCATCTATCTCCCGCATTTCCTAAAATGGCCAAGTAAAAGATACTCTCCTAATGACAAATATAACATATCCCGCGAACAAGCGTTAATAAATGGCGCGATTCGATTGATAAATCGCCAGTAACACGATGATTCACTGATATCCCAAAGATACAGAAACACAACGTACACTTAAATATCGATTTCAACGGCGGCGGCGGCGGCTCTCGCGCCCGCGGATTTTATTTTCCGGCTTATCTACGGCGCGGGTTTTCTATTTCGGAATACGGGAGTCATTACCGCACGCGGGATCCGCGGGAAAAAAGAAGGAAAAACTCGTCCGCGCACGTGTACCAAGCTGTCAGTGTCAAATGGATCGCGAGTGTTTCCGCTATTCACGAAGACGTCCGTAATATTTGTCGCATCCTTGCTGTTAATGCCTTGAAAATGCACTTTTGTTAATTGTTAAAAAGTTGCTCTCTCTCTCTCTCTGGCCTCGCGGGCGTGCAACCACCTATTGTATATTACATCGTGGTGCAAACGAAATAAAGTTATCAGTGATTAAAATAAAAAAAATGGAATGAATTAAACCGTGATTTAAATGACTTGTACTAAGAATATATTGACACACCTTGTATATTACCCACGTTTCAAAGTCTTCAACATTATAGTGTCGCACTTTAAATTCACGATGCTTTTTGTAATTAGCAATATTGAAGGTGTTTTGATAAGTGGATAAAAGTGCTTACGTGTAATACCTTGTAGTATTATCGAAGACGCGAATTACCGTCAGCCAATGTGCTAACCTGTATTACATGTGTACAGAATGGCATTAATTCTAATCAAGATAAGGCAAAATACGACGCGTAGTAGTATAGTAACTACAATAGTAGTAGTTCGTGGTTTGTTTATCAAGGTATTACTCAACCACTGACCATAACAGGAGCTGATCTATAATATTTAAATGGGGCGTTTCAATGGCATTGTACAGGGTGTCCCATTTTCGTTGTTATTTGGGGGTTTCTCATATAAGCAGCAGAGACAGAGCCTCGGGGTTTTCGCGAACCTGAGCTACTTTCTTGAGTATAATAGAAAGCTGAAACCAGAATTTGGATATCGTTTTTAGTTTTCGAGAAAAAAATGTTGATTTTTATCGATTCTAGTTGACCACCCAAAATAAAACACGAAACGTTAAATCCAAAACGTCCTTGCCTCTGACGTTCAAAAGTTTGGTGCTGATTTGTATCAGACCAGTGACGGACATTATGCCTGTTGTGAGTTTCATCTGTTCAAATGACAGACCACCCAAATTCTGGGTTTTCTTGCATTTTATTGAAGTACCACCTACAAAAATTAAGCCTTCTTTCTTGATCTCCCGGGAAGAGGAAACAAAATCGGTTTAAGTATTTTATGATCCCTCAAGTTATGGATTCTCTCAGAAATGACTCATGAACTTTGGGGGATTTCTCTACTATTCATGGGCAGAAAGCATAAATAATGGGAGATATAAAATTCGTAGTGGCTTCTAGCACAACTCAAGCGACCGGAAGAACACAACAATCATGCGTCATCCGCACACATGAACTCAATATACAGGATGTCCAGTAACAAACGACTTACTAACATATCTCTAATTACTCCTGTTGGAGTTATAACACTCTGTATATGAACTTGCTTATGACGCCACATTTATTTCTTAAGCAGTGAAAGTCTATAGAGTTAATAAAAGCTTTTTTCGTTAAAATAAATATCGAACAAAAATAAACACACCTACGTTTATTTATAGAAAGTACCTTTTCTGTCAGCCCATAACGAATACAGATGCATTTTCGGTAGTTGCTACATGATCTCAACTAAAAATAACTCCTAATTGAAATGGTGCATTATATGTAATGGTTAACAGCCAAAACGACTGATAATTTATCTCGAGGGAAGTAAGAATAAAAAAAGATTGGTGTTTCCTACATAAAATTTCTAATTTTAAGTTTGAGAACGTGACAAACTTCAGGCAAGAAGACTTTCTCAGTTGTAATTTAATTGTTTTATTTCAGATGGTAAGCACTGTTAATTAAGAGGACTAGATTGTGTCAGTACTACTGTAGTAGGCCCTGATTTCGCCATGGATTCCCAGAGTCCCCCGAAGTGAGGACCCCATGGTGGAACAAACTTTCAGTACACACTTCCAACAATTCAATAAAAAACGACCCCGAAAAATCTAACGGAAGCTAACGAGTGTCTTAATAAAGATAGTTTTGGGAGCACTAATCCGTTTTGCGTCTTCCGGGACACGTCGCCCTCCTTTCCCAATGAAATATCCGACCGAATATGAAATATTCATCAGAGAGCCGGTGCATGATTTAGAGCTCCTAACCAATCTCATAATGCGCTGCTCTCGATTGGGCACGTCTGCAAAACATTTTCTAAACCCGGTGAAATTCCCACTTGCTCATTTCAGTGCATGAATTATAGTGCATTTCGTATTCAGCACGAATCGGCACTAAATACTTCGGAAGACGAATGGGAAATGCAGTCCTGCGTCTTGTTTTTTTTTTATTGGGGGTGTCTGAAGACGTCCAGATTAATTTTTTTTGATAGATCTTGAATGATGGAAATTTCTCATTCGACCACGTTGTTCATAAATTGAGTTTCGTGGTGAATATGAAGGCCCACACAACACTGATGATGAGTCTAAGAAAGGACGAAACCAGCAGCATATGGAGCAAAACGATATTTGTATTATCATAATATAACTAAGATTTTGGCTTCTTTTTACTGAAAACAAATTATGGTTTTCTTGCAGCAGTGAATGTACCGCCAAACAAAAACCGAGAAACTACAAAATCCTGTCCTATTTTACGCACAATTAGAAAGTACTAATATAACGCATTTTTGCAGTGTACCATCAACAACCAAAAAAATACGCTTTCCGCTATCTAATAGACGTTTTATTGTAAATACCTGGCGAAGCGAAGAAATCACCTTAAAAATCTTCTTGGTTTCGGCTTCACGACTTACCTGCAACAGAATAAAAACAAAATTACTACAAAATGCAACAAATTGGAAAGCGAGACCGAGCAACTTGGATGCGGTTAGAAAAGATGATAAAAATTTTAAATTGGCGAATTTCACGGTTTCATTCTATCGGCAAATCAAAAGTTACGTACTTTGTCAATATTATCTGCCCGCGCAGAAAGTTCAATAAAGTTCAGTCCTGTTGATATGAGAGTTTTGATTACTTTCGAGGCCTCCGGCTATACGCGCTGTGCATTTCGGGCCGAGGACGGCAAACAAAAACGTTTTTACGCGAATTAAAAATAAGTTCAATACAATAAGGAAATTGGTAAACATTGAAAATCAGATTTTCAGCTCCCCATAATTTATGCAGGCTCATTTTGATGGCACTCGCGATAAAGAGATACACAGGGTGTCCCTAAAAGGTTGGAATAACACCCTACCACAGTTTCCTGATAGCAAAATATGTTGATTGAACCAAACATACAAAGTTGCTTGTTTAAAGCGTTATCGATGGTCAAAGTTCTTGATTTGGCAGGTGAACTTTTGGTTTGAAATGAAGTATGTTGCTTTTTTATTTTTGGGTTGTTGTTTAATGCAAATGGTAAGAACTAAACCATCCATATCTTAAAATCTATAATTTCTGTGGAATGTTCCATACCCTTCCTTGCTCTGGTTCGTAATTGTAACTGAAATCATATGCATGTGGCATCGACTCGTAGAGTTTTCATCCAGTCAAACAAAAAAATTAAATGACCTCTTGCATGCGGCACTTGTCTTGTCTGCCTGATACGTTTTCCCGCAACTCGAGTTTTCCAGACGGCTGCCGCGATTGCTGGAAAAGTCACGTCCGCGTGCTTGGTAATCTTCCAGCTCTAAAAATGTAAAATCCCTAAGCTGCTGCCACTTAAATGGAGTCAGTTTTTTTTTAAATTCAGTCTACGTAGGGGACGCACGCAAATCAGAAATCAAACCGGACGAATCGATGCTCAATATGTTGTACAAAGTTTGAGGGCTAGCCTGGTAGCTTTGGCATGGTATGAATTGAAAGTTTTTGCTTTTTGAACAATTGAATGCTGTTACTAGACAGAATATTATTATGAAATGTGTACTGTCACTTGCAAACCGTGTTGCAAAAAATTTATTCCCGTCTTAAATTTTGTTTTATCAATCGATGGTAAATTTGGACAAGTTTCGTTAAAAACTAAATTGTTTAGACTGTAACAGCATATATATCGTGCAAACTAGCAGATCTATACGTCAGTTATAATTAGTTATAAAATTATGCTTCAGTATAAAACGAATAAATTTCAGTAATGAGAGTGGCAGAGACTCTGGGGATCAATCTCCCACATTCCCACATTCCATTTTATAGCCCCTAAAAAGCTGCCTTAAAATTGTTTTAAAGAACTAGAAATAGAAAATTAGGTAATGATTTTATTTCCTTTTTTTAATAAAAATATCAGGTTGGGGAGATACCGTGCCCTTCCAAAGACAGTCGGCTGTCGAATTAAGCTAATCCCATCTGGAACAAGTTAGCATTCACTTTATGGCTCCCTCTTTTTAAGGGAGGCCACATGTGGTAGCTATGTCGCTGTCACTTTCGCAGCCCTTGAAGATATTCCGTGTTTCATCCTAATTCGCAAGCATACGTTTTTCAATCTAAAACATATGTTCGATAGGACGGCGGACTTTATTAAAAAAATAATAAGAGTTATGAATGTAATAAATTAATTGTCATGGTATAAAGCGGGAATATTATTTACCTAATCAATTATTGAGTAATTTTCGTCGAATTAAATGGTAATATATGTATAGGCAATAATTGGTGTCGTTTAATCAAAACCTTGGGATTTATATTACTCATTTCCTTCGGTCTTAAAGCTCAGAATTTATGGCTAAATTATATAAATGCATAGTAATAATCACTTCAGAAACCTCTACTATGGTGAAATTAATTAAAATCATACAGTACCTACGTTTCTTCTGTTGAGGAAAACGCAGAATGGATAGAGATTTTTCACTCAAACTTAAGGCTATCGGAACGCTTGGAATATTTGAGGGATGTAACGTTCCCGCTGCCAATGGATTATTCCAACATGGTTTAAGATATTCGCATGATTATTTTTTCTTGTTTCAATTAAACATAGATCTAGGACTGTTCGCTAACAATTTTCATTAAAAACCAGAAATTCAACTTTAAAATCACTTCACAATCTATGAAAATCGGACATATTGTAGCTAGAATATTTATCACATTTTTCATTTTGACGGTATCAAAAAAAATATAATAAATTTTTGATAATAATGAAGTAATCAATTATTGGCTTCTGCATTCGCCTTTTCAAGGCGGTGTCTAGCGGCGTTATGTTTAAATTTTTTCAGATTCAAGAAACAGGCGTGGCTAGTTTTTGTATGTATTCATGTATTATTCTTGGGGCCTATTTTTCGTATCGACGACCTTCCAAAGTAATTTCCGATTCTTCCTAAAATTTATTATTGTTACACATATGAGTTGAATATGCAGGTGCACAGGTATCCCATTTATCAGAAAAAGCGATTTATCTGTATTGTGTAATTTAGAGAAAAATGCCAAATAGATACTCTCTTTGTTTTTAAATTTCCATAATTCAAATTACTTTACTTATGATACATGGCGTCTCATTTCTTCTGTACAGCAGATGCTAATCTACACAACTTGGATTTCTTAAATAGAACTCCTGTAATATCATCTCACTTTTTATTTCCCTGTTCGATTTTACTATATGATTGGGTAAGAGTTGCATTCTAGACTGAACTTATTGTGAAACTGGGCATCTGTTCATCATTCTCAAAATGTAATTTTTGAAACATCCTTACGTGTGACAAAAATTTTAAAACAAAACTGAAACACAAAAATATGGGGTTTAGTTTAGAAGCAACTTACTTCGTATGCATACTTAGTAAAGTCAATGGAAGAATTAAAAAACGCAATATATATAGAGTGTCCCATTTAAATAATTTACCGAGTATCAACTCCCTTTGTACATAAGTGCTCCGTACTGGCTAGCAAAGTTTCTGAAGCACTTATATCAGAAACCGCATCCTGAACCGATTTTGATAAAATTTATTTATTGCATAATTCGTTGCAATCGTGAAGACTACGTAAGTACCAAAATTCACGATTCTACTTTAAATAGTTCCCAATTGCGACAGGGGGACACAATTGACACTCCCCGCATGTGGTCGTACTGAACTGTAAAAAGATAAAAACAAAAAAAAATGTTTCACATGCTCTAGTGTTGCAAACAAAAAATATCTTTTGACCCTTTTTCGACGTTTCAATGTATGAAAACCGCCCTAAATATGTGCACACAACAAACCATTTAGATTTGTCTGAGTTTGGGCCATTACATATGCGTCAATTTTATTGTTGTATAGCACTTATAGTTCAGGAAAAAGAACACTGTGAGAGACAAACAGACATACAGACTGAGAGACAGACGGACGAACAGACAGAATAGTAAAACAAAGAGGGGTCTCTCATATAACTTCGCATAAATGGATAAATGGATCAACCTGTATAACAGATTCCCGAGGAGTGAATCACTGGTGGATTTCTTGTACACTGCCTTTGGATTTCCGTCGCCAACCGGAGATTTCCATTGCATTAATACAGCATGTTATTGGCCAAATGAGAACACATAACACATCCTATGAGCACCGGATTGAACTAATTTCGTATAAAACGTTTTTATACTTGGGCCGCCCAACAGACGGAGTGATCACCCTGCAAGAACGTGCTCTAGGCGGGACCACTATCAATTTAGAGCAACCGAACCGCAGTGATGAGCTTTCTTTAGACCCAACGAAGTCGCATCACTCCAATTCGGTCGTCATAAATTAATATTGGCCCCGCTAGAGCACGTTCTTGCAGGATGATCACTCCGTCTGTTCGGCGGCAGAAGTATAGACAAATAATATACGTCAACTTCCAACTACGTCTTCCGTTATTTCTGTTCTCTGCGTCATATCAGGTAAAATCTGTCACGGAATTACGATGGACAAGAAATTAGCCGGGAAAGGGAAAGTTTAAAATTTGTGTTGTCACAGAAGGATTGGAATTTTAACATTTAATGAACTGATTATTAAGAGTGGCGTGTACCGTGGAATTTCTGTTGCAGTCAGATGCACACTCAACATGACAAAACATTTTTTTACCGTTTAGGAATTTGGAACACGGGTTCATGGAAGTCTATTCCAAATGTTAGAACGTTATGGAAAAAAATCAGTTACAATACGAAAAGCGCTAAAAGAGGCTTTACTGAGCGTGTCTGACTGCGGTAGATGATAACGGTACAAGTCATTATTAAGGAAATTTAGACTCAGCAAACCAATTTTTGTTTATTATTTTTTCCACCGCGCGGCTAGCTCTGGGGTACTGAGGCAGTACCGCAGAGGTAGCCAGTTCGATGCTCTCAGAAAAGAAAATGTGATATGACATGATGACTGTCTTGTTATTTGTTTTATTTATTTTTATTTATATACAATTTATACAACCATACATTTACAATAACTTCGTTTGGCTCGGCAAACCAGGATCTCGCAGATCGCTCTCTTGAGGTTGCGGATACTATGTCTACTACTTTTCCGCGCCGCACACGCGCACTGTCAGATATCACTACACCTTCCTTTCTTACTTAAAACTACTATACAACTTAACATTTTTTCATTCTTACTCAACTAACAATATTTTACGTTGCTAACTTAAACATTATTTCTCACTTAACTAACTTAGATGCTATTTCTTAAACTAATTTTATAAAGTCTGATTATTCAATTTATGTACAGTAATAGTCGTCTAAATATTTAGGTTTATTTACATGTCTCTTAGGTCTATCATTATTTTTATTAACATTAGTCGTATCTGGCAATACTTCGGTTTTATTTGAATCTTTAATTAATAGTTTCCTATTTCTAACAACTGTACTTCCATTATTTAATCTTATTAGATAAGTTCTTGGTTTATCAAGTTTCTTTAGTACAATACCAGGTTGCCAAGAAGTTTTATTTAAATTTTGTACTCTTACTCTATCTTGCTCTTTAAATTCACTTAATCTGTAGCTGTTTTATCATAATGACCTTTTTGCTTTTCTTGCCTAACTTTAAGGTATTCTGTTATACTTTCCCTTTTCCCTTTTTCATTAAAAATTTGAAATTTTGGAAGTAAAGAATTTATTTCTCTATTATACAGCAAATTAGCTGGAGCAGGAATTTTATTGTCTATAGGTGTTGCGCGATATTCTAATAAACACAAGTAGGGATCTTTATCGTCATATTCGGCTTTTTTCATTATTCTTTTAAACGTTTGTACTGCCCTTTCAACCATACCATTCGACTGAGCAAATGTTGGGCTTGAAGTTACATGTTGAATATTCCATGAGTCGACAAAATTTTTAAATTCTTCCGAACTATAATTGGTGCCATTGTCAGACCTAATAATTTTTGGAATACCGTGAGTTGCAAAGATAGACTTTAAAGCAGTGATTGTATGAAAACTATCTAGTTTCTTTACCGGTATTGTTTCTATAAATTTGGAAAAATAATCTATTGCAAGTAAATAATTGTTACCTTTAAACTGGTATAGATCTGTTCCTACGCATTCCCAAACATTAGAAGGTATCGGCGAAGGAATTAAAGGTTCCTTGGGGTTTGAATTTCTAAATTTTAAACATGTATTACAATTGCTTATAAATTTCTCAATTTCGTAATTTATATTTGGCCAATAGAGACATTGTCTAGCTCGAAGTTGACATTTAATTATTCCCATATGATTATAATGAATTAAGTCGAGCATTTCCTTCCTGAGTGAATTCGGAACTATTACTTTGTTACCCTTAAATAACACATCATTTACGCTGATAATTTCATCTCTAAATAACCAGTACTTTTGCAATTCATGACCAAGATTTTGTTTATTCTCTGGCCAGCCTTTTTTTACCAAATTTAAAAGTTTAATTAAAATTTCGTCATTTTTAGTTTCTTCCTGAAACTTTATAAATTTTTCTTTTGACATAGGTATTAGTTTTTCAACTAAATTAACGTGAGCTTCAATCTCTTCCAAATTTAAATTATCTGATTCTTTGATTTCATTTAGAAAATTACGAGACAAAAAATCAGCAATTATTAATTCTGACCCTCTTTTGTAAATTATATCAAAGTCATATGTTTGCAATTTAATTAGCATACGCTGCAACCGTAAAGGACAGTTCACCAGTGGTTTTTTGGAAATAGAAACCAGTGGTTTATGGTCACTTTCAATTCTAATTTTTATTCCAAAAATATACTGGTGAAATCTGGTACAACCAAACACAACAGCTGCCATTTCTTTTTCAATTTGCGCGTAGCTTTTTTCCGCGTCAGTAAGAGATCTGGAGCTATAAATTACGGGTAAATTGTCTTGCAACAAAACTGCACCCAGCCCGTTTTGCGATGCATCTACCGAAACTATAATTGGCTTACTTGGATTAAAGTATTGTAATACTGGAGTAGTAGTTAATGATTTCTTTAAATTATTAAATGCGACTGTATGATTTTCGTCCCATTGAAATTCATACTTTTTACTTAACAATTCTCTTAATTTAGTTGTTTTTTCAGACAATCCCGATACAAATTTAGACACATAAGTTACTAAACCAAGAAATTTTTCTACCTCTTTTTTACATGTCGGTATAGGTACATTCAAAATGCTTTTAATTTTATCATCGTCTGCTCTAACGCCAGAATTTGTAATTATATGCCCTACAAACTTAACTTGATTGACATTAAATTGACACTTACTTTTATTAAATTTTATATTAGCTTGTTTAGCTTTTTCAAGGACCTTTTCTAAATTCTTGTCATGTTCTTCTTTATTTTTACCAAAGACTAACAAGTCATCAATATAACAAACATTACCGGGTAAACTTTCAAAAATTTGCTTGAAATTTTTATAAAAAACTTCGGGGGCGGAAGAAATTCCGAAAGGGAGTCGCTTAAACATGTACCTTCCGAAAGGACTCGCAAAAGTACAAAGACGACTACTTTTGTCATCTAGTGGGATTTGGTAAAATCCCATGTTCGCATCTAAAATGCTAAAAACAGTTGCCCCTGACAATTCAGCTAAAAGATCTTCAATTGTAGGCATTTGGAAAAATTCTCGCTTGATTACTTTATTTAACTCTCGAGGATCGAGACAAACCCTTATTTTCCCTGAAGGTTTTCTCACCACTACTAACGGATGACACCAATCCGTTGGTTCGTCAATTTTTTGAATTATACCCATCTTTTCTAAATTATCTAGCTCAATTTTTACCTCATTTTTAATTGAGTGTGGGATTTTCCTTGAATTAAATGTTATAGGAACAGCATTTTCCGAAATTACAATTTTGTGTTCCACATTTTCCATGCAACCTACACCCTTGAACACCTCTTTAAATTTTTCAATTAAACCTTGGTTCTCAATTAGTTGTATTCTCTTAATTAAGTTCATTTTAATGCAAGCGTTTAATCCCAGTACCGCTGGAGAACTGTCATTATTTGTATCTACTACCTGAAATTTTAAAACAAATTTTTCTGCATTTCCTCTAATATTACAAGTTAAATTACACATTCCTAAATTTCGAATATCAGAACCATTATAATTTAAAAGTTTAACATTCGACTTAAACAAGGGTACATTATGAATTTTCTTATACAGATGAAAGGGTATTATACTCGCCTGAGCACCTGTGTCTAATTTAAATTTCATTAATATTTGTTTCTTGTCCCCGATTTCCAGTACTTCAGTCCAATCTTCTTGATTGTCTTCTCTCTTGCCGATACTTCCTATAAATAATTCCTCTTCTTCGTCTTCTTCGTCTTCATTTACTCTTTCTTGTGATGCTTGTCTAATTTCCTTAATTTTTCTCACCTTACATTTACTTTGAAGTTGATTTTTGTTTTTGCATCTGAAATATTCAACTCCATACGCAGGACATTCATTAATTTTGTGATTGTAGCCACATCTTGAACAGCTGATTATCATTTTATTATTTTCTTCTTTATTTACATGTTTTTTACTTTTATTTTCAAACGCTTTTCTATTTTTAAACGCATGTGTTCTTCTGGCTGTTTTTTCAACTTTATTTATTTGTGAAGTTTCTCCAACCAATTCCTTTAACTGATTTTTTGTGCTCTCTGCAGAACGACAAATATCAAGGCATTTTGTCAAGTTTAAATTATGTTCCGACAATAACCTTTCTCTTAATTTATCATTTTCGATTCCACAAACCACTCTATCTTTAATTAACGGTTCTTTTAATTTATCAAAATCGCACGTCGATGCCAGAGCCTTCAATTCAGTTACATACGCATCAATATTTTCTCCACTTCTTTGATTACGGGTAAAAAATTTATGTCTCTCAAACGTGACGTTAACTTTTGGCAAAAAATAATTGTTGAATTTTTCTACTAGTACGTTGTAGGCATCAATTTCTTTTGCTTTTAATTCGAAAGTATTGTACAAATCCACGCCTTCAGAACCCATACAGTGAAGTAATAAATTGCACTTACGTTTTTCATCGGAGTCCGAGAGTCCAATGGCGTCGGTATAAATTTGAAAACTTTGTAAAAATTTTGGCCACGTGTTGGCACCTCCTCTCACATTGAAAAACGGCGGTCGTAGGTCAACGTAACCTGTATACTGCGCCATGTCTTGTTATTTGTTTTATTTATTTTTATTTATATACAATTTATACAACCATACATTTACAATAACTTCGTTTGGCTCGGCAAACCAGGATCTCGCAGATCGCTCTCTTGAGGTTGCGGATACTATGTCTACTACTTTTCCGCGCCGCACACGCGCACTGTCAGATATCACTACAATGACTGAACCCAGAAAAAGCCACCGGAAGTGGCCAGTCAAAAAATTGAGTTTTCCGTTTTTTGCAGTCTATTTTTGATTTAAGATATATTGCAAAATTTTGTTAGAGAAATGCTATTAAAATAGCTCTAACCACACGAACTTTTCGGTCCATCGCAAAACATACCTAGTTTTTCTTTTTTTTATAAGTAACCCACTGCGTTTTCTTGGGGAAACCAGCATCCCGAAACGAGTTTTGTTCCCCGCCTATAATTTGGTTCAACGTTCCTTGTTTTCTATCAGGTACTCGTCGGAATATAAATACTATACTATGATGTTCAATAAACCCCGCGTTTCGTCTGTAGCTTCGGTGTTGTGTTTGTTGTAGCTCAAAGTGAATGGAAAGCTCCGAGTCCTACTCTGTACGCTGCGAAATGCTCCCCCTAATCTAGCGCGCCCAGCAATTTTTGCATTCAGTGTCCGCCTACTTTGTACTTTTGGAATGCTACGTCCCTTCCGATACCCCTCCGCAGTAACTGTTCGTCGGCGTTCCGACAGCCTTAACCCCAGCTAGAGTCGAAAAAGAAGATTACCTTAGACGGACTCTAACTCTCTAACAACCCTTGGAAATCTTGAACCTTTTACATTGCCCGAGTTTACAGCAGCAGAAAATCTACTCGCTTTCAATATAAAACGTTTTCCTCTCAAGTCATTAATTTATATCCATAACAGAAGAAATGCGGGTTAGGTGGACACCCTGTATGTATAAATTATAAAAGTTAAGTTCAATTATCTAAAAAAGAAAGCGAGTGCAGTGGATAGTAAAGCATTTTTGTTGATTGTGTGGAATTCATTTTTGCCGTACGTGCACCTATGTACTTGAAATAACTGGCTTGCGCTGTCAAGTACTGTAAATCTTTTGGTGTAGGTTTGGTATATAAGAAATTAATAATTAATTACTTTCACCTTATATGAGTAACGCATGTGCAATCAAGCATTCATAATTTATTTATTCTCCAATTTATGAACATTTCATACGCCCACCTATGTTAATTCCACCTTCGCAAAAGATTGCGAATTTTTTCGCGGAAGAAGACAGTGAATTATATCACTGAGCAAGTGTGTCTCCAGTGAGCGTTTATTAAATTATACAGAGCGACCCATAATCACAAAATTCACACGAGGGCTCTCAGCAACAAAGTTAAAAGAATGGTATTGAAATAAAGTGGAGACGTTGTAGTCTGGAGACCAAGATTAATGGCATCATCTGCTACAGACGTTTTTAATTAAAAAGCGGGCGATTTCGTTAAATCGTGAAAAATAAATTCTCCAACGTTTTCCGGTAATAGAACCACTCTCGGAGAGGGATTTTTACAGCCGCCCATCAACATAGTTGAATTTTATGACGTGCTTCACTCCGGGATCTCACACTGCATCACGTGCTTTTATATCCTTTTATTTTTTATTCAGATAAGAACTTTATATACTTTCTAGCACTTGGCTTGCCTTCTAGCACCCATTGAATTATTATTTTGGAAACTGTCAAACTATCAGTGACGGATTTGAGAGGTCTGCAAACTGATCCGGTATGAACTGTGTGTGAGACACTTGACGACATGTTTGGTGCAGTAGATACAGATATACAGGTATTTGATATTACCAGAGTTCATCATCAAAAAGTTTTCAGATGTTTTGGCTGGACCCGTACCCCCATCCTTTCCTTGAGTGTGTATTACAGTGCCATACCAACCCCCCCACTCTTACTGAAAGAGCTGCTTATATGACTTCTCAATCCAGATTTATGTATTTTTGACGTAATTATTAGAAAACACATTATTATTTAATCAAGACAATAATATCCAATGAAGCCAGAAAACTTTTAGCCAATAGCTGTCGCGAGACTGCAATTTCAGTTGCTTGAGTGCAAGAAAACTAAGCGCACTCGATTTGTTTGCACAAAATGACTACAAGAAGCAAACGCAAACCGATGTTTAACTCGTCTAATTGCATGTATGTCACACCGGATACAGGGTAATTTAGCAAATACAGAAATAACTCACTTCTCGGAGTTCAGCAAATGATAGTTCGCCATGAACTTCGGGACAAGAAAAACATTATTCAGAGATGCATGCCTCCTTCACTTGTACCGCCGTCTGCCGGTAACGTTACCGCAACTTTGGTCAATTTAAAATGTACATATTAATTTGTATGCAGTTTCAGTGTTTAGCTGGTATTCTTGTAGGGACACGACGGTTCAAAAATTGCGCTCACTGCCCTAGTCGAATCATGACATCAAAGAAACGCATTATTGCCAGAATACAGAATAATTTGCATCCTATATAATTCCCTGAAAACGTAGTTTTGAACTATACGGTTATTTCTTTGATTCCCTAAATAAATTATCAATCCTTCCCAAGAACGAACTCTTGAAAAAGCCACGCATAATTGTCCGTGAGTAAATATTTCTTTTCGGAGATCAATTCCTATTTGATCAAATATTTGGCCTTGTGATTTGTTAATAGTCATTGCAAAGGCTAGTTTAATGGGAAATTATTGTCGTCTTTTAAAAGTAAAAGGATAAACATTTTCACAGTACAACGTTATACGGTTAACGAAAACTATATCTCCATGTTTATCGCCTGTTAAAATTTTGCACTGTAGGGTATTGCCTCCCAATTGTAAAATTAACAATCTCGTACCATTACATAAGCCTTCAATAATGCTGAGATTTCTAACCAACATCACAATACAATATACTCTCAACTTCAATTCATGCGGAGTAAAATTTGGCGGGTTTAAAGTATTTAAATATTCAGGAAGAATAGCATCGTTTAAATCTCCATTATCACAATTTTCAACACTATCCAAGTCCGTATATATTTTTTCTGTTTTTATATCTAACAGTTCTATCACTTTTTTGTTAATGTCTTCAACATCAGAATAACTGATTTGGTCATATCTATGAATCACTTTTCTCTAATTGATTCCTCCATATATACGTTCAACGATAGGTACCCGAATTATAAATACATCTCTGTGGCAATTCTAAATTGCTATTCATATCGTTCAAAACTCCATCTCAAACATCCAATAAAAACTTGGTGAATTATTGTTCCTGTGGTAGAGCCCGCATTATTTGTGTTTAAGAAAATTTACGGAAATAACTCCAAAGAGAACTAAATTTGATACTTAAATTCACTGTTTCGCAGCGGGTAGCATTTATTTTAACTGGTAACAATTGTCAAAAATCTCCTCGCAACACCATAATTTTTCACCAAACGGAACATCACAATTCACAAAGTCTATAATGTCAAAAGCATACCTTGGCGCCACAGGAGCTTCATCCCAAATAAAAACATCTACACTCCTTAAATAATCTGCTTCTTTTGAATTTTTCTTAAAGTTGCAAGATATTGAATCTAAAAACAGAGGAACAGGTAATCCAAACATTTTATTAACTGTTCTATCATGAGGAAGTAGTGTTGCTGTATGTCCGTGAAGGCCATGGTACAAACAATTTTATTCTTACTCTTCAGTAAGCTGTAAAGGGTTGTACAAACATAAGTCTTACAGGAGCCTCCTGTACCGTCTATATAAAAACATGAAGATTCAGAAATTGATTCATTTATGTTAGCATCACATTTACCCAAAATAATATCTACAATTTCTTTCTGCTTTTCATATAGGTGTTTATATTGTCGTGATCCTATTTCTATTGCTTGTTCTTCATTTGCATATTCAATGTCGTGGCATGGTAGGAAACATTGAAAGATTGTAACCTTCCGCAGAAAGCATGGAACTAATTTGAATATCTAACTAACATCACTTTTATTAGATAGGACTAGATTGTATTAAATTAAGTTTTAATTTTTATGTTTATATATTTCTATAGACTCTAATATATCTAATTGATAACTCTTTCCAAAATTAAACAATAATTTAGTATTTTCTAGAGGAGGGAACTTCGGAGCTTCAATTTAAATAAAAAACATGCTAGCAAACCATATTCTAGACAGCATGTTCGTCTAGATTTAAAAGAAACAGTATAACATAAAGCCCTTCACTGTTCCACAAAAAATAATTGAGTAAATCTTCCGCAGCACTAGAGGTGGAACTTGTTCTCGACGTTTACGACCCCCTACACTTGCTTTATTTCGTTTTTATTTAACCGGAAATAAAATCTTGATGCAAAGAAACAAACTCCATCCGGGGAAATTGTGTTAAAGTTTCCGTTGACCAGTATAGTGTAACGAAATTTACTCTCTTTTCTGTGCGCTCTCGATTGTAAATTGAATGGAGAAATTCGCAACAATAGCTGATTAATGAGCTTGCATCGCGTTGCTGAAAGCTTGAAAACTCTCGTTGTTGGTATCCTTAAATATAATGGAAGTCGTCACTTCTTGTTTTGTTAAGTAATACCAACAATGTGTATAACTGAACTTAATTCATTTTGTTTTGTGCTTTCCATTTTGTTTTGTGGAATTTTCTTTTTTATCACTTAAAATTTTTGAAATTCTGTAAAATAGGATAGGCTTGCAAATATCGGCTTGATTGTTGTATCTTCGTATGTATATTTTTTTCTTTTAAAAATGCTCAAACAACAAAGTCTAATATACTCAGATCCGGTGATCTTGCAGGCCACAATATAGGTCCATTTGTACCCAACCATCTACCCAAAAAATGATTTTCTAAATAATTTCTGACTATAGCAGAATTGCGAACATTTTCCATTATCGCCTCTGGGTTAATATTCAATAAATTAATGTATCTCAATCCCATTACGTTTCCATCAAAAATTTGGTATGCTAGTTGATCACCCAAAATAAAACACGAAACGTTAAATCCAAAACGTCCTTTATGTGAGTTTCATCTGTCCACATGACAGACCGCCCAAATTCTGGATTTTCTTGAATTTTATTTAAGTACCACCTACAAAAATTAAGCCTTCTATCTTGATCCCCCGGGAAGAGATGGTGAATAATTTGAATTTTATATGGCCTATATTTGCCTTTTTCAAATATTTTTTGAACTTTTGTTTTGGAAACACCAACTTGTGATTAGATTTCGCGACAAGAAGTTTTTGGTGTCGCCTCAACCAACGATAAAACATTTATTTCTTCCTCTTCCCTATTTTCTTTATTATAAATTTTGTTTCTAGGTTTATTGAATATTGCTGACTTGGCTACAGCAAATATGGGACAACCTATATACCGATAATAATTTTAGTTGGTGCAACAGATCACTGGAAACAAATTTTACATTTTCACAGGTTTTAAGCATTTTTAATTGTTAATTCCGGGGTCTTGTGTTGTCGCGAACTGTATAAAATGTGTAGGAAACCAGAGGAATATTTAAAGGTAACGTTGGTTGCATATATTATGAATATATTCATTCCAATATGATATTAGTGTATGTAGGCTTGAACAATGTCATACTCATACCACAAGTGTCGATCATTATCTTCTCGTTCTCATTATTATTATTATTATTATTATTATTATTGTTGTTGTTGTTGTTGTTGTTGTTGTTTCAGGTAATAAGGGAAGGCGTGTCTCAAACTTAAATAAAACTGCACGTATATCAAACGTACGGACGAAGATTCATCATTCAGAGTAGGTAATTGTTTGAGCATTGCTGTTATTTTTTTCTGGTCCATTCCCAAGCCGTTTCGACGCCTGCAGAGGTGATCGAACTCGTTAAATATCTGTAATGTAGCGCTATTAGCCACACCTTTCGGAAATTGCACATTACTCCGACTGGGATGCTAAACTACTAATTTGTAGTTCAACAGAACTGTGTAGGTCGGCAGGAAGGTGCTACAAATTCGTTTTTAATGAATAAGCAAAATACTTGCATTCGTTTAATTAGAATTTACAGTGACATGGGTCCCCGCGGACATACAGGGTATCTCAGACTCACTGTCCGCATAAAATACTAATAGACGGTGATAATTATTATAAACTAGGTTGTCAAGTGTAGCTGGATATTACCAGTTTTGTTCTATCTAGTTAGAACAACAAACGAGCCCTCGGTACGCCGTCATAAATACCAGTTCAACACGAAGGGATCGTCCACATTCTTGAATAATTATTTCCGAGTCTCGTCCTACATTACATAATTCTGGGTTCCCGTTTTGCGAGTAAGCGACCTAAAACGAAATCCTGAACCCACATCAAGGTGTGGCAGCAGCTCGAAAAGGAAATTCCTGGAGCAAGAGCCAAGGCAACAAGCGAGCTGTGCTATAAGGTGCGGAACAGCTACGGAATTGATGTTTACATGGCGTGTGATGCATTGATTATTTCTATAATATAGGTCACGTGGAGGGACGACGACTTTTATTATGTTGACAGTCAACCCGTATCACCGAAAAGCAATCAAACGTCATGTCACTATCGCAGCAACAGATAAATAAAATGATGTATCGGTCGCAGTGAGCCGTGTTCAGATACCCCGGCTTCTTCACCGCAAAATCTATTAATTACTCTCTCTAGAAAAGTGGCATTATTCTTCAGCTTCAATGATTATGTAGTAGAAACGATACAAGCACTTACATCTGCCAGTTTACCGTGTTTTGTATGATCTAGGCAAATTTATAACACATATTTTATTAAAATAACACATGGTGCGTTAAACTTTCACTATTAAGACATTGTATGAAATTGTCTCTTAGTTCGTTGATATTATTATTATTCATCTTGTATAAATTATGACCCCAAAAGAAGAAGTCCAGTGGGGTCAAATCGGGCGAACGTGGAGGCCACCTTACTGGCTCGTTTGTGTCTATGAAAAAAGTTATTCTTTGTTTTATGTTTAGAATTCTATTTTACATTTAACTTTGGCTGTCCAGTTACCAAATAAAATATTAAAAACAAAAAAATGGTTTGCTGAGTCTAAATTTCCTTAACAATAACTTGTACCGTATCATCTGCCGCAGTCTGACACGCTCAGTAAAGCCTCTTTTAGCGCTTTACGTATTGTAACTGATTTTTTTTTCATAACGTTCTAACATTTGGAATAGACTTCCATGAACCTGTGTTCCAAATTCCCAAACGGTAAAAAATGTTTTGTCATGTTGAGTGTGCATCTGACTGCAACAGAAAATCAGCGGTACACGCCACTCTTAATAATCAGTTCGTTAAATGTTCAAATTCCAATCCTTCTCTCGCAACACAAATTTTAAACTTTCCCTTTCCCGGCTAATTTCTTGTCCATCGTAATTCCGTGACAGATTTTACCTGATATGACGCAGAGAACAGAAATAACGGAAGACGTAGTTGGAAGTTGACGTACATTATTTGTCTAAAAACGTTTTATACGAAATTAGTCCAATTCGGTGCTCATAGGATGTGTTATGTGTTCTCATTTGGCCAATAACATGCTGTACTAATGCAATGGAAATGTCCGGTTGGCGACGGAAATCCAAAAGCAGTGTACAAAAAATCCACCAGTAATTCACTCCTCGGGAATCTGTTATACAGGTTGATCCATTTATCCATTTATGCGAAGTTATATGAGAGACCCCTCTTTGTTTTACCATTCTGTCTGTTCGTCCGTCTGTCTCTCAGTCTGTATGTCTGTTTGTCTCTCACAGTGTTCTTTTTCCTGAACTATAAGTGCTATACAACAATAAAATTGACGCATATGTAATGGCCCAAACTCAGACAAATCTAAATGGTTTGTTGTGTGCACATATATTTAGGGCGGTTTTCATACATCGAAACATCGAAAAGGGGTCAAAAGATATTTTTTGTTTGCAACACTAGAGCATGTGAAACATTTTTTTTGTTTTTATCTTTTTACAGTTCAGTGCGACCACATGCGGGGAGTGTCAATTGTGTCCCCCTGTCGCAATTGGGAACTATTTAAAGTAGAATCGTGAATTTTGGTACTTACGTAGTCTTCACGATTGCAACTAATTTATTATGCAATAAATAAATTTCATCAAAATCGGTTCAGGATGCGGTTTCTGATATACCTAAGTGCTTCAGAAACTTTGCTAGCCAGTACGGAATACTTTATGTACAAAGGGAGTTGATACTCGGTGAATTATTTAAATGGGACACTCTATAGATATTGCGTTTTTTAATTCTTCTATCGATTTTACTAAGTATGCATACGAAGTAAGTTGCTTCTAAACTAAACCCCATATTTTTATGTTTCAGTTTTCTTTTAAAATTTTTATCACGCGTAGGGATGTTTCAAAAATTACATTTTGAGAATGATGAACAGATGCCAGTTTCACAATAAGTTCAGTCTAGAATGCAACTCTTACACAATCATATACTAAAATCGAACAGGGAAATAAAAAGTGAGATGATATTACAGGAGTTCTATTTAAGAAATCCAAGTTGTGTAGATTAGCATCTGCTGTACAGAAGAAATGAGACGCCATGTATAAGTAAAGTAATTTGAATTATGGAAATTTAAAAACAAAGAGAGTATTTATTTGGCATTTTTCTCTAAATTACACAATACAGATGAATCGCTTTTTCTGATAAATGGGATACCTGTGCACCTGCATATTCAACTCCTATGTGTAACAATAATAAATTTTAGGAAGAATCGGAAATTACTTTGGAAGGTCGTCGATACGAAAAATAGGCCCCAAGAATAATACAAAACTAGCCACGCCTGTTTCTTGAATCTGGGAAGTTTAAACATATCGCCGCTAGACACCGCCACCTGAATGCAGAGGTGCAGGAGCCAATTGATTGCTCCATTATTATCAAAAATTTATTATATTTTTTTGATACCGTCAAAATGAAAAGTCTAATCTATGACTCTACGATTATAATTTCTAAAAAAAAAACGAAAAATGTGATAAATATTCTAGCTACAATATGTCCGATTTTCATAGATTGTGAAGTAGATTTTAAAGTTGAATTTCTGATTTTTAATGAAAATTATTAGCGAACAGTCCTAGATCTATGTTTAATTGAAACAAGAAAAAAATAATCATGCTAATATCTTAACCCATGTTGGAATAATCCATTGGCAGCGGTAACGTTACATCCCTCAAATATTCCAAGCGTTCCGATAGCCTTAATTGTGACAGTTAACACACTTTGTGTTATTTTAATATACGATGTTACATGAAAAAAATGGTTTAACTAACAAAATAAACATACTAACTATACTAATGAACTAGTTGGATCTATTATGATGTAACAAATAAATGAGTACCACGGCTAGACTCAGAATTTAAAAAAAATGACTGAATTATAAAGTTATGATATTTTAGCAATTATCGAGAAGCTACTAAATTTTGTAAAAAAATGAAAATTGATGTAAATTTATAAAAACCGAGTTTTTAGTTTTGACAGAATCAGCCCATGGCCCTTAGATGTCAGTGCAAGTGTCTCAGAGAAAATCTGAAGAGATTGAGTGCCAAGGAGAGATAGAAACCTCTTTATTTCAACCAATTCTTATACTGTCTATCGCTCGAGCGAGCTAACGTGCGGTGGAAATTACAAAGGCCCATTCTTTTGAACGTGATGAACATAACGAAAGAAACTCGCTGCAGTCGGATGTTATAAGACATTAATGGCCAAAAGTGGTGAGTGGGGCAAGGGGTGAAGTCGCTTTATGCGTGCTCTTCGTTAGCAAGCACATGTAATATACAGGGTGATTCAATCACTCGTCTCACAAATAATACGCGCCAATTTCTCGAGCTTAAATAATCTTGTTCTGTTTCTCGAACGCCCCATCTTCGGATATATCCACTTTAGTGAAGTTCTCAGCCAGAAGTGTCAGATTTGTATAAGAGAAATAAATAAAAATCCGCGGAAGGCAAGGCACGAATTTAGGAATATATGCGAAAGTTCTGAGCACGTTTACCGACACGTCGTTATGGTAACAAGCATCTCGGGGGGCATCATCCCTTAACCTATCGGAAAAAGGAAGTCGCGCGCCCACGCTTATCAGTCTTGTAACATTTGAATGCATAAATATTAAAACGTGTAGTTTCGGCAGGAATTTTTTGTGCTCAGAAGTGGGATAAGCCTTTTTATTTTATTATTATTATAATTTTTAAGCGGGTTTGTCTCAGATTGGTCCCTTACTAAACTCTCTGTCTGAGGCCGTTTCCAAAAAATATTGAAATTGCCAGCGAATAGGTGTATCCTTGGCTTGCTTAAAGATAATGAAAGTGCAGTTCTCAACATTGCAATTACAGAAGTACAAGTGCGTATTATGAATTCCCTGAAATGTAAATATTTTCTTTATTACTATCATTATTGTTACAGTCTTATTTGTTGCGGCCTTGCAATAATTGCAGATAACATCGCATATTTTGTATTCATACTGCTGTAATTTCATAAAATTTACTGTAGACGTTTAAACTCGACAATTGTATTAGGTGAGCGATGCGCCTAGTATCCTTGTCTTGTCATCCAACAGGATATGTACAATCTTTCAGACGCTCACGTAACAACATAGCTCGGAGCTGTTTTCAGATTGGCTGCATGACGGGCTATCCACTATAATTTTAGTTTAATTCTCGGGATGAAAAATAACAAATTATAATTACATTTGTTCAAAACCAGACTCGATAAAAAGATGGATATCGTGATCTTCCCTTGGTTGCGCTTTTTGTGGCTGTCTGACATCCTTTCACCATACAGTGTGGGGCAAGAAATATGGGACATGCTGTATGGCAAAAAATAATTTTAATAAAGAAACATCTTTCAGTGCAACAACTTTTGTGTAAATCTTTTATACCTCATTTCAAAAATAAAGGCACCAGTTGGCTTTTCCAGAACGTTGAATTACCCTGTATAACGAGAGAAGCGTTTGAGGTAGCACTAAAAAGTTTAAGAAACAACTACTCCTCGGGCAAATACCCCGCCAGGCATTGAATTATAGAACTAAATCCAGATTCTGTGTACTACGAAATCTTATACGGGATGCTACCCCAAACATATCGTTGGGCTTGGAACATCCTTAGATCTCTACGTATTTTCCTGCTCTACCAGCAGTAGTCTTATGTGTGTTAGAAGTTTTTCAATATTGCATGTTTCGAATGTGCATGGAAAACCGTAAACCACTGGTTTCGTCCAGTACGGTGCTTTGCCCTACACACTCGGACTATGCAATATTGCTTGCCGTATAATATACTTACACGCTTGGTACAAGTATTAGTAAGAGCTAATTATTAGCCGAATTATGCGGCGGTAATGGGTGGTACTGGACCGTTCGAACAAATACTCCTCGGGCAAATATCCTCCAAGGCATTGAATTATACACTGGCGAGCATAAAATTAGGGTCACTTTGAAAATTGCCAATTTTTCTAAAAATTCAAAATATTAAATTTAATTAATTCTTGAAGGCTATAACACTTGCATTTCTGAGAACTGTTATAAGCTTTTTGTGGTTTGTTTTGCACAACAAAGATTCAATATTTCCGATTTCTAGGAAATGCTTGCAGGTGCGCTACTTGGAAGCTTATTTCTCGGCGTCTATTTTTCAATTTCCTCCATTTATTCACTAACTTTCCTGTGTATAACTTGACGGTCGAAAAGTGTAGTGTTTGTTTATTTCCTTATAATGGCTTTAAATACTGTCACGGCGGCCAGAATTATAGCGATGTTGCAAGATGGTCGAGGGCAACGTTTAACGGCAAGAACGGTTGGTGTAAGTCTTTCTATAGTTCAGCGGGTATCCCAACGATTTCAGGAAACTGGCAGGCTGACGAGAAGACCAGGATCGGGGTGGAAAAGAACCACCACGCCAAGGGATGACCGTTTTCTTGTGACCATGGCTTTACGGAATCGGACCGCTACGGCAGTTTCGCTTCGAAATCCCCTCCAAGAAGTCAGAAATGTTAACATTAGCGAATGGACAGCTAGGAGGCGACTTCGTTCTGCTGGATTATCTTGTCGGAGAATGGCTACGGGTCCTCCACTTCTCCGTCGCCATAGAATTGCAAGACTGAACTTTGCTCGAGATCACTTGGGATGGACAAATGACGATTGGGGGAGGGTATTATTCTCAGACGAGTCCCGTTTCTGTTTAAATGGGTCGGATGGACGTCGGCGGGTATGGCGAAGACCCGGAGAAAGATATGCCCAGGATTGTATTGATGAGCGACTTCCATTTGGTGAAGGCTCAGTTATGGTGTGGGGAGGAATTTCTTCAGACGCGCGTACTGAATTAGTGTTTATCGGCAATGGATCCCTAACTGCGCATAGGTACGTAACGGAAGTTGTAGAAAATCATGTCATGCCTTTTATGACGGTTCTGGGAGAACATGCAACTTTTATGCATGATAAAGCTCGACCCCACGTGGCAAGGATTGTTAGCGGTTATTTGGATGAGGTTCAAATTACGCGATTTGATTGGCCAGCACGGAGTCCCGACTTGAACCCCATAGAGCATGTGTGGGATGAGCTAGGACAACGTGTACGAAGTCATACGCCGTCTCCCACCAACGCACAGGATCTTAGAGAGCTCATACTACAGGAGTGGAATAACATCCCGCAAAATGTGATCCGTAATTTAATTGAGAGCATGCCACGTCGCCTCCAGGCTGTCATAAATGCACGACGAGGAAACACTCGTTATTAGAGGTCAAAATTTTAACAGTTCCTTGTTTTATTCCAACATTTTTCTCACTACACATTTTAAAACAATTTTGTTAAAATTTGCTTCTTTACGAATTTTCAATAAAAACATTAGAAAATGAAACGTTTTCTTTTTAAAACATTCCTGTTTAGAGATATGTATACAACGAAATCCATTTACAATAAAAGATACAATAAATAACCAGAAAAGTTGAATTTTTGAAGTGACCCTAATTTTATGCTCGCCAGTGTAGAACTAAATCTGGATTTAGAGTTTGATAATATTCCCAGAACAATGCTCGTAGTCAGAGAATATCAAAATATGTCAACCCTCTTCTGAATTGAGCTTTCACAAGGTCATACATAAAGATATGACAGCGACAATTTCCAATAAAGGGAGTATAAGACAGAATTATTGACGATAGAACTGAAAGCAATGTCGCTTCTGACGTGATCTTTGAAGTAGACGGCACAATATGTACTAGAAATTCTATAGAAACTCGACAGGTAAGGCGTCGCTTGAATTTCTCTCGAAATTGCAGCGATCAATAATCTACCCGTCTCTCTCTCTCGATCATCGCAAATAATTCGGTGGCCGCATAACTAGATCATCAATTTTTTTGATAGATATACCTTGACTTATGGATTGTTTATTAATTTCGTGTCTTCTTGTAAGAGCCGATATATTCTGCTAGTCTATCAGGTAGAATAATTTCTGTATACTGACTTGCCCAAGCGATTTGATAAGGTTCTTTATAATAACTACGCCGTTCTCGAATTACATGACTACTTGTAGAAGCAATTTTTCTTAGAACCGATCTCAAAAACACATCCTGGCACCTCCACCAAAACCGAATATACTTTGCTTGTTAAAATTTCATGTTGATAATATCGTGTCGTTAACAGAAAACACCGAGACGTGTATTGTTACGTAGTACATGCATTCAGCTCGTCTCGTCTTACGATGCAGACAACAAAGAGCAGAAGCGCGAGGGAAGAACAATTGTAAATCATCAAATCACCCATTTACAAGTCTACATGAGAGACTCTCCTATCCTATAGCAAGTGTGAATGTTTCATAAAGCTGTCAGTTCTCGTTTTGTGATTCACAGTTGAAATATTATTTCGTCGGCCAGAGACACTCGGAGGTTTCTGTTCGAGACAGCCGTCATTCGATAGGACAGGTACCGACGAATGTCCATTCGGGAAATGAAAGTGAGTTCGTGATAAAATAGACACACAATGGACAATTTACTTCTGGATAGATGCCGACAGAAGTGGAGAAATTAATTAAAATTGTTGGCGTGTTTCCAGGGTTAAAATGATTGTGCTGTAAAGTGCTTGATTCGATAGGGTCATGCAATGTTGAAATATTCAAACAAATGGGTGAATTACACGACAATCTAAGGTATTTTAGCCTATACCTACCAAACATGAATTATCTGTCTCAAACCGTTTCCGAAAAATAATGGAATTACCATTGAATTGTTCTATTCCTGAGATTTTTGTGTAACACCTAACCGAGGTTAGATCCTAGGTAAGAGCGCAAAGAAGACAAACAGAAGACGAAATCGAATACTTAATAACTTAACTGAGATTTGAAAATACTGCTACAATATTCGATTAACGCGGTATGTCATTGACCTCAGTATAATAGCATATCAGGGACATCAACACAGTAAACTAAAAAGTACTTACGTTAAACACCTCACGTATCATGGCATGAACTTCAAACTCACCTGAAACAAAAACAAGAAAAAACACAATTAACAATGTACCCATATACATACAAAAAGAGACGGCCATACTACATAATACACACCACACAAAAAGAACAACTCGCATAACGCGTAGGTTTGCCCAATTAAATAAATCCGCGGCGATTATCGCAATAATTTATACCACACTGACATGGAAATAATGCAAATATAATGCAAATCTTGGTGCAACAACACTCGGATTGATTTGGTGGGCGTCGCAGTCGCTATTTTATACACCAGACGCGACGCGACATGGCCAATGAAAAGTTCAGGTAATGCATCATTACCTCAAATGATACAAGGTGGCCCAGAAGTCACTACTACACATTATTCAGCCGAACAGAAAAATTTACATAATTAAACACTCCATTTGACGCTGGAAGAAATAGTTCATTAAGCTTCTATAAACAGAAAGCAAGCCAGACAGGGTTTTGGGCAACCACAAATAATGAGAACTTTTTCAAAGTACATATTCGTATTAATAGTATTTTAGAGCATAAGTTTTTACAGAAAACTCTGTTAATTGTTGCCAATTTCGCATATATCAAGCGTCCGAGTAGAGGCGGCTGCAAAAAACGGAAGACGCTTTTAAGCAAACAAGGAAAGAACATAAGAACACGAAAACAATACCCTACAAATTATAAAAATAATGTTACAAAAGTAACATAAAAATTAACATTTCGAAGAATTCTGTTATGTACTTAAAATTTCATTAGACGCGGACACGCACGCATGTCGCTCAAGAATTCCAAATGAACTTAAACTTGATCCGTTCGACGGACGAAGCGGGTCTTTGAAACGCATAATAACCTTACTTTCATGGGTTTACATGTCCGAAATACGTATAGCCCGATTAGTGCACACAACGACAGCTTTTATTCTTGACGGGGGAAAACGTGTCTTACAATGGTGTTACAAAACAATAATGGACAAGTTCCGACACAACACATCGGAAGAATGTTGGAAGTATTCATTTGGATAGCTGTGGGCAACTGTAAAGCCTTGACATTGTCTTCTGTTTGTTCTTTTCGGTTTATGCTTTAGGTCGAAGCTACTTTAACAGCGTCTAATTAATCAAATTTAAATTAATTGGGAACGATTAGGAGGATCTTCCAATTATGCCGGAACAGTAACATTAATAACTGGAAGTCAACATTACATAGGGTGCACGCTTGTCGACCATTAGCCTAGGCAACTCGGTTATACTAAAAGAATGCAATCTTTGGTTAAATGAGAGCGCAAAGTGTGTACTTAATGAACAAACATTTACAGCCTTCGCAAAGACGCAACCGGGGGAGACATTGAAAATGACGAAGCAGACTGTAAGGCACGAAGTCGCTTGCTACACATATAAATTCTTATGGCGGTGAGCGAAAATAGACTTAAAGGGTCGATTCGCCTGTACGCTCGGGTGCATGACGTACGTAACAAATGCAACAGAATCTTTTCGGTGAATATGATCCCCCATACTAGGATACTAAAAACATTTTCAATGTTAAGATCAATGAAAATGAAATAAGAAATTAGTCTAGTCACATACTAAAAAAGTAAAAACATTTATGTACGTCTTATTAACAACATTTATACGTGAATTTCCACTCCTAACTGGAACAGAACGTAATAATGCCTAAAAGCCTCTTGCAGCTCGTAAACTAAGAAGTTTGGGCGATAATTTTCGCGCTGCTTCATGGAACGGAGCAGGTGTTCTTGTTCAGAAAGTAATTCGCAATTTTTATGCTTAACATGACCGAGTAGAAAGTTGACAAAAGCCATAAAAGATGCATGCGTTAAACTGTAACAATTACCTACACACCTAAGCTATTTATGAAGTTACCAAGTTGAAATTCGTGGGAACAGTTTAGTTTATGTTCCGTATTATGCCATGCGCCTACACTGGTCGGTCGTTGGGCTCTATTTGCATTTATTACGATGATTACGTTGTTTATTTTGCCGTCAAAAAATACGCATTGATGTTTAATAAATTTAGGTTAAAAATAAGGTGGTACAAAAATAGAATGTTATATAGAGATAACTTGATAGATTAGGTAATCTTGATGTACAAATAATGCAACATTATCATTAACTGGAAACAAGATTTTATATACAGGTGTCCCAGGTTTTATTAGCAGAACATCCTTGAATTTAAAAATAACAGTTTTCTTTAATTATTACTAAATAACAAATTCAAATTTAATACAGAAAATTGTCACCTATAATTTCCAGTGCCGGAGATGGGGATATCATTTATAGCTTCTACGTACCTCGGCGCTTTGCGCCTCGGGCCATAAAAGCATTTTTAAGACCGTGATACACAAATAACTATTATTTCGTAGTACCAACAATGTTTGCTTAATTCTTTACGGTGCAAATGCATTTATTGGGAAATAGCCAATAATAAATACAATTTATATAATCAAAATCGAATTAATGTAATAGAGTGAAAGTTAAACACCCAAACAATATTAGTATGGTACATTACATTACTGTAAGTTATATTGACACACTTGAAAGTGCTCCTCTTTGTACTTCTTTTAATGAACAGTATGAGAAAGTAAATAGACACACTAGTGTTAAGGAATTACGTGAATTGAATAAGTGAATTCCGGGCATTTCTCTAAATAGCTATCATTAGAGAACTGCAGTTATTTAAACTGCTTTTCACGCAGTAAGTGCATGCTCCGAATTTCAGGAACACTTAACAGATACAAAATGAATTATTCAAGTACTATTTCTAGGTGAATTTTAATGTGGGAGGCTTACAAAGTAATGGTTGAATTTTGAAGCAGAAGCCGAATCCAGAGGAGGACAACTGTTAAAAATGTAGAGTTCAAATAGTGAGGAAGAAACTATTTGTATTCCTCCAGATATACACTGCCGGACAAAAAAAAACGGACACATGTTTTTATGTTTATTTTGAGACCCCTACAATATTTTTATGTTACTTAACCGAGGGGTTAATCACTCTGTGCAATTGTGGGACACAGCGATGTGCAATACTTTTGCAATGTTATGAAATGTTTTGAAATACATATGAAATGCTTTGAAATATATGCAATAGCATGAAATACCAGTGAAATACTTTGAAATACTTATGAAATGCGCTGCAATACCTGTGAAATACTTGTGGAATGCTTTGCAATACCTGTGAAATACTTGTGACATTCTTTGCAATGCCTGGGAAATTACTTTTGAAATGCCTTGCAATGGCTTTGAAATACTTATGAAATGGTAGGTGGCTCTGCTCATCAACTTACGCATTTATTACGTTGTAACATGTGTAAGCTCCAATAGACGGGCAGCACTTCGATCACGTGACTAAATCTGGCCACTCATAGCAAACAGCAATCGTAATTCAGTTTTTTCCAGTTCAATGACCGCGATACCACGCGCACGTGTTGCATAAAACATTTCGGCATTACCCACTATATTGGATGATTAGGTACTATTGTGTTACATACTGTGCGTTTTCTAGGAACATTGTGCTACTGCATTTGTTTCTAGATTTGGATTCTCTTTAAGCAGGTGGGTAGGTGACCTGACCTTCCCTATTACCATTATTGTAGAAATGATAAAATCTCATCTCGGGGCCGGTATATTTTTTCAGGAAGGGACCATAATTTACATTGTATTCCTCTAATGTTTATAGAGAATATATTCGAGAAAATCGGAGCAGGACAGCAGTCCAAAAAATCAGGGCAATTGTCTTGAAGCCTAAATAAATTTCATTATCAGGCACGTCGCATTTATTTTTAGTGAGTATGTTAGGATTAAGTTTCTAGTGCCCATTCTATCCTAGTGGATGGCAACTTATGTATACACAAGAGTTGGGGGAATGTCACAATTTTTCGGAACATGCGGTTGCTGGATAAGTGAGTGTACCTACTCGTGGTCATCTCGATTATTAATATTGAAGTTTCCCGCGGTTTTGAATTACGTCAGTCCATTACTACTTTACATAAACTTAGATACTGGATTTATACGACAGGAATAAGAAAAACCAAGAAAGAAACACGAATTAGCCTTTACGGTATTAAACTTTAAGGAGTTCTTCTTTCTTATGGAGCAAATTCGCATGGAAGAAATTCCTGGAGAAATTTATTTTGTACGAATTTAATCCCAAATCTCCGAGCAAATCTCCCATTGGCTCACTAAATCAAACTAGTATACCTGTTGGCCAATAGGAAGCCCGGAGAAACATTTGTACGTAAGAAATTTCTCCCATGTTAATTTGCTTTTATTCCTGTCTCTGGTGTATAAATAAAGCTCGAAATAAACGCATAAAACTTTTCTCCAGCCTTTTCTACTGTGTACTCGACTGTGGAGAATTTTCGTGTACTGGAAAGAATGTTATTTAATCAGGAAAGAAATTATGATATCTCAGAGATACATGTTTCACTCTAGAGAGCTTCCAATAATTTCGCCCATTTCATTATCCTAATATGTTTTTCTTTTTGCTTTTTGAGAAATTCTAAATTAATAATTTTCTTCAAAAATCTCGCGGCATCCAAAAATTATACCTACATCCAATTTCTTTAATAATTCATTATTTAATTTTTATTAAAATTAAGTGCAATACTAATGAAATGCTATGCAATGCTTGTGAAATTGTATGAAATACCAGTGAAATGCTATGCAATACTTGTGAAATACTTCTAAGTATTTCAAGTGTGGGACGCCTTATCACAGAGTGATTAACCCCTCGTACTTAACTTACGCAAATAATTAACGATTGCCCTACTAGTGAAAACAAAGAAAGTTTTAGCTGAATATTGCACCTTTCGTAAGCCTAAACAGCCAAATCAGCATTTTGACTCTTCATGCATCTTTATTGAAACATCAAAATCTTTTACCTTATTGGGCTGCTCTCTATTTTCTATTGGTTTTTTGGTGAAATTTCATTTGTAAATGTCAGCTTTTAACATTTTCCATAAAACGCACCCCGAAATTTGTTCACAAATTGTTGCTTTAAGCCACGATGGCCAAAGAGTGCGGTATATTGCTCAAGTGCTGAATATACCCCGTAACACAGAGCAAAATGTACTCTTGCGATTTCGTGAAACTCATGGGTTTGTAAAGAAGGTCGGATCTGGTCGTCCACGGACTGCGAACCATCAAGATGTCCGTTTTCTCCATGTTTCTGCGCTGCCCGATCGAGCATTGCCATCACCTATTCTTGCTGGACGGTTAGCCGAAGTCCGAGGAGTGGCAGTTCGGAAAAGGCTAAACGAATATGTTTTGACTTCAAGGAAGCCAGCTACGGGTCCCCTGTAGACCGTAGAACATCGCAGAGCGTGACTTGCATTTGCGCGGCAATACGTAAATTGGGACGAACATCAATGGAAGAACGTGCTCTTCTCGGACGAGTCAAGATTTAGTGTCAGGTCACCAGATGGACGTGAAAAGGTGTGGCGAAGACCAGGGGAGCGGTACAGTCAATGTTGTATATCTCCCAGGGTCAGTTTCAATGGTGGTAGCATTACGGTGTGGGCCGGAATATCTCTGAGGGCTCGCACAGAATTGATTTTCATTTAGAATGGAACAATGACTGCACACCGATACATTGTTGAGTGCCTGGAACCCCATGTCACACCATATATGCCATTTATAGCGGACAATTTTGTGTTTATGGATGACAACGCCCACCCACACACAGCGAGAATTGTTACAGAGTACCGTGAAGAGGTTGGTATTGGATGTCTCCCATGGTCAGCCAATAGTCCAGACCTGAATCCCACTGAACATCTGTGGGATCAGCTTGGGAAAAGGATTAGACGACGCCAACCCCTACCAGAAACATTAAATGTCTCTTCAAGTTCTTAAGTAACAGTTGATCTCTAAAAAATACTAGCGTATTTAAAAGAAAAATCAGAAATACTAAAGCCATCGACCTTATCGTCAGAATATTCAATGTTAAAGGATACACTTTTAATCAATAAAAACAAATTTAATTCGATCGTAGAAAAAATGATGTGTTCAGATCTAGAAAAACAAATAGTATTTGCTGTTGATTTAAAATATAATAAATCATTAACAGAATAATTAACAATAAAAAATAAAAAATTACTTATAACAGCATATACCCAAAAATATCAAATAAAAAAGATATTAAATTTTGACGTGTAACTTAGTATGAAATGTGTCTGAAAGAATTGCCAGTATTTTATCAAAAAAACAGTATACAACTTAAACTCTGATATTTATATTTGGAGTCCATTGAATTCTATGACTGTCTATTAATAAAACTTTATTTTCATTAATGAATTAACTACTTTTTTACTGTAAGACAGTACTGTTTTTTTATGAATGATATACCGGAAGCAGTTATTCCATTAAGAAGAAGAAGCGGCATTAAATGAGTTAATAGCATAATTAAGTGGATCAAACATCAGGAAGTTTTAAATAACAGCTGAATTTATTTTTTGTGTTTAACAAATAGTGGAATATATAACATTCAGTCTAACAAACAATATGTAATTTTGGTATTTTGGAAATCTAAAGAATTCTACTCGTCAATTGTGACTGTGAATATTATCGGCAGTGCCAGGCACAGACTTATAAGTATTCCTCGTAAAACCGAAATAAACCCAGTCATAATATTTTCCTGGATAGTATTTGAACAGCTGAAACACTTGTGGAATGGCAATTCCAAACCACCTATACTGCTTCTCTGTAACCATTTCGTATCTATACACCGAACACATTGTCTCAAATACCGACATTAATTGTTTATAAACACTCGACACTGTATTGTTATAACAAGTTTCAAACAAAAGTATGTAACTGTAAAGCACTAAACCTCTTCCGACTTGAAAGGTGCCCGATGAAACCTGGGCAAATAATTTATTCAAACTGACACCCAAGTGTCAACTTTAACTGTACATGGAAGTTAGCATAACTTTTACAAGGTACACATACCCAAAACTTTATTCAAATTCGTGAGAAGCAGGCACTTGCGAAGGAATTCTTCGAGATGTTACGCCCGCGCGCTGTTATAATTACGAATTCCAAATTCTATACGGTGCATTAATACTATTATTTATTTCAACAACACACAACTAATAAATGAAACGGAACACAATAAGTTTAAGAGCTGAACACAAGAAAATAACAGATTAAACCACAAAACATTAATACTTCAAGGAACATGCTTTTTTCTCATACACATTTTAAGAAAATCTATTTTTTTCGATGTACCTAGTTCAGATAATTGCAGGACGTCAGATGCGACTTATGGTTTTATACGATTTGTTTAGTATAAAGGTCAAAATTAATATTTTGTATTGTGATGGTTATAGCATCGCGAGTAAACCTTAGGGAGCTATTAAAAAGCCATCCACAATTTCTACCCACGCGATTATTGAACGCTGTAGCGTGCAAGTTTCTCCTTGCCCACATACTATTATTTCGAAAATTAATTATACGGTTTAATAGTGAAAATAACAATGTACCAAAAAAGGACAAGCGAAAAGGACATGTATTGATAGGTATTCAACCTACAGGGGAAACTGGCAATTCTTTACGCAGTTTAATATGTTTAAAACTTTTAATTCATCACCCTGTGTACTGTGTAAAAGGGCGCCAAATTTAGACGACGCACAAACTCCCCCAGTAAATAAGCAACGACCCGAATTATCCACATTTATCTAAAGAAACTGGAGGTAAAGAAACTTACATAACAAATACAAACAAAACCAAAAAAACTAGAATACAATGAACTCACCGTGCTTAGCAAGTAGTACCATTCCCACAATATTCCAATACGAAAAAACGGGCACTATCTTATCAAAATAACGAATATTTCAATTGTACAAACAGTACTCCACAATACACCAAAAACACAAACAATAGATTAGCCTCGCTCGATAAAGTTCTTATCGCGCCACGATTAAATAAAGCCAAATGCATGGCATACTCACCACGCGTGAATTACAAAACCCGCTTGGAGAGACGCTGTAATCCCGCAAAAGCTTCTGCTGGTTACCAGCTTACAGTTGCGTCAAACAAGTCAGCAGACTCGAGCTCGAGCACTCAAGAGAGCAAGAGACCCGAGGAGTAGACTGCGAGAGCCGACAGCCGAGGCAGGTCGGCCATCGGCAAGGCAAGGTAGTGCGGATGTCGATGGCACATTTTTTGGGAAGGTCGCCAGAGACACGACAGGGGTTGGTTTCCCTCGACCGGTAATGGTATTTACACTGCACACACATGCGACAAGCTACTATAGATACAGACTCACAGGAGTTGAGAGGATTCAGGATTATTTTAGTTTTTCTAGGGTCGTAAACAAGTCAATCGGGGGGACTGTCTAAATACAACTGTTTTATTGTTACACATATTCATATGATATTCCCATTATGAATACAGTTTATTATTATTATTATATGTGGGAACTACGTATTTTAGTTTTAATCCTATTTTTATATTTTCACCTTTCGTCTATTAGACTCACAATACGTTTTGTTATCCAGGGTTTTCTACTTTCTGCAGAAAGATGTTGCATATATTCATGACGTCAGCGATTTAGATAGAATTCTGGAGTAAGTATTGGCGGTCGTTATGACGTAGTCATCCAAACATTTTATTTAAGAAGTAATTGAAAATAAATCGGGCCGGCTGTGAAGCAAACCGAGGAAATTTACGAAGGTCATTTCGGTAATGACCATAGAGTCTGGCTTCGTCGGGGAGTTAATTAAACCCGCTGTGGCAAACCCCTTTAAACACACCCGCTGCATGTGTCGCCCCCCTTGGCAACTCGCTTAACCACCAATCAGTATTCGACATAATGAATATACGTATCAAATTATAATAACCATTTCAAAGAAAGCGATTTATTCGGCTTAAAAACTAGTTCGGTGAAATACTTAGATAATTTTAAGCCAACAAAAACTATTTAATGTTAAATTACACTACTTATTTCCACTTATGTAATTCTGTATGGTGCATCCATTCCATTACAACATTCTCAGAATATGAATTATACCTACAGCTTATGAAACAACTAATTCAGAGAGTTCGCGATTCTTGGAAACATGCACACTATATGTTTCTATTCAACACCTACTAGTAGGAGAACACCTGGGCATTACTTTTTTCCACCGGAAATTTATACAGGTTACTGTAAAAACAGTAATAATACAGGTATATATGCCCACTTCTAACTACAGTGATGAGGCCGTAGAGGCAGTTTATAGTGATATTGAATATGTGCTAGATTTTGTGAGAGGGCACGAAAATTTAATAATTACAGGAGATTTCAATGCAGTCGTAGGCACAGGGCGAGAGGGCGGAATAGTTGGCCCCTTTGGATTAGGCAATAGGAACGATAGGGGAGTTAGACTGATAGAGTTCTGCGATAAACATAACTTAACGGTCGCGAACACTCTATTTCACCATCATGTTAGGAGATGCTATACGTGGAAGATGCCAGGAGACTTAGGGAGATATCAAATAGATTACATTCTCGTTAGGCAAAGATTTAGAAATCAAGTTAGGGATTGTAGAAGTTATCCAGGAGCAGATATAGATAGTGATCACAACATAGTCGTTATGAAAGCCAATCTTAAATTTAAGATTTTGAAAAAAAGAAGCGGAAGAAGGTATCTTGACCTTGAGAAACTAAAAGATGATGATATGCGCAATAAGTTCGAGAAAAAGACAAACGAAGCACTAAAGGGCACGGGTGGAAATATTGTTAGGGACATAGAGGCAGAATGGAATTGCATTAAAAATAGTTTAGTTTCCTCAGCTAGGGATATTTTGGGTCATAAACAGAATGAAAGTAGGAAACCCTGGATAACAAAACATATTGTGAGTCTAATAGAGGAAAGGCGAGAAAGGTAGGGATGAAATACAGGGACAGAAGAATAAAGAAAGGTAGGGATGAAATACAGGGACAGAAGAATAATACATAATCTCTACAAAGAGCAAAAGGCAGTTATAGAATGTGAGCAGGAACAAAGGGAAGTAGATATCCGGAAGGGAGTGAGACAGGGATGTGCATTGTCACCTCTAGTTTTCAACTTATATATCGAAGATGCGATTAATATTGTTAAGGAAAGAACAGCCTCAGGGATCAATGTACAGGGCCAAACTATTAACATGCTCAGATTTGCGGATGATATAGCAGTGTTAGCATCTAGCAAAGAAGAATTAGGAGCGGCTCTGAATGAAATGGAAGCAGTTTTGACACAGGGCTTCGGCATGAAAATCAATAAAAAGAAAACTAAAATTTTGGTATGTAGGGGATGTGAAAATAGAACTAAAATGGAAATACAAATTGGAAATGAGAAGATAGAGGAGGTCGCGGATTTCTGCTACTTAGGAAGTAAAATAACTCAAGACGGTAGGAGCACTAAAGATATAAAACAAAGAATGGCGCAGGGCCGAGTTGCGTTTAACAAAAAGAAACAACTGTTATGCTCGAGAACGGTTAATATAGAGACTAGGAAGAGACTCTTAACGTCGTATGTATGGAGTACGGCATTATACGGGTGCGAAACTTGGACAATAGGAGAAGCGGATAGAAAAAGAGTAGAAGCGTTTGAAATGTGGTGCTACAGACGCATGATGAAGATACCGTGGATAGATAAGGTTAGCAATAGGGAAGTATTAGAAAGAGTTGGGGAAAAGCGAAAGGTATGGAAAACAATAAAGAGTAGGAGAGATAGGATGGTAGGACACCTTCTAAGACACGAAGGAATAGTTCGTGACATACTAGAGTCAGAGATAGGAATAAAAAGAGGTAGGGGTAGGCCTAGATTAGACTACTGCTCTCAAATAGTTAGGGATGTAGGATGTTCTACTTTTAGGGAAATGCGTAGGTTAGCTCAGGATAGAAAAGAATGGAGGTACGCGTCCAACCAGTCTTCGGACTGAGAACCTTATGATGATGATGACCAAATTGCAAGCAGCTCCATTCACTGGTTCATCGCGATCCACTTTATAAAATAATATCTGATTTCGAACCTTCGGGGTATATTCTTATAAGCGGATGATCATTGAAGTATATATGAAGATGTCAATTTAATTTTTTACCTTCCTCCAGTGTGAGAAACAGGTTTTTCTCGATAAGTGAATTCCCCGTATTCGATATGAAATTACTCATTTCTAGAACGAAAAAAGTGGCTCAAACTGCGTTCCATTTTCTTGAAATACATATAATTAAAGCACTAAACGGCAAAATGTGTACCGTCGCTGACAGCGCCCTCCTCAGGAGTTGTGAACAATGGAGATTTATAAATCAACAATAAAACCTGGCCGATGTTTTGTACGTAAAAAAAACTAAATCACAGTAACAAAAGAAAATTGACCGCGGTGAGACGCGAACCCCTAGACTCGCACATCCATTGAGTAAAGCATTGACCACTGAGCCACGAAAGTGTCGACATACATGTTTAAGGAAACTTTTATGTTTTATTGTTATATTTGTCTGATACTGTATATTGTGTACTCGAATAACTAGGAAACGAAGCAAAATTTGAAAAAAAGTTATTCTCTCTTTTTAACTTATAATTTGATTCTGTTATAGAACAACCTGTTTAGGAGATACCCTCATTTGAATATTTAATTACAGAATTATTCGAGATATTTTTTGCTTGGCATAGGCCACCCTAGAGATCCTGATTTCTGCCTGCAGCATATGTAAGTAAAACGCTGTCGTATGCCAGACCATAAATGAGTTGAAAACGTTTAAGCCTGACGTAAATTATATGTTGGATGAACCTTTCGCATTAATTAGGGTAGGGGGCGAAATAAAAAATTAATTACTTCTCCTGGTATGCAGCACATTAATTAATTTTAATGACCCTCTTGTGAAACTACATTCTATTTCCTGTTATATTATATTTTTTAGCAAATTAACCAGTCATAAGAAGCATGCAATTCTCTTAAAAAAATTTAATATGACGTATTCAAGAAGACATTGGAATATTGCAATTTTCTGCACACTAAGTGTAATCTTCCAGCTACAATATGAGCCGTCATTCATGTTTCTGTCTCATTCCGAACAAAAGTTATAGCGAATTTTCAAAACGTTTGTTAGCCGTCAAAACCGCAGAAATAAATTTTTATCTCGAAAACTAAAAAAGATAAGTGTACAAACCGTTAGCAAAAGTTGTTCAAAATTCAACGTGGAATTCGAAACATACAGGGTATTCTATTTAAAATAACACAGTTGATGAACGGTTTGCGTGGTAGAACACTTATATATCATTGTCGACATCAGCCCATAACTGGTTAAACAAAAAAACCCATTGACCTTCTCCAGCACCGTAAATTCGTTTATTACTTCTGTCTGGACCGTACCCCCAATAAAAATTCTTAAACGACCAACAAATTTTTTAAAGTCTCCACGTGCAGTATAACAATAATTTCCACAGGCACCGCTCCTATCCTGTAAACATTCGAAATAAAACGAAGTTATATGGAAACAAAAACTAATAAAATTCTGGTTAAAATTCGTGGTACGGCACGGCCTTTACAAGAGTGGGTGTAAAATGTTTTATGGTGATCAACGCGAAGGCATATTAGACCTGCTGCCGTCTCTTTCGCACTAGTTGGTACGAGTCCGACTTTCCCGAGAGGGAGACGGCAGATAAAGCGCTTATACCTGAAAGCCTGTCTCAGAATATGGCATATTAAAAGAGAGTTCACAAGTCTCGCACTACGGCAACTTTGAAATACTTCCTTGTGTGAAGTGGGTGGATGGATCTGAATACGCAAATATTAACGAAAGATGATATTTGATTTGGAAACTGATTTTTTTGATAAAAATTAATGAAAACATCGGTCCCACATATTATATACCTTGTGACAAACTTCCATGTGTACATGAGGAAAAACATGGGCAATTACATTCTTGGGGATTCCTGCTCCCCATGTGTAGTTACAGTGGTGGTAAAGGTAGCAATCGAAAGACTATTTTTTTTCTGCTTATGAGGATATCAAAAACTCTGCAATTTTCCAATTTATTAAAGCATTAAAAGTAAAAATTACACTAATAATTTTCAAATTAAAACACGGATATTCATCAGATTACCTATGACAATTTAATTTATTCTAATCAAAGACTCCCTTGATTCTAATTTCTAATTCGTCTGAACTGTCAACATTATTTATCCACAATTTAAAATTTGGGTTTCAAAATGAACAAAAATATGTATTCAGTTGAAGAAAAGATTTTCATTGTGAAAACATTTTACGGCGGCAATAGTCTGCGGGTAGTCCGTGACTTATTTTCTGTAAAATTCAATAACAGTCCTATTCCTTCGGTAACAACAATAAAAAATTTAGTTAAGAAATTTGAAGATACTGGGAATCTTTCATTGAAAGAAGGTAATGTTTACTAATAAATTTACTTGGTTTTTATTTAGATAATTCTGATTCGCTTATTATTATTACCTATAGTTGCTAATTCCTTATTGTTCGCTAACTTAAATTTTACAGGGATTATGAGAAATTTAACAAGTGATAACGTGGAGTGAAACAAAACTAAAATTAATCTTATCATTTATTTTTTTAGTCGTTCCAAGAAATCTAAATGTTGAGGTAGAGGAAATGGTAATAGGCCTGATCACTGCTAGTCCAACATCTAGTTTAAGGTCTATTGCCCTAGAATGTAATGTTTCAAGAGAAACTGTCCGTAACATATTAAAAAAAAAACAAATATCATCCCTTTAAATTCCAATGTCACCAAGAGTTACTTCTTTTTGACGAAGAATCAAGGCAAACTTTCTGTGAAGAAATGCAAGAACGGGCTAATCGGGATCGCAGCTTCCTCTCATCAATTTGTTTTACCGATGAGTGTACCTTCACTTTAAATCAAGAGCCAAATTCACAAAACGTTAGGCATTGGGCCCAGGAAAATCCCAGAATAAATCTAGCCACTACAACGCAATACCCTCAGAAAATCAATATTTGGGCAGGCATTTTTAATAATCGCATTATAGGACCGTTTGAAATACAGGGAAATTTAAATTCAGAAGCTTATTTAGATCTTTTAATTAACCATATTGGCCCTGCATTAGAAGAAGTTGCACATGCGAATCGGGAGGTCTGGTTTCAACATGACGGATGCCCAGCACATTTTGGAGCACAAGTGAGGGAATTATTAAATGAAATATTTCCAGAGAGCTGGATTGGTCGAGGTGGTGCTATAAACTGGCCAGCTAGATCTCCCGATTTGGCACCGTGTGACTTTTTCTTGTAGGGTCATTTCAAAAATAAGATTTATAAAACTCGTCACCCAAATATTGATTCTTTAAGGAATGCTATTTTTGCGGAATGATCGGCACGAACGATCGGCAACTTGCGAATGTGAGAAATTCCTTCTATAATAGGCTGGGATACTGTCTGATACAGAATGGGGTTTTATTTGAATATTTGTTATACAGTACAGACTCATTAATCCGGATCCTTAATAGTCCGGATTATTCGGTAATCCGGATAGTTCCTTGATTGCATTCCATACTTTGTAATCCGGATAATTTCAGTTTCGGTAATCCGAATGCGCCTCTAACGTACCTTTTAAACGCTTTGCGGGCGCGTCACCCCCTCTTAAGATGTTTTTCTAACCAATCCCCAAATACTTGCCAAATCAGACGTTCGGCGGCGAACCCGAATCAGCGTTGCCACAGCTAGTACAAATGTATGAATCTAGTACATTTTTGACCTGATTGTACAAAAATACATTTTAAATTCTTTTTCCGATTTAATGCTGGCTACACTGGTACAAGTTGATTTTGGTCAACTGGGAGTGGCGGCGAGGGTATCAAAGGGTGAAAATAAAAATGCCGGCAATCCGCACACTTCCTTGCAGCTTATGGATGCCGAGGCGGCTTCTTTGTTTTGCAAAGGAAATACAGACGTCTATAAAGAGCCGTCGCATTGGAGTTCGAGAACATTTTGACATTAACGCTTTCGTTTGCGCCGGTAGACGCGGCGTGTACCGGCAGCCGACACACCCGTTGTACTTCTCCAATAGTATTTAAATAGAACTGCTCTCGTTTGTGCGTTTCACCTGCCGGCCGGTTCACTTACGTTCAAATGCGACTGTGTCCGTCGCGCGTGTCGGCCGCCGGTACGTGCCGCATCTACCGGCGCAAATGAAAGTGTACCTTTACTATTTTTCAACACTGTATCAATGCTCTTTACCCCATGCCCTGAATCACAGAAGCCGATTAGACAGATTTAAGCATTCACCAATGTATATGTAGATTGGACTGAAAAGGACAACGCACCCCTAAATGAATTGTTAATACTCAGGCATCAAGCATTTTGTTTGAGTCAGCAGAAGGTCAGCCAAACTAAAGCAATTATGCAAAAGTGTTTATGTTCATTTTACCTGTTTTGTATGTTTTTACAATGAAATCATTAAAAATCCCTCTTGTTCAGTTCTTTTATTAACAATAATATAGATTGATTTAATAATCCGGATTTTTCAATAATCCGGATCGCCCATGTTTTTATTGATCCGGATTATCGAGTCTGTACTGTAGTTATTTTTCTTTTTTTATGTTACTTTAATTTCATTGTATATTAATAAGTTTTTGTCCTTACCTAGATATGAAATAAATAAGCATTAAATTGCCAGATTACAAAATTCATTAAAGCAAAATAAACAAATGTTGCCGCTTGTTAAATTTTTCATAATTGCAGTAAAATTAAAGTAATTTAATTTTTATTATTTCATTTTACTGCTTTAACATTTTCCCAAAAACTTTTTAATAGGTTAGAAGACACCTACAATTTACCCTAAGCTATGGACCAGCATTCACCAACGAAACATCCACACCAGTAATCAATTAATTGTCAACTATAGGTAATGATAATAATAATGTGAATGAGAATTATCTAAATAAAAAAACAAGTTTATGTATTAGTAAAAATTAACTTCTTTCGATGAAAGATTCCCAGCCTTCAAATTTCTTACTAAATTAGTTGTTGTTATACCGAAGGAATAGGACCGTTATTGAATTTTACAGAAAATAAGGAACTGAATAAATATTTTTGTTCCCGGGCAGAAGGACTTCGGTCGATAGCCCTTGGGGAGTATCCCTAATAAAGTTCATTTATTATTATTATTTATTTTTGTTCATTTTTAAATGTTGACAGTTCAGAAAATCCATATAAATCAAAGACGTCCGTGATTAGAATAAATTAAATTGTCATAGGTAATCTGATGAATATCCGTGTTTTAATTTGAAAAGTATTAGTGTAATTTTTACTTTTAATGCTTTAATAAATTAGAAAATTGCAGAGTTTTTGATATCCTCATACGCAGAAAAAAATAGTCTTTCGATTGCTACCTTTACCACCACTGTAACTACACACGTGGAGCAGGAATCCCCAAAAATGTAATTGCCCATGTTATTACCCCATGTACACATGGACGTTTGTCACACGGTATATTTGAAACTAGGGAAAAATGCACTATTTAACTATATCATGGGCAACTATGATTTGCATCTAAAAAAGTACAACTTTATGTCATAACTTGAAATTTAATTATTAAAAAACTGCTACATTTAAATTTTACTTACGACAATAGGTATTGTGGGACCAAGAAGGTACTGCTTACCTGCAAAAACAAATACGTATGTATTAATGAGTATTAGCATAAACAGCAGGTAATAAATATACTTTCATCTTAAGAATATAATATTTCCTGTAACTACTACGATTTGTGATATGAGTAATTATTTACCACGCTGTCGCGTATGCGGAAATATCCCAAACACACAAGGGTTACAGTCTGCTTCGTCATTTTCAATGTCTCCCCCGGTTGCATCTTTGCGAAGGCTGTGATTTTTTTCTCGGTGATTGCCACGTAGATGTCGAGCTGTTTCATATTATAAACCCAGTTTGTCAGTTCTTTAGTATTTCCACATCTGCTATCTGGAGCATGTGAAAGTTTAAAAGTTCACTTTTTGTCGTGTCATAATCCGCGCAGAAAATAGCATTGTCACGAATCCTAATGACAAAACTCGGATTATTCCCAGTAACTAATGGTCGTGATGTAACAATGAAATTTCATTTAAAAACGACGCCCATCGGTATTCGAATTACAATATCAATAAACAAACTGCCTGGTGGAAGCCAGACGTACGGATACAATATCGATATACCTATCCAGCATGCGTGTCAATTCGAGGTCGTAAAGAAGTCTACTGTGTGGCATTGCAATTGCAACCGCATTGTCTGCTGCAACGGAAAAAAGCGTTACTGGTTGCTATACGAGTTTGACATTTACTATTATCGACTTTTGCAGATTGGCTGGTCACAGAGAGAAACTTAAGGGAAATTATATTTTTTTGTATTAAAAAATTAAATATCTACTAAAAGGTGACCTTTTTCACTTATCGAACAGATGTGAATGTTTAGTCTACAGGACCGGGGTGAAATTGACACCCGGCCACGATGCGGTTTCTCGTATATATTTTTTAAAAACAATACACAACTTTTCCCGAGCCCTAAATTTTTAAGCGGAATAAAGTTTTGATGTCAGTTTTGACTTGCAGTAAGCCCCTAATCGATTATAAGTATCGACCTGTGCTCAAACTTGCTAGAGTCCCCACTGGACTATTATAGTTTTGCACATAAGACCAGTATTCCCACTGAATTACTGCTCTTAAGCTGGACTCTTGTACGTTACTTCCACTGAAGTATTCTACAGTGCAGTACTTCCACTGAAGTACTGTTGTCCAAGCTTTGGTCGCAACGTAATGTACCCAGGAAAACCCACTGTATTCCTAGGGTACATCGGACATTTATACAGTTTTTCCCACTGAAAATCTGTAGTTCGGCACGGTTCCATTTTTATTTTTAGAAATGTATGTCACACAATTCTATTCAATAGAAGTTTAGTATACAGTCGGGATGATGAGGTTGACGCACATAGTATTTAAAAATAAATAAATAAATAAAATAAAATAAAAATAAAACAATAAATAGGTACATTCTACCCTAGCCGTCAGTTTTTCTAGCGTAACAAAGTTTATAATATATACGGACTTGCAGGCGCATCTGAGATTCTGACGCTTCACAGGTGGCTAGTTACGAGGACTTCCAAAACAGGGGCGGGCCAGAAGTTCATACAGATGTAGCGGCAGTTTTGTCGCCTTTTCTTTTGAAAACTGGATCGAGAAGTGCGCTCTCTGTACTTATACTCATTTACAAGGTTGCACAGCCTTAACAACATCCGAAATACATCCGCAAATAATGTTTGGATACGGCTATTAAGGAAATGGATACCTTCTTGTTTGGACAACATTTTCCAGAGTTGTTGAAACGAGTGTAAAGAAGACCCTACCACCGTATCTCTAATAATAAAGGTACTATTACGTTATGTTTGTCGTTCATCTATGTATTTAGAAGAATGATCTAAAATTACTAATGTTATAACGATATTGTTGTGGGCTTTCTGGTTATAAACTACCTTTTACAAGAAAGCCGCTAAATTACGTACTCCTAACATGTCCTTTAAAACTAAACTGATTTAATTCAGTTGGACAGTGGCGCAGCTAACCCTCAGTCGGCCCTGTACCAAAGTTTCTTTGGGGGGGCCCTTTTTTCCGAAGATAAACAAAGACACTCGCATAAACAAAATATAGCAACCCTTCTTACACAGAAGTTGTATTGGTAGCATGACTACGGTGCGAGATTCTAGTTCCCACAAATGTTATTCTTTAATTTTACTAATAGATGGATAACATTTTACGAATTTTTGCTTACGCATTTTGGGGCCCCTACAGCTCGGAGACCTGTATCATTGCCACAACTGCTACAGACGTAGCTACGCCCCTGCAGTTGGATCAAAGTTTATCAACACTTATTAATATAGGAGCAAATTCAAAGACTCGCTTACAGTCGGGTCAGTTTCTTTCTTCGATTTCTCAGTTTTCCAAACCTAACGTTTTACTTGTTTCAAGAGTCATGGATCATGACTCCCGTTCATTTTAAATTAGAGGACTATACGACTGTATTAAAATTAATCTTCTTCACTTCGTTGGATCTCAAGGACGCTTATTTTTTAATACCAATCCGATATCGACCTGTGCTCAAACTTTGCTATAGTCCCCACTGGACTATGGTTTTGCACATAAGACCAGTATTCCCACTGAATTGCTGCTCTTAAGCTGGACTATTGTACGTTACTTCCACTGAAGTATTCTAAAGTACTACAGTACTTCCACTGAAGTACTGTTGTTCAAGCTTTGGTCGCAACGAAATGTACCTAGGAATACCCACTGTGTACCTAGGGTACATCGGACATTTATACAGTTTTTCTCACTGAAACTCTGTAGTCCGACACCGTTCCATTTTTATTTTTAGAAATGCATGTCACATACTCTGGTCAGTAGAATTTAGAAATTGTATGCTGTATGGATGGACTCACCTTAAAATGTTGGAACGCAAAATAAGCAAACTTATAAGACTAAGATGGACCTTACATCAACCATGAAAAGTGACCTTCAATGGTGGTATCAATTCCTCTAGGAATACCGGTGGAATATAGTAGCAAGTAGACAATTTATTTTGGAAATATTCTCAGTTGCCTCTTCAACCGGAAGGGGGGGAGGCATGCTGTAATGATCTATCGGCTCACGGTTTCTGACATGTTTCCAAATTGGCGTACAACGTACATATCAATTCCTTAGAAATATTCTATAAGCCTTAACCCATTCACTGCTGAATGATCGGCCTCTCCTTGCGGGAATACATAAGCCTTACAACGTCAACGCCACATTGGCTGAGTGCGCATTGGCGAGGGGAGTTCAACACATCATGGTTACAAACACCGGCCTCCCATTCAAACATAAATTGCTATGAGCGCTGCTTAACTTTCATGAACGAAGGGCTACCTATGTACTGGTGCAGCTATGCATTAAATGCATTAAAATAGTTTGTAACTATTATAAATAACGCCTCAATTCTTCTTAGGATTAATAACATAACGCCTATTGCCTGTATCGACCGCACAGGTAGAGTACGATTTAAGACACTGAGTTTACGTACAAAGTGGTGTGAAGTTAGTTGTTTTTGCTTCATATATAACGTCCTGAGAGACAAAGAATCGCGTTCTATGACTATTGAAATAGAATTGTAACCTGCAGCTTTTCAACAAATATGCTCTCAGTTTGGCAGACTCACAATAGATCTATTTGCTTACTGGATATTTTTCTTGGAAATCAGACCCAAGCTGTACGGATTCTTGGAGAGGGGAATATTTTTATGTGCTTCCCCCGTTTACTCTGTTTTCCACCTGTTTACGAAAAGATGTCAGTGAACAGGCAAAGGGAGTATTCCTTGTGCTGAAAATTGCTAATAAAAGAACCAAAATTTTAATGCCAATAAAACTCCTCTATGGAGACGACTTACCCTGGAGGTTGGAGTTTTATCCGGGGAACGTTTATTAACAGATAATTTCCAGCAGTAGGTCTTGGGATCCGCATTCTGTTTTGACCTATTTGCCAATTAAAACTTTCCCTCTTAAAGAAGGTTTCAATGCCACAAGTAACAATCAAACTTGTCATCTTATTAGCTTCGTTCACATGTCATCATATATACAAAATTTATCCAAAATCCGTTTTTCAAAATATTCATCGTTTTTATGGCAGCTTAAAAATTACAATCTTAGATCAAAGAAAATGTTTAAATTCACAAAGGTTCCAACCATTGCTGGTAATTCTCTATTTTAAAGAGAATCCCAAATAATTGTTTTTGGTTTCAGTGAATAAAAATTTGCATAGAGCGTACACATAATAATCGTCCTAATGGAACTGACTCTTTAGTATTAACTTACAAAAACCCTCTCCATCCAGCAACTACAACCAACACAGCATTAAGTAGAAAAAATTCGCACTCTCAGCGAAAGGACTAGATCTCTCTCGATTTTCTAGTTAAAGTACGAGGCATGCTGCAACTTCAGCTGCTTATAAATATAGCTGTAATATCAATGGAAACAATAAGGAAAACTGCTGGATGGACAAAGAAAAGTAGTATGTTCAATAGATTTTATAATAGTCCATTATGTCGCAATCCCACCACTTTTGCGAATGAAGTAACAAAACACGCTAATTTGAGAACGAATTGTCCTTTATGATAATTCGTTTTAATTTTTCTGCAAAATAAAGTTTTGTTACTGGATCTAGATCGTCTTGCTTTAAACATCTACAAGTTGTTATAAGTAATTCGAGAACAGCAATACGACATATAATTAAATGATCAATTGACTTACCTGTAAGGAAAATTGATCCAAATTATATGAGTATTGCCGTTCGAAGAATTACTACCCTCCCTTTCTGACCCACCCAACTCCGATCTAGATACTTCTCCCATAAAATTGTAATGACCTTACCCTGCGCTGGTGGCTCAGCGGCATGTGGATCATGGGAGACGTCGGGATACGAGGGAGCTCCAATAATTTGCTTTCAAGTTCGTGAGTCAGAGCACACCAAAAATTGTGACTACAAGTTGTTATAAGTAATTCTTCGAACGGCAATACTCATATAATTTGGATCAATTTTCCTTACAGGTAAGTCAATTGATCATTTAATTATGGCGTCGTTGGCACAGACGACATTAAACCAGTATAGTTTATATTGCCAGAAATGGTGGAATTTTTGTAAAAATGTACTGGTAGATCTCTATACGTTTTCCTTGGCAATGTCAGAATAATCGGGGCCTCATACGCAACGTTAAACTCTCAACATGCTCCCCTCCCACTCTGTAATATTTAACATAAGTAAACCAAACACATAAAGCTTACCTACTTAAAAAGATTTCTAAAAGGAGTGTTTAAGAAAAACCCGCCACGTCCTAAATATCAAATATCAAATATCAAATAGGAAGATTGATCGTAATTATATGAGTATTGCCGTTCGAAGAATTACAATCCCACCCGTGACCCTATCCCTTTCGATCTAGATCGTCTCATAAAAAATTGCAATGAGCATCAGGCCGGACGCATATTTACACATCCTCCTATACCACGGCACCAGGGTGCTGAAATCTATTAGCCTTTGTAGCCTACAATTGCGCTACAAAAGCTCATTGATTTAGGCACCTACGCGAATTGTTTAACTTATTTTAACACTTCCAGGTGCAATAAATAGCCACAGCAAAATAATATAAACACATGTTGAAATAATTATTTATTTATTTAAAAAAAATATATATATTACTGCGGTCATATGGTATATACTCGTATACATAATATAAATACATACCGAGTGACAAACTTTCATGTGTACATGGGGAAATAAAATCAGTAATTACGTTTTCGGGAGTTCCTCCTCCCCTTGTATAGTTGGAATAATGGTAAAGGTAGCAATCCTAAGATTATTTTTCTGCGTTTGAGGATCTCAAAAACTCTACAACTTTCCAATTTATTAAAGCATTAAAAGCAAAAATTACATTAATAATTTTCTAACTAGAACACAGAAATTTATCAGAATATCCATGACAACTTAATTTATTCTAATCAAAGACGTCTTTGATTCTTATTAACCCCGACGCAAAAAGAGGGGTGTTATACCTAAGTTTGACGTGTCGGTGTGTGTGTTTGTGTGTCTGTCTGTGGCATCGTAGCTCCTAAACGAATAGACCGATTTTGATGCGGTTTTCTTTGTTTGAAAGCTGACGTGATCGAGACGGTTCTTAGCTATAATTTATGAAGATCTGTTCAGGCGTCGTCGGGGGTTCTTTAAAATTTTCAATTTTGTTACTTGTGGATTTTCTAATTCGTCTGAACTGTCAACTTTTTAATTTATCGACAATTTAAAATTTGGGTTTCAAAATGAGCAAAAATAGTTGAAGAAAAGGTTTTCATTGTGAAACCCAAATTTTAAATTTTCCATAAATTAATGTTGACAGTTCATGCGAATTAGAAAATCCATAAGAATCAAAGACGCCTTTGTTTAGAATAAATAAAGTTGTCATGGATAATCTGATATTTTTCTGTTTTAGTTTGAAAATTATTAATGTAATTTTTGCTTTTAATGCTTTAATAACTTAGAAAGTTGTAGAGTTTTTAATATCCTAATACGCAGGAAAAAATAATCTTTCGATTGCTACATTTACCACCATTCTAACTATACATGGGGAGCAGGAATCTCCAAAAACGAAATTACCCATGCTATTTCCTCATGTACACAAGGAAGTTTGTCACTCGGAATATACTGCATTCACAAAGACACAATAAAATAATACAAAATAATTTTAAAGTCCTACTAATGGCTTGCACCATGGCCTTTAGCGTTGGGCTGATTAAGGTTTATGTTTTTGGAAAGATTGCGCCGAGATCCTTTTATTCTTTTATTTTTTGTTTTCTCTTTAGATTAGAGGGTCTCCCAGACTGAATCCTGCGCGATCCACAAGTTAGTGTTACCTGGCTATTTCTTCTGCTAATGGAAGTTGGCTGTACAAGTATTTTTCTTCCACTTGATTTTTTTTGTTTTGACAACAGTGAACAAAAGTCAAAAAATGCTGTAGGGGTCACTAATTGATCCATCTTTTTATTAAATATGTTTAGCATTTTTACCATATGTTTGCTGGGATTATTTTTAACCATATTTCACTGAAATAAATTTAGGTATTTTAATGCCATATTTACGAACAACGCCAAATTCTTGTAGGATATGCGCGCGCGCTTACAAGAACACAAACTCAGTGATTTCAGCACTCGGAGTTCGGAGAGGCTTCATCCATAGGTGCCTAAATCGATGAGCTTTTGTAGCATAATTGTAGGCCACAAAGGCTAATAGATTTCAGCACCCTGGTGCCGTCGTATAGGAGGATGTGTAAATATGCAGGCCGGACGGATCGACTGGAGCTGGGTGAGGACAGGTCCGGATTTGCTTTAATCTTTCGTGCACTAGGCGCTGAAAAATTGCTACTACGAGTGTATCATTATTGTAATTCTTCGAACGGCAATACTCATATAATTACGATCAATCTTCCTTAAGGTAAGTCAATTGATATATTAATTATATTTTTTTGTATTAAAAAATTAAATATCTACTAAAAGTTCTATCAAACGTAAATGCACAGACAAGCAATCGTGATTAACAAGAAATCACACAATCAAAATGTGTTACTATGTACTAAACTTCCTCCTGTTAAAAAATAATTAATTCCATTGTGCTTAAATCCGATTTACCATAATAAACCTCTTAAAGTGCCCATAAAAATATATTCCCGATGTCATCAAACTGCCTTCGGGGGCAACGCTCCACGTCCAACGAAACAATTAACAATCAGAGACTATAAATTGACACATTATAATTCAAATTCAAACACACTTCCGCTCTTTAAGCGTTTTCGACCGTGCGGGATTAAAAATTGGAAGTGTATGGTCCACTTGACCACGACTAATTAAAGGCTGCCAGCAAAAACCGCAAACTCAAGGCCGAACACCTGCTGACCGAGAAGAATCGGATCCATGACCCCGGTGTTACATAGCCAAAACATGATTTAGTCATTTTTTGCTTGGCTGGTGGTGCTCTCCGTGTAATATGCTACGTCAGCGAACGTGTATATTATAAATTATACTACAACACTAATGTCTCGCTAAGAATTGGTGACCCCGACATGGGTATACCTGAGTTGCGTATTCTACTGATAGTGACGATGCGCCCATCATTTGCTATATAAACGTACTACAGGCGAAAAGCATCCTTTCCGTACAACTTCACGCCAACACGAAGTGACAAATTGCATGTTGCGGCTGAGAAAGATACAATCAATTAAGAAAAAAGCATTTCATATAATTACGGAGACACACGGTTTGATTATAAAGTCCGATAGTGAAAACGCTAAAACCGTTCACGCCTACTTATCAATTAAAGAATTTAAACGCCGACTTCTGTGTGTGTAATTAATAAAAAAACGAACTTTACAAGTTTTGGGTTTTTTCTAACAAGTTGACAGGTTCTGGTGACGCCCACACGGAAATTTCGTGTGAAAATGTGCATGCTAAAAAGAAACTTGTATTCGTATAATTGGGGTTAATTTTTGTGTTTGTCTAATTGCGGTAGTTCAACAGTAGTCCCTTGTGACGTCACGAAGGAAAGTTTAAGAATTTGTTCAAAATATTTTTCTCAAGCATCTTCTAATGCCGATATTTATCTACAGAGAGTATTTTAATTTTTAAAAAATTAATAATTTATTATGCGTGCAATTACCGTTTGGAAACACTTATGTAAAGGAGCATTTAACTATAATCTACATATATTAATGCGTATTCGTCCTCTGCGGACTCCGCTGCAGAGAATACAAACAAAAAACATACCTGAAAGCGTATCTAAAATGTTCACAAAACGACACATTAAAAAGCTTTCTTGGAAGTCGGTTGACCACGTCGAGAACAATACAACCTTGCAGGGCCGCCGCAGTGCCGTAGGCTAAAGTGGGCATGAGTGAAGATGTAATACACGCGACCTTGATATCAGAGCTCATACCCTGTATATTTTTGACCTTTTGTTATTGGAACAGTTACTTTTATCTCCCCAAAATTTCATACTTAAATTAGTTTGAAAATTATTAATGCAATTTTTGCAGATTCTATGATTCTGTGGCCGCCGCGTATTGTCCATGCTCTCAAAGATGCTGTAAATGTGGTAGAACAGCCAAGCCTCATCTAGACCACTTTTTCCGCGTACGGTCATATTAGAATTACAAATATTTTCTTGTACGCTGCGACGGAGCAGTAGTGTCGTCTGCACTAGGCATACGAGGCTCTAGATGTTTTTAGAATTCATGAATAATTTAAACCAGGAGTAGCTCACTTTCTACGAATAGTTGGGAAAATAGGAACGGAAGCTTATACCCAGTTGAGGCAAATTACCCCTGCAGTTTACTCTTTTTTGTTCGGGGTTTAGAGGTGGCTCCAGAAATCCTGCCTGCTAGACACACTACACTGATTGATAATAGTTGTTGGAGTTGGACGTGGTGATGTATTAACTACCTTAAACGTTAAAAAATGCATCCCTAGACATAAACGCTGCAAAATTAAAAATAATAATAATATCATGACTTCATCTAATACCTAAAATAATTCGAAGTTTGATACTTAAAGATCGACATAAAAACATAAAAAAGCTACGCAAAATTCAATAAATAAGTGTGTTTAAAAATATTACAAATTTTACTCCCAAATTTGGTCTAAAAAAAATTTCTCCTGTTCCTCTATCTAAAGCTTAACTTGCAACAATTTATGAACTAAGTATAACTATTTTATCTTTTTCGAAATAAACGCAAACTAACAAGATCGTAATTTACCAGAAGATAAAATCTATCTCTGTAAGGGGAATCCTTTGAACTGGTACATGTATGATTTAAAGAATGGCCTCTCGACATTTACTACTAGACTTCAAAGTTATCCAATATGCGGCGCTCTATGTTACAAAATTGACGTGTAGTAAAACACATCCCCTCGACATCATCATAAGGTTCTCAGTCCGAAGACTGGTTGGACGCGTACCTCCATTCTTTTCTATCCTGAGCTAACCTACGCATTTCCCTAAAAGTAGCACATCCTACATCCCTAACTATTTGAGAGCAGTAGTCTAATCTAGGCCTACCCCTACCTCTTTTTATTCCTATCTCTGACTCTAGTATGTCGCGAACTATTCCTTCGTGTCTTAGAAGGTGTCCTACCATCCTATCTCTCCTACTCTTTATTGTTTTCCATACCTTTCGCCTTTCCCCAACTCTTTCTAATACTTCCCTATTGCTAACCTTATCTATCCACGGTATCTTCATCATGCGTCTGTAACACCACAGTTCAAACGCTTCTACTCTTTTCCTATCCGCTTCTCCTATTGTCCAAGTTTCGCACCCGTATAATGCCGTACTCCATACATACGACTTTAAGAGTCTCTTCCTAGTCTCTATATTAACCGTTCTCGAACATAACAGTTGTTTCTTTTTGTTAAACGCAACTCGGCCCTGCGCCATTCTTTGTTTTATATCTTTAGTGCTCCTACCGTCTTGGGTTATTTTACTTCCTAAGTAGCAGAAATCCGCGACCTCCTCTATCTTCTCATTTCCAATTTGTATTTCCATTTTAGTTCTATTTTCACATCCCCTACATACCAAAATTTTAGTTTTCTTTTTATTGATTTTCATGCCGAAGCCCTGTGTCAAAACTGCTTCCATTTCATTCAAAGCCGCTCCTAATTCTTCTTTGCTAGATGCTAACACTGCTATATCATCCGCAAATCTGAGCATGTTAATAGTTTGGCCCTGTACATTGATCCCTGAGGCTGTTCTTTCCTTAACAATATTAATCGCATCTTCGATATATAAGTTGAAAACTAGAGGTGACAATGCACATCCCTGTCTCACTCCCTTCCGGATATCTACTTCCCTTTGTTCCTGCTCACATTCTATAACTGCCTTTTGCGCTTTGTAGAGATTATGTATTATTCTTCTGTCCCTGTATTTCATCCCTACCTTTCTCAGCACTTCGAACATCTTCCCCCATTTTACGTTGTCGAAGGCTTTTTCTAAATCTACAAATCCTATATAGACGCTCTTTCTCTTTTCTATCGTTTTTTCTATAATTACTCGTAAAGCTAGAATGGCCTCGCGCGTTCCTCTATTTCGTCAAAATCCGAACTGATCTTCTCCTAATATTTCTTCCGCCTTTTTCTCCATCCTTCTTCGCACAATTCTAGTTAAAATTTTTGACGCATGGGAAGTTAAACTGATAGTTCTAAAATTTTCGCATCTATCCGCGCCTTTTCTTTTTGGCAAAGCTACTATGATGTTCCGTTTGTAATCTTCTGGAATCTCGCCTGTCAGGTATATGCGACTAACTAGTTTAAATAAACGATCTATTACCTCTTGACCTGCGCACTTTAAGATTTCTGCCTGCAAGCCATCTATACCTGGTGCTTTATTATTCCTTAAACTTTTTAGTGCTATCTCAAACTCTTCTCTCATTATAGGACTCCCTAGGTTATCCCCCTCTATACTGCTTTCGCTTTCTAATATATCTTGCACTTCCTGTCCCGCATATAAGTTTCCTAAATATTCTTTCCACCTATCTGCCTTCTCCCCACTTCCGATTAGGATATCTCCTGCCTCATTTCTAATGTTTTTGGTACTAGATCCAATTTCTCTAAAATTTCTCCTAATTATTTTATATGCTTCATCAGTCTTTCCTACTTCGAATTTATCTTCCACTTCTTTGCATTTATTATCGATCCATTGCTCTTTCGCTTTCCTACATTCCCGAATAATTTCCCACTTGATCGCCTTATATCTTTGTTTCCCTGTTTCATCTAACCTATTTTTATATTTTCGCCTTTCCTCTATTAGACTCACAATATGTTTTGTTATCCAGGGTTTCCTACTTTCATTCTGTTTATGACCCAAAATATCCCTAGCTGAGGAAACTAAACTATTTTTAATGCAATTCCATTCTGCCTCTATGTCCCTAACAATATTTCCACCCGTGCCCTTTAGTGCTTCGTTTGTCTTTTTCTCGAACTTATTGCGCATATCATCATCTTTTAGTTTCTCTGGGTCAAGATACCTTCTTCCGCTTCTTTTTTTCAAAATCTTAAATTTAAGATTGGCTTTCATAACGACTATGTTGTGATCACTATCTATATCTGCTCCTGGATAACTTCTACAATCCCTAACTTGATTTCTAAATCTTTGCCTAACGAGAATGTAATCTATTTGATATCTCCCTAAGTCTCCTGGCATCTTCCACGTATAACATCTCCTAACATGATGGTGAAATAGAGTGTTCGCGACCGTTAAGTTATGTTTATCGCAGAACTCTATCAGTCTAACTCCCCTATCGTTCCTATTGCCTAATCCAAAGGGGCCAACTATTCCGCCCTCTCGCCCTGTGCCTACGACTGCATTGAAATCTCCTGTAATTATTAAATTTTTGTGCCCTCTCACAAAATCTAGCACATATTCAATATCACTATAAACTGCCTCTACGGCCTCATCACTGTAGTTAGAAGTGGGCATATATACCTGTATTATTACTGTTTTTACAGGTTTCGAATCTAACCTAACCATAACTACCCTGTCACTTTGCTGTAAGAAATTTTCTACACTCTGTCCTACTTTTTTCCGCATAACAATTCCTACTCCCGAATTTCCTCCTACAGATCCTGTGTGTATTACTCTAAAATCTCCGCTCCAGAAGTCTCCAGCTTCTGGCCATCGCACTTCACTGATACCTACTACGTCTAATGCTAACCTATCCATCTCAATTTTCAAATTCTCTAACTTCCCTACTTGTTTCATGCTTCTAACATTCCACGCTCCGACTCGTGAGATGTTACACTTATCATTTCTGATGACTCCCCCCGAAGCAGTCCCCGCCCGGAGATCCGAATGTGGGACTATTTTACCTCTGGAATATTTTACTCCAGAAGGTGCCATCATCATAAATTAAAGTACGCTGTACTAGGGATAAAATAATGTGGTGGTTTCCCGTTGCCTTCCACATCGCAGTAGTGTGTATCACAGTGCCATACCAACCCTCACGATCTCTGCCACTATGATTACTGAAAGAGCTGCTGCCCCCTTCCAGGGACTTGATTTAGTCTGGCTTCTCAAATAAAAACCCCTCCAATATGGTTAAACTTATGGTTCGGCTCTTCATATCATTGAAGCGCGCAAGCCATCCCACCCGTCCCAGTATTACTAGAACTGCGACAAGGTACAAGTCCTTTGGGATAGATCCCCTCGACAAAACTGAATAATAAATAAGCAGATGAGACCTGTTGTGCCCCCGCAGTCCCATTTTATTGTGTTCGGACAGCAGATTTTTATAATAAAAGAGAGGAGACTGCTACAGCCCTACATGGCAAAAACATGATAGGCTTTATTCACAGAAAAGTCTATAACACCTATAACACTTGCGAGTGTGTCAAATTACATATGGTTGGCATGAGGCTATAGTCCAGACTTGGCCCCTGTGACTCACCTCTTTGTGCTATTTTTGAGAAAGCATCGGAAGTCAAATCTCTTATTTTTCTATCTTCTTAATTACAAATAATCTCGTACTTAAAAAAATGCTCCTCTGGTCTTAATTACTGCCAATAATAACCAATAAAACAACAATAATTACAGCAATTCTTAGAAATCAGCAATAAATCTGTTCGTGGCACTTAAATCGAAATCAATAACGCTGAAATTGTGTCACACTATCTTATTATAGAGAGCAATCTGTTTGAGGGCACCCGTACTTGTGTGCATCGGTCAAAGTAGGCCAAGCATAAATCGGCATGAATCTGAATTCAATGAATAAGTTAATCAAGCAAGCCGGGCACGTGTCACATGTAATAATACATTTAGTATAGAGAAAATTACCCCGGCTTTCCACGCACGTCCGAGTATTAAAATCAAACTCCATGTAATTTTCGCTTAACAATAGGCTTCGGTTTATCTGATCCTTTGTGCTGAAAAGTGCCGTAATGTTAATGTGTTAAGGCCGCCATACGAAGAGTCCTCAGGTAGATACCGGCTCCTATCGACTTGACCAGGTGCAACACAGCGCGTTGTGTATTTTGGCGCATAAAAAGGACTTCTACTGGTACCTCGAAATTGGGACAAACTATATAGTCACATTACTTGCTAAAAGTTATACCGCATGTCAAACATAACCGCCGGATTTAATACAGGAATATACTACATTTCGCAGGTTGTAAGGTACCTAATTACTTCGCCACATAAAACAAGGACGGCACATATAGTTTTACCTCACGGTGTAAAATACCAATAACCTACGCTCTAAAGTTCCAAGTAATACCGCATGCCATTAGTGTACTTTGTGATGTGATTTCCCAGGAGTGAGACCGTAATTTCGATCTGAATGAAAAGATCTGTCGCCCGCGCGCCGACGGGCTTTTTTGGTGCCAGTGAAAATGACGACACATTTGCCAGGCACACAGAAATCTGGTCACATGCTTATACATAATAACAGCAATATTAAAAAGCGTTTCATCGTCATAAAATTCTCTGTCCGAAGACTGGTTGGACGCGTACCTCCATCCTTTCCTATCCTGAGCTAACCTATCTACAATCGCGAGTTATTTGACTATTGCGAAATTCAGACCTTTGGAAACGATGGAGATTTTTCTCTGGTGGACTGGATGTGGGGAAGAGTTAACAACAGTATGGCTGGGCGCTTTCAGTTTGGGACAATGTTTGAAAGAATATGAAGAAAATCAATCAGACGAAGAGGGTTTATGGATCTTGGGCACCATAGATTGGACTACGGTTCATGATTTTATACAGAACAAGATGGTTCAATGTCTTGTTCCAAGTAAGGCTCCACCCATCGTCATCATCGAGATTCGAGCAGGAAAGTGGTCCTCAAGATTCATTGAGCAGATCCGTACGGTGATTTCCAAAAAAAGCTTTATAACAAGATCTAAAATCCTCAAGGTATCTCTAAAAGAGAAAAGAGTGGCAAGTGGCAAGAAGTAGATTCATCCATTTCCTTCCAACTTTAATTGAAATGATTACCCCATTGTTAGAGGAGCTTGTCAAGAAATTGTCACATCAGTAAGGAAAGCTCGAAGCTAATTATGTAAAAAACGCTTAAACCTTTGAAGTTAACAAACGAAATTTGTGTTTCTGTTCTTTACCTCGCAAAGGAGACTAAAAGAAAATCATGGAACCCTAAACTGAGACGAACGATAAATGCTGGAAAACATCATGATTAAATGTACTGGAAGGGAGCTCGTAAACTACGGGACCGACGTTGGGTAACATAATATAAGAGCTAGGAGGAATAATTCTAAGAAACACTGTTTCATATACCCCCACTGCCACTTCACTAGACTGTTTTATGCAGTCTGCTCCTTTTAGCCATAAACTTCCTCGGCTGTCGTTCCGAAGCACTCGTGCTAATCTAGCTTAATTCAACGTTATACGCTTTAAACACAACTCCCAAACCATTTAATCCGAAGTGGAGAAACATAGTTAAGGTTTACTACCTGTATTTGTATAATTATAAATTTTAAGCGATAATCACAATGATTTAGGTACTTCTAGGATCTGCTCTAATTAGTTTTATAAGTTCGTAGAGGCGAGCCAGATGAGAACAATGGGTAAGCGATTGTCAAGTTTGCATTCGTTTCCAAGCGAATGAGATATTGACCAAGATATCGCAAGATGCACCGGTCTCGTTTTATTAGTAGTCGAGTAAAATCAACCTTCAATTGTGACGAAAATTTTTTTTTGCGTAGAACCAAGTAAAATCTATATGGTTGTGTTCCTTGTATTATTTTCCATATGAATCTTTGGTTTACGACATTTCTGGTCTGTGCAGAACTTTTTTATTTTCGAAAAATGTAAAATTTTGCATATGTATGAAACAGTTGGTTTTTAAAACACAACACGCCATATCTCAGTAAATATTTGAGATATCGACTTGAATTTTTTTTTAAATTAAAGTAGAAACATGAACGCCTCAAACAGTACTAAAATATTTTAAAATATCACAATATTTTTTGCGGAAAATAATTAGAAACTTCATTTTACTTAGCTTGTGCATTATAAATTTCGACATGCGACAAACTTCTTTATTTTTGAAAATATTCCAAATAAAAAAGTTAGCCATTGTAGAACGATTCCGTGAACAGTTGTCGGCAACTCCAAAACAGTTGACTGTAGGTGGTGGGTCACCTTATACTTTCTTGCGTATTTTCTGATTTCAAATGCGATGGTGTAATTGAAAGTTGGTCGTTCTATTTAAGTTAAGGAAGTTGATAGCGATATCTCAAAGATGCGATGCTCGATTGTTTTTCTGCCAGCACCATCAAATTCTTCTCGAAAAGTTATTAAACTTTGTCCATTCAACGAACTTTCTCAGATTCCAAATAAAAAAGTTAGCCATTGTAGAACGATTCCGTGAACAGTTGTCGGCAACTCCAAAACAGTTGACTGTAGGTGGTGGGTCACCTTATACTTTCTAACGTATTTTTTGATTTTAAATGCGATGGTATAATTGAAAGTTGGTCGTTCCATTTAAGTTAAGAAAGTTGATAGCGATATCTCAAAGATGCGATGCGCGATTGTTTTTCTGCCAGCACCATCAAATTCTTTTCGAAAAGTTATTAAACTTTGTCCATTTAACGAACTTTCTCCGATTTCAAATAAAAAAGTTAGCCATTGTAGAACGATTCCGTGAACAGTTGTCGGCAACTCCAAAACAGTTGACTGTAGGTGGTGGGTCACCTTATACTTTCTAACGTATTTTTTGATTTTAAATGCGATGGTATAATTGAAAGTTGGTCGTTCCATTTAAGTTAAGAAAGTTGATAGCGATATCTCAAAGATGCGATGCGCGATTGTTTTTCTGACAGCACTACCAAATTCTTCTCGAAAAGTTATTAAACTTTGTCCATTTAACGAACTTTCTCCGATTTCACATAAAAAAGTTAGCCATTGTAGAACGATTCCGTGAACAGTTGTCGGCAACTCCAAAACAGTTGACTGTAGGTGGTGGGTCACCTTATAATTTTTTGCGTATTTTTTGATTCTAAATGCGATGGTGTAATTGAAAGTTGGTCGTTCTATTTAAGTTAAGGAAGTTGATAGCGATATCTCAAAGATGCGATGCTCGATTGTTTTTCTGCCAGCACCATCAAATTCTTCTCGAAAAGTTATTAAGCTTTGTCCATTTAACGAACCTTCTCCGATTCCAAATAATAAAGTTAGCCATTGTAGAACGATTCCGTGAACAGTTGTCGGCAACTCCAAAACAGTTGACTGTAGGTGGTGGATCACCTTATAATTTCTTGCGTATTTTCTGATTTTAAATGCGATGGTGTAATTGAAAGTTGGTCGTTCCATTTAAGTTAAGGAAGTTGATAGCGATATCTCAAAGATGCGATGCTCGATTGTTTTTCTGCCACCACCATCAAATTCTTCTCGAGAAATTATTAAACTTTGTCCATTTAACGAACCTTCTCCGATTTCAAATAAAACAGTTACCCATTGTAGAATGATTCCATGAACACCCTGTATTTTGTTGAAATCTGTAGATATGGACGTGCTTATTTTGCTTATTATGCAATTAGGCCATACCAAAAACACACGTATTACCTATAATGGTACAAGATTATAAACAAAATTGACAAAACTGTATCGCAATGTTTATTGGAAGTACACTGTTTCACTGGGTGTGATACTACCAGTGCGTTTTACAAAATTGGGAAGAAATCCGCTCTTGATGTATTATTTAAAAACGCCGACAACCTTAAGGGTATGATGGACTTACTAAATCTGCCATTTGAACGCACATATGATTGCAGTTGTGTAAGTTTTATATTAATTTATACAAAAATAAACAAAAAGACGTCAGACCATTAAATGAACTAAGATTATTTTGGCCAAAAACACGAATAGACCAGAGTCTGAAAACCCGCCTACAGACGATGCTTTTAAATTGCACTTGCAAAGGTTTGTATTCGAATTCGTATCTTGTTATACATTATAATCGCATTTGATTTTTTCCCACTTTAGATGTATGTACCAATTCAAAACATGGTATTCTAGACACATTAACAACATCCACTTCGAAAGCCCAGAAAAATACGGATGGACAATCCAGAAAGACCACTGGGACCCCTTATTTAGTAATCACGACCCCATACCTCCATCTTCTGTGAGATAGCCTTTATCACTTTTGTGTTCAGATAAAAACTGTAATAGTAATAGATGTAACTGCGCAAAATAAAGTTTAAAATATTCTATAGACTAGAAGTGCAAGAATTGTGTTAATACTGCAGTAAAATTAGAAGAGGAAGAATCAGATGCTGAATCTGACACTCGATATTGATTGTATAAAATAGGAATAAAAATAAACTAAGTTCTTTTCATGTTTTAACTCATTTATGCGTCGTTATCCGTAGCCGACTATCGGTCCGCTACGCGTTACCCTGATGGTGCATTACCACGACCCGTCCGCTCATTAGGCCGCGTCTGACAAAAAATCATAACTTCAAAACTATGACTCATAGGTCAATAATTCTTTATCCAAAAACTTTTTACAACCTTTCCCTTCATTTCATTCCCAGCATATACAGACATATTTTCAAAAATAAAAAAGTTTGTCGCATGTCGAAATTTATAATGCACAAGCGAAGTAAAATGAAGTTTCTAATTATTTTCCGCATAAAATATTGTGATATTTTAAAATATTTTCGTACTGTTTGAAGCGTTCATGTTTCTACTTTAATTTAAAAAAAAATTCAAGTCGATATCTCAAATATTTACTGAGATATGGCCTGTTGTGTATTAAAAACCAACTGTTTCATACATATGCAAAATTTTACATTTTTCGAAAATAAAAAAGTTCTGCACAGGCCGGAAATGTCGTAAACCAAAGATTCACATGGAAAATAATACAATGAACACAACCATATAGATTTTATTTGGTTCTACGTTGAAAATTTTTTTTTCGAGAAATAAGCGAGTTAGCGGCCTGGATTTACTCCACTATAGAGATTTATTAAAAAGTTCTTCTGTTGTGGGGGTTATTCATTTACAAATATGTACCTTAAATTTTAAGCCAACATCTTATATTGAACTAGATAAAATCATTTACAATTACCGCTTTCAGTGGGGTAAATAGCTAGGGGCCATTGTAAATTAGATTTTTCTCGAAACTCGCTTAATAAATCCGTTATTTGCAAATGGGTTCCTACGTCGAAACATACCTAGAATAAACCGGAACTCAAAAGTTTCTACCTACTCCAAAATTTGGCAGCGACTTCATTTTTTGAAACTTGCAAATATCATTTACAATTACCCCGCCTGACCCCATAGGTCTCAAGTGAAAATACAATAAAATACAATGTGATCAGAAAATTTTAACACTTAAACCTGTTGCTCAACAACATTAATAGTGCTAGGCAATACGTAAATAATGTGCCTATATTTTCCGTGATTCTTGGTTGCGGCAAAACAGAGATAATAATTTCGGTTTTCTTCTTTCAGAGTGAATTATGTAGAATAAGGTAAGGTGGGGTAAGAGCGACGAGAAATTTCAGTAGTGCCTCTTCAAAGTTTTATGAACCGTTACATATGAATATTGTACCTGAATCTACTGATATCACGTAGTAGTGACGTCATAATGCAGTCTGGCATCGAATCATTATTTGCTCTAACAATATAAAACTCGATTTGAAACAGACTTTCAAGTATTTTGCTTCCAGAATCCGAAAAGTAGGGTCTTCTCGAACTCCACTTATTACTTGCAGTCAGAGCGATTCAACTTCTCCAGCTTTTTATTGATGGCACTATTCTGCTGTAGCTGCTTGAAAAATGTCCGCCGCCACTTGTTACAGCTCTAAATTGTATACAAACTTTCCTATCTTTTAACCTGTCTCTGTGATACAAATCAGTTTTAGTAATGACTTTGTTTCGAAATGCTTTTATTTTAAATGTCTGAGGGCTTGTAAGTCATTCTTCGTTGGGACGGTCAGGGTCTGCTTAATTGATGACCTACAGTAATGTATTGGTTGTAAAACGGGCCATTAGTTTGTTTGAGAAAATGTTCATTAATTCTTAATTCATCAATATTCATGTGGGGAACTACCTCGCAGATGACAATGCGTTTATGTCATTCGATCATTTTTGTACAGTCCTTGGCCCGTATTGATTGATGCCTTCAGGTGAAAATATAGACATAAAAAGTAGAACCAGTTTTATCTATTTCGGAGAGGATTATAGGGGCCATACATTAGCGCACAGCAGTGTGCGGATCTAGTCCGACGGACATTGTGAGCGGAAAAATTTTGCCATACACGGCGCTCACTTTTCTGTCATCAGACGAAGTGGAAGACAGTGGGGTGTGTAATAAAGTAATAATGGAGCATTCTCATCTTGTATCTTTCGTGTACTTCACTACCTTTTTATACGCGTCTTCCTTCATATTTAAGTTCGCATAACATTTTGATTTTACCGTCCAAAAGCAAGGAAGTTCTAGATAATTTTCGAGCAGACCTCGGATATATTCTTCCGAATTATATTTTCGGTTAACTTCTTGAGTCTAAAAATAAAAAAACAAAAAACTGGATGCGTGGTCGCCACACGCGATAGAAGTGAAACTTCAACGTTATTAGAGGAATGAAAAATAATAAGAATGAAAGAATAAATCGAATTCTAATTCTTCTAACCAAGCGCTTTGTGTTGTCACGAAAACTGAAACGCTGTGTCCTCGCTTTACTGACGCTTGCCTGAGCGAAACAGCGCGAAGCATGAGACAGAGCGTGGCTAAAGAGTGAGGCGTTCGATATTCCTTTTCTCCTCTGCCCGTTTTCTCAGACTGCTTCGCTCCATTCGTTTCACTTTTCGTGACGCTCGCATTTGCCAACACAGGAACTTACTCAACCGAGACAAAAGAAGTTTCACTTCAAAAGAAAATGGGTAGGTACCTGTGTACTTCCATAAATTATTTGCTTTAAATATGTGAAACAAAGCAGACGTAGAAGTGTAAATAGATCAAATAAAAGTTTTTGGAGATCAGAAGACCTCTATCCATGTTCAATCACGTCCGTGTGTGTTGTTCACCACACACTGGCACATTTCCGCGGGACTTGGTCCGAAAAATCGGGCAGTTTCAATCTAGCGCACGGGGACTTTTGGTCCGATGCGCAGTGCGCGGACTATAGCGGACAATGCCATACATTCGCACATTCGGTGTGCGGACAAGTCCGTCGGACTAGATCCGCACACTGCTGTGCGCTAATGTATGGCCCCTATTAGATAGACCCACGAAAATAAGATACAGGTTCATTAGTCACTCTAAAATCGAATCTTTTTTATCAAAGTACGAGTTTTAATATTACTCATCGAATTACTAATAATATTCACCATTATTGGCTTGGGCCAACAATTCTCCGAATACAAATAAACCGATTCTGGTCTTACCAGCTTGTAGTGCCTTATGTTCCTTATGCCAGTGGAGGAAGATCAGAATTCAGTCAAAATTTCACTTTACATACAATATTCCTGGAATAACAGCAATTTGTTATCTATAGCTGTACTGAATTTTTTCTAACTTTAAGACGCGAAACCGGAACAAGAAACGGCCTCGTAAAGATCACTCATTGTTAACAACGACCTCGGAATGTATACAAAATGAAAACACGACAGAGAAAGTTGTGACAAATAAAGATTAATACAACTGAAGTGTGAAACGCCTCTATCGAGTACTCTGTTTGGCTATCAATCAATAACGAACCATATAATTTATTCTTTGGGGGTATAATTTAAGGATAATATACTCAGTGACAATGACATTTCTCTAGTGACATGATAAAAGAAATAACAGCTTCCGTATAGCCAGCCTACAATAAATGCACAAACAGATCTTTTATGATTTCATCATTGATTACTATTTCCTAATCCCTTAATCCATAATTGTAAGAATAACCCTATACCACAATTCTTAAGTAACACCTAAGAGCAGAAAAGAAAGGCGAAAAAATCTTAATCTAAAAACAAAACGGAATATCGAAAACTAAAAGATCGATATTGTCAAGTATCGATATGAATCTCCTACACTCAACCCTAAGACGTATTGAAAAAGTGCGTCGAATTTAAAAAAGATTATTTTTTTCATCGTCAAATTGACCAACAGGAACATTTCATTTGGGTCTAGAAGCGTGTATTATTTCGGTTTACCTAGCTTTCCCAATAACTGATAAATACGCGCCTTGCTTTTAATCAACTATGCTGCGAATGATAGTTTTGAAATTTCTACCTTGGCAACTGTCACTGTCATATTATTTTCGAGTTTTCTTGCAACATCGTCGTTTTGAAATGGCAAGATTTGGCCAAGAATCTTTGGAAGATATTCAAAAAACTGTACAGAGTGTTACTCCGAGGACTACAGTTAACAATCAAAAGTCAATATGGAAACAGTTCAAAATATTTTTAAAAGAGAAGCATTATGAACTTCTAGAAATTACTTCAAATCAAGAGCTTGGACTGATAATGAATGATTGGGCTTTTAATATGAAGAGAGCTGATGGTGAAGATTATAAAGAATGCGTTATAAAGCCCATATGATGGAATGTTACTGCAAAACTCCTTCAAGAAAAATACTACAAAGAGTACGCCCGAAAATTTAATCCATTTGCAGACATTGAATTCAAACAACTAAGGGATGCAAAAAATGCGAAACGAAAGCAGCTTCAGTCTATTCTCGGAAAGAGGAAGCAAAGTTCGACTTCTCTGAGTAAGAAAGAAATATATACAATAATGAATCTGCGGAACGAAGATTGTGCAGAAGGACTTCAAAAAAAACTGTATCATATAATAGCATTCGAAATAGCCTGGAGAGGGGGAGAGGAAAAGAAATCAAACGGTAACGTAACCGGAAGAATTGAATACAACCCGATTTTTTCCAAAACATGCCAGGGTGGAGCTCAAAAATTATCAGACAGTAAGTGGTTAGTGCCTAATTACAATAATCTCGATATGTGCCCGGTAAGGTTATTTAAAAAGCTTATTTCTAAACCCATACTAATAGAATTACGTCAGATCGACTATTTCTGACTGTAAATCCTTACTGGAATAAAAGCAATTCTGAATGGTACAAAAATATGCCTTATGGAGTAAATGAGATTGGAAAATGGACCAAACAATCTGCTGAAAGAATAGGGCTTGATACTCTGACAAACAAAATCACGAATCATTCAAATCGATCAAGTGCTGTATCAAATCTTGCTAAATCAGGTGTCCCGGAAGAACAGCTCATCAAAATGACTGGACATGCAAATGCTAAGTCATTAGACCCTTATTTACAGTTAGACGAGGAACATCACGCTAGTTTAATAAACAACCTGAGACCTGGACCGTCTGGAATCCAAACTACAAGAGACATAAACATAAGGCAAGAAAATTTTACCACTGAAAACATTAATATGCAAAAAAATCTGGTCATAATATAACATATAACCATTGCACTTTCAATGTTCAAAATATGTATGTAACTAAAGATCAGTCAAGCTCTACACAATATATTTAAATATTTTAATATGTTCTGTTAATTTAAAATGTTTATTGTTTCATTAAATCTTCTATTTCCAATTAAATTGTCCGTATAATGTAGTTGTGTATTAACCTCCCTAAAATACATTATTCGAGATCATTTTTTATAAGATAAATACATTTCAAATTGTATTCAAATTTTATTGCCATTCGGCAAAAAATCTCGAATCACTACCTTGATTCTCGATTATTTGCCATGACAATAAAACTTTCATACAATTAAACATGTATTTATCGATAAAAAAATGATCTCTTATGTACTTACCCCCGGTAATTTTTTCGATAATTTTGTTTGTTGATAAGTTACCATAGTTGCGAATTTGTAGGTGCATTTATAATATATAATCTAGTTATTTTAGTACCTGCCAAACGTCAAATATTCCCAACACATTTCTTTGTATGTGAATTAATTGAAATAAAATTTCGTTTTGAACTACCTTGCTTCGATTCAAAAAATAATCTTGTTAAATACAATTCGTGGTCTGGAATTTTTAGGTAATTTTACTCAAGCTGTTGCTTTTACTAACCACTCGTGTAAATTTGACAGTTAAAAGTTCACGAGCGCGTAGCTACCAAGCAACGCAACAGCTTTCGTAAAATTTCTGACAATTCCAGACCACTTATTGTATTTTTACTCCTCATGTTGCCAAAATAGATGAACCACATCCGAAAACGGACCCGGTATTCATCGTAAATCAGATCCAAGAAAAAAATCGAAACTGGGAAACTTGGGGCGTCCCACGTACCGACTCTGATTGCCTACAGATGGCAGTCTGCAGCCGACAAGTTATAATTTACAAACAAGTTCTGCCCAAACTTTATAATAGTTTTCTCGAAGTTTGAAACAGAAGCCGGGCATTATGCAAACCAATCGCTAATAAATTATCCACTGGCTAGAGAAATTTCGCTTCGTCTTGGAAGCCACTAGAAATTCTCATAGATTCACTTCTTTTCCAACATACATTGTATAAAAAATAGGAAAAAGTTATTTGAAGTAACATTACGACAATTTAAACCTAAAATACTGACCCGGCTCGAAGGACCACCTCGTGTGTAGAACTAATAATGTACGCTAAACGCAAAAAATGGAAAACATATAAATATATCACATTGCAATTGCAGTTGCAGTTGCCTGTGATTGACCACAATTTGATACACCCATCGCAATCGCAGAGCAATTATGGCAGATGTTCTTCGTTGAACACTTCGGTGGCTAATCTTGAGCAACAGCCTCACATAAACTTTCACCCACAATTAATTGTAAACACAAGAAAAGAACGATTAAAGCCGATGATTCATCGTATAACACCATCCCAAAGCAATTAACATTAAATTTATGTAGTGGGCAGTACCGTGGCAGCCGATTTCGTGTTAATAACAATAAGTTACAACAACAGCTACAATAATATGTACTCACACGTCTGCTAAAACAGAATTCTTCCACAATTACCAACTTTAATAGCACTAAACAAACTGAGTAAAAATCAACGGTTTTCGACCGGAATTTGGGCACTTCCTCAATTTCTTCTAGCGACAGTTCTCACGTGACCGATAAATTGGCCGATAATGGGGAGATTCCGAAAAAGTGGCAGTTTTAAGGAACATGTGCGCATCGCGAATATGTAGGTTATGTCGGCCGGTGACCGCTGACTGCCGTCTGTTGAACTGCAAGCAAACTTTTCTCCTCCTACGGTTTAATGGGCTGTTGGGGTAATAGCCATCTCGATCTCTTATACACTCGTGTTATAATTTGTGGAGTAGGTACGAGACTGTCAAGAGCGTTGGGGTCCGAGGAAAAGTAAGCACATGCTTAAGAGGTAAAGTGATGTTGCTGTAGGTGACAGGGGAAAGCAAATTGAGTGCCCTAATATGTACACTAGAAATTCGCAAAACTCGAAGAAGGCAATATATTTCATCGAGAACGAGCCCAAATGGTCAACAACCTTGATTAATATTAATGATACTTGCCGTTATGCTCTTCATATTTCCAAAAGAAAAGCATGCAAAAAGAAATTTAAAAAATATGTATTCTGAAACGCAAGACCTAGATTACGAAGCCCTGGAGCTGCCACCGTTGAGTTAAAAATTATTATTGATGTAATTCCGAGTTGTAAGTCGAATTTCCGAGTTGTAGCACAAAATTCCGAGTTGTAAGTCGGAATTCCGGGTTGTAACACAGAATTCCGAGTTGCAAGTCGAAATTCCGAGTTGTAACATAAAATTTCGAGTTGTAACTTGGAATTCCGACTCACAACTCGTAATTCTGCGTTGCAACTCAGAATTCTGACTTACAAATCGGAATTCTGTGTTGCAACTCGGAATTCTGTATTGCAACTCGGAATTTTGTGTTACAACTCATAATTCTGTGTTGCAACACGGAATTCCGACTTACAACTAAGAGCTGTCATCGTTGAGATAAAAATTATTTTTGATGTAATTCCAAGTTGTAAGTCGGATTTCTGAGTTGTAACTCAGAATTCCGAGTTGGAAGTAGAAATTCCGAGTTGTAACACAGAATTCCGAGTTACAACTCGAAATTTTATGTTACAACTCGGAATTTCGACTTGCAACTCGGAATTTTGTGATACAACTCGGAAATTTGATTTACAACTCGGAATTATATCAAAAACAATTTTTAACTCAACGGTGGCAGCTCCAGGGCTTCGTAGTACGAAGTAATAAGTCGGAATTCCGACTTACAACTCGGAATTCTGTGTTGCAACTCGGAATTCAGACTCTCAACTCGGAATTTTGTGTTACAACTCGTAATTCCGACTTACAACTCGGAATTACATCAAAAATAATTTTTAACTCAACGATGGCAGCTCCAGAGCTTCGTACTAGATAAATATTCTTACTTGATTTTGAGAATCTTTGTAAATAATGAAATGACTAAAGAAGAAAAGGAAATCCAAGGAAAGATAAAGCGAATTACAGAAGATGCGGGAGGAAAAAATGATTTTTATCTATAGGTGTTAAGGAGGAGGACAACAGCGAGGAGTATTGTGGCTTATGGACCAAATGAAGATGCAAGAAAGGAAATCAAAGATAATTTTAACGAACTAATTATGGTCCGATTCCAAACTCAACCCTGTATAGATTTCTCAGGTAAATAGATTTAAGCCTAGCCATAAATACTTACCCTCCAATTCTAAGAAACCAATTTTATTGCTCTTATGTTCCAAAAGTTCAAGGAATCCTACAGGTTTATCGATTCATTTTACATCAGCAGTGGGAGGTTAGTGGGGGAGTTGGTATTTATAGCAATGTAGTGTAAGCTTAGATTTAGATTAATCTTCAACTCCTGAGGATGCTGACGTTGTCAGCGAAACACGTGTCGAGTGTTTACTGTGTCACTGGCTTTTGACGTGTGGAATTAACTTATTAAGAGTTCATAGTGATCGGTCATCTATCTAATAGTTGGTACATAAATTTTATGTTCATAATCTGTGGGTTAGTTGTGAGGAAGATTCTTGTAACATTAATGTTATTTCAAATTTCATTTATATACCTTGTTGAATCGGTGTATTTTGTATTCTAATTTAAAAACACCCATTCCTAAATTTCACCAAATTAAAATATTTTAAAATAATGTGACTATGAAACAACCGGGAATCGTCATCCCTAAAATGTGGATAACTTGTTTTTGGCGCCAAACAGCAAACAGAAACTAGGAAACTACATGCATAATTTTATACAATCATAGTAACAAAACCGAGAAAATGTTTATAAAATCGTTACGAAATTTAACATTTCTAATCGAATAGACACGCGCCAAAGAAATTGTTTCCGTATACGAATATGAGAAGGATGGAAGAACTTTACTAAAAAACCAAGGGCGTGAACAAAAATTCAGAAATTATACGACCAACTTTCTGGCAAAATATCTGGTCTTCTGTGTACAATCAGCATTTAACGTTTAGGGGCGCGGACGCGTAGGGTCGGCTATCATTATATTATTATTTCCAAGACGTCTCGGGCGAACATTTTAAAACCGCGTTTATGTTTCCCCCATCGACTACACCACACCGCGCATTTTCCTCCTGTATGTATTTACAATGAATCTAAGCCCAGGGTAAAACTTTAATCAAGCAAACTGTCAGCGCCTTCCCATTTCATATAATAATAAAGTGGCTGGCAATTGCGAATTCAGTTACGGAATTAATTCAGATTTCGGAATTGAATCGAAACGAATCCCGAAATTTATTGCGGGGGATTTAACAAATTAAGATTTCGCCCGTCAAGGGTCGCTCCGGATGGCGTTGGGCGGGGACGAAAACAAATGATTTTAGAGACAGATTTTAATTTCTTTAGCATTCTTTAACATTCTTGTGCTTGCCGAATTACGCCCTCAAATACACACTGAATATTTCAATATGCCGAAGCTAAATTAAGTACTTCTAACGTGCTTACCCGTACACAGGCGGGTTAAAAGTGGGACACGGGTATCGTTTGCTTTCCAGGTACAATTCTGCTTTGTTTCCTGGAAAATGGCGTGTTCCTGGTTATTAACATAGTGACCACGTTGCTTCGATGATTTATCAATGTGAGAGTAGTTACATAGAGGGGCGTGTAGAGTTCCCTTGTGTCGCACGATAAGCACGACTGAATTTCACATTTGGTGTTAATGAGAGGCAAAGCGAAATACCCAATATTTTTTTGATGACTGTATTAATTTATTTACTCGTAGAGAACTTCAATGATCTAAAGAGTCAAACTGTAGATTTAACCGTGGGGGAGGTTATTGTGAAGACAAACTAAATCAAGTCCCAAAAAGATGGCAGCAGCTTGCAGTAAGAGCGGCAGACTATGGGGTCGGTATGGTACTGTGATACTCACTCTGCCAGGCGGGGCTGCCTCATTTGTTCCAAGTGCAAACACTGGTTCACAAAAACAGATTCTGACGTAACATACAAAAACTCCGATTAGGTGAAGTGGACTTGGGGACTTTTCAGTTTAATATAAAAGACAGCAAGTTGCCGTAAAAATAGGGAGGTTCGGAGAAAAATAAGATATCTATTTTTGGCAAGAAAATGACAGAAAATTGTTATTGTAATTCATTTACGGCGAAATTTTTTTTCTAAAAAAATTTTTTGCGGCGTAATAAGCGAAAGAAATTAGCTTATCACGCCCACATGCTAGTTCGCTTTGTTATTGGTTTGACGTCAGAGATTCGTAAGGCGCTCCTCCCACTTCTCTTGAATGCCCGCGAAGCCGTAGGTACCTATCTCGTAACATACTTATTGGGACTATTTCGAGCGTGAATTTTTAAAGTAAGGTGTCAAGGAAACATAAAACAAAGACAACATAATCGATATAATGATGCAACAAGGGGATCAAAAGTCCGATTCACATAATTTGCTATATTTATGTAGTAGGTAGGTAAATGTCCCGGTAAATGTGGAAATGGTGTGTGATTCTTGCATCTAACCCCAATTTCATTCAACCTCAAAACAGTAGTGTAAAGGCAGACCGGTATAAGTAAAACAAAGTCAACAATTTATTAACTGTACATGCCTTTTATAATTCAGTATAAGTAGGTATGTAGCTTGTAGATACCTGCTTACTTCTGTTGGTAAAATAGGTACCTAACTATATTCTCTAATACAATACAACACATACCTACTCATTTATGTAGGTATGTATACCTAAGTGATTGACAAGTTATCAAGTTAACAGATTTATAACGGATTGGATTTTAAAAAAAAAAACGGAAACAAATACAACTCACGCGAATCAAAAAACTACGCTACGTAGGTACTTGTTTAACAAAAAGAAACAACTGCTATATTCTGGAACGGTTAATGTAGAAACTCGGAAGACTCTTAAAGACGCATGTATGGAGTACGAAATTATACCTATGGGTGCGAAACTTGGACAATGGGAGAAGCGGATTGAAAAAGAGTAGAAGCGTTTGAAATGTGATGCTACAGACGGGTGTTGAAGATACCGTGGATAGACAAGTTAGCAATAAGGAGGAATTAGAAAGAGTTGGGGAAAAGAGAAAAGTATGGAAGACAATAAAGAATAGGGGATAGGATCGTAGGATGGTAGGACACCTTCTGAGACACAAAGGAATAGTTCGCGACATACTAGAGTCAGAGATAGGAATAAAGAGGTAGAGGTTGGAGCAGATTAGACTACTGCTCTCAAATAGTTGGGGATGTAGAATATTCTACTTTTGCGGAAATGCGTAGGCTAGCTCAGGGAAAGTATGGAGGTACGCGTCCTACCAGTCTTCAAAAGAGAACTTTATGATGACTTACTATTTAATTATTATTGTAAAATAGTTAATAAAATTTCCTTTTTTAGTTCAGGGAGGGAACGCTACGGCGATTCAGTATTTGGCTCCGTCATGCTCCTAGCATCCTGTTTCAAATTATGCTAACCGTAACATGTTACCAAGTACCAAGGGGTCCCAGAAAACTGTCGATAAATTACATTATGTTCGATTTTATTTAGAGTGGCTGCAATGGAGCAGCCGATAATTTTATAAACTTTTGCAATGATAAACTAACTCGCGAAAATATCGATAATGCTGACCGATTTTCCTTCTAGCTCCAACGAACCACTTTTTCCGTTTTATTGGTGTGCTGTACGATGTATTAGTCTGGGTACAAAACAGAAAACACCAGTTAGAACCAGTTAATAATATTCAACAATTTAACTACACATGCATATGCATAATACTTATGGGACTGCTGCGCGCTGAAGCTGGGACTTGTACGTTATACTAAGTTCTGACGTCACGCGGCCTACTCTCGCTGCAAGGTACGATTTCCAGCCTCGCACCGACGGAAAACTTTGCAACGGATTCACAGGCGAAGGATTTTTTTTTAACAAAAATTAACAACATAACTGCCTTCAGTTATACTAAACTCTATCAATTTTAATGAAATTTGAAAATTACCGAACCTGCCTATTAAATCATTCGACTCAAACCACCATTTCCAAATCTTTTCTTCAGAGAACGGGATGTGAGACTGCATACCCGGTATGATTATAAAATATTTGTTAGTAGATGCTTTTTGTATTAATCCCAGATATTTTTCTTTATGAAAGAGTCTGTAGTCTAACTAATTTTGTAATGAATCTTATAAAATATATTTTATTAAACTCGTGTAGTGGACAATATAAAGTAATATTTTTGTGATGAAGCCGTTATTGAAATGAATGCAGCATTTTTCCCTTACGTTAAAAGTAGTGGGTTTGTTGATGGCGGTATCAGTGGATGCTGCGGAACGCCAGGGCAAATATTAAAGGAATTTTAGCTAGTGTAGGATCATCGTAGAACGCTTCCTGAATTCCGAATTATGCACCCACACGAGGCATACATACAATATCAGGTTCAAAGGTGCGTTATGCAGTCTCAAATTCAAAGTTAATAACTGCGACGTGCGCTAGTATAGAAAGTCGATTTATTTGCCGATTCGGATCTAATGACAATTGAACGAGTCTCTGCAAATATGGGTACAAAAGATGCAGATATTGAAACGAAATAAATCATGCATGCCGAGCAGATGATGACCTCTTCCTCTAGGGTTTATTTCGTGACCGAGTATTCGCCATAGATCACCCATAATTGCTGATTATAATAGATCATGATCACGTTTCGCGAATGCATCGAGGAAATTTGTATCAGAAGCATCAGACGTGAGTGAATTTAAACTATCGGGGACTCTCCGGCGATCCGTCGAGCCGGCAGTGTCGCACAAGCTGTATTTTAACAAAAAGATGCATATGTTGTTTCCGTATAGGCGCACGAGAAGGATGGAAGCACTTTACCAAAAAACCAAGGACGTGAGTCACGCGAAGTTGCCTGTAAGTTACTTATAAAATGAGGCACCTAAGCAACAATCAATCAATACCCAAAATCTCCGTAACAATCAACAAGTTGAGCACGGGCTATACATAACCAAAACGCAGCTGGATCCCAATTGTCTCAAAATAATAATTTCGGTTACAAACAGAGCTGACGATGTATTAGAACAGACGTGATATGAAATTACTGTCTAAAGCTGCAGGCGCCAGCATAACTTGATAATGCCCGACGTGTACGCGGTCGATGGCTTATACACAGTACACTTGGCTACTTTACAATACAGCAGTAGATTACTATTACTGGTTTACCTGCTTGCACACTCTATCTTTACTTAAAAAAAATGAAACCCATTGAATTTAACGTCTTTTTTTGCTTTTGTCGAGTTGCTATATCGGTTCTGAGAAATAATGTGCCGCTACAATCGATAGCCTGTCGGACAGCAATAAGGAAATTTAAAAAAGACATTCTTGCCATCTGTCTTCAAGAAAGGAAGACGTTTGAAATACAATAGGCAGGTTCCGTAATTTTCAAATTTCATTAAAATTGATAGTTTATTATACTGAAGGCAGTTATGTTGTTAATTTTTGTTAAAAAAAAATTCCTTCGCCGGTGAAGCCGTTGCAAAGTTTTCCGTCGGTGCGAGGCTAGAAATCGTACCTTGCAGCGAGAGTAGGCCGCGTGACGTCAGAACTTAGTATAACGTACAAGTCCCAGCTTCAGCGCGCAGCAGTCCCATAAGTATTATGCATATGCATGTGTAGTTAAATTGTTAAATATTATTAACTGGTTCTAACTGGTGTTTTCTGTTTTGTACCCAGACTAATACATCGTACAGCACACCAATAAAACGGAAAAAGTGGTTCGTTGGAGCCAGAAGGAAAATCGGTCAGCATTATCGATATTTTCGCGAGTTAGTTTATCATTGCAAAAGTTTATAAAATTATCGGCTGCCCCATTGAAGCCACTCTAAATAAAATCAAACATAATGCAATTTATCGACAGTTTTCTGGGACCCCTTGGTACTTGGTAACGTGTTACGGTTAGCATAATTTGAAACAGGATGCTAGGAGCATGACGGAGCCAAATACTGAATCGCCGTAGCGTTCCCTCCCTGAACTAAAAAAGGAAATTTTATTAACTATTTTACAATAATAATTAAATAGTACGTCATCATAAAGTTCTCTTTTGAAGACTGGTAGGACGCGTACCTCCATACTTTCCCTGAGCTAGCCTATGCATTTCCGTAAAAGCAGAACATTCTACATCCCCAACTATTTGAGAGCAGTAGTCTAATCTGCTCCAACCTCTACCTCTTTATTCCTATCTCTGACTCTAGTATGTCGCGAACTATTCCTTTGTGTCTCAGAAGGTGTCCTACCATCCTACGATCCTATCCTCTATTCTTTATTGTCTTCCATACTTTTCTCTTTTACCCAATTCTTTCTAATTCCTCCGTATTGCTAACTTGTCTATCCACGGTATCTTCAACACCCGTCTGTAGCATCACAATTCAAACGCTTCTACTCTTTTTCAATCCGCTTCTCCCATTGTCCAAGTTTCGCACCCATAGGTATAATTTCGTACTCCATACATGCGTCTTTAAGAGTCTCTTCCGAGTTTCTACATTAACCGTTCCAGAATATAGCAGTTGTTTCTTTTTGTTAAACAAGTACCTAGTACCTACGTAGCGTAGTTTTTTGATTCACGTGAGTTGTATCTGTTTCCGTTTTTTTTTTAAATTTCCAATCCGTTATAAAACTGTTAACTTGATAACTTATTAATCACTTGAGTAGGTATGTATTGTATTGTGTTAGAGAATATAGGTAGGTACCTATTTTACAAACAGAAGTAAGCAGGTATCTACAATCTACATACCTACTTATACTGAATTATAAAAGGCATGTACAGTTAATAAATTGTTGACTTTGTTTTACTTATACCGGTCTGCCTTTACACTACTGTTTTGAGGTTGAATGAAATTGGGGTTAGATGCAAGAATCACACACCATTTCCACATTTACCGGGACATTTACCTACCTACTACATAAATATGGCAAATTATGTGAATCGGACTTTTGATACCCTTGTTGCATCATTATATCGATTATGTTGTCTTTGTTCTATGTTTCCTTGACACCTTACTTTAAAAATTCACGCTCGAAATAGTCCCAATAAGTATGTTGAGATAGGTATGGCTTCACGGGCACTTCAAGAGAAGTAGTCGGAGAGCAGGACGTTCGAATATGCAAAATAAAAGTGGGGTATGCAACTCGCGAACATACAAAAACTGATGTCGAATTCTTATGTAAAATGACCTGCTGAATTCGATTCTGGAGGTCGCGAATCGATTCGGGATTGCGAAATTGAAAAAAATCGATCTTTATCATATTTTTACAAAATTTCTCGGAAATACATTATTTTATATTTCCCATTCTATATCTTTGTCTGTAACAATTGGATCGGTTTAAAACTTTGCATACATATAGTCTGAAATATGCCGAATCCATTGCCATACATAAATGTGCACTAATGTGTAAAGATATGGTAGAAAAATAATATTTTCGTCGCAGATCCCATGGATTTTTCAGTAACTGCATTGAGAAAGTTGGTATCGAGGTAACTTTTTTATTATTGGAGATAGAGTAATAATATAAGCGAGTCAAATATAGTTTAAGGTCTGAATTAATTTATAAAAAACAAAAAAATGTTGCTGGTAAAAGTTTGGTGGTCATAAAAGGTTAATAAAGTCGAGCGTTGTACGCGCTACGATGTCTCCTGGGTTGCACCGAAGCAGACCGCGTGGAGAACTTCAATGAGAACTGTTCTTATTTTTTTAAATTTGTACTTACAGAATAAATACATTTTTATTATTCGATATACGTACATTTTCCTTCACAAAAACAGCTTATGGAACACAGTACATTAGCTTTTAAACAAATACAGGTTGTGCTACAATTTATTGAAATATTCACATTTGCAAAATGGTGTTATATTTACAAAATCCGGTTTCGCACTTATTGTGGTCATGATTGGCATTACGCTACCGTTTTCTTTCATGCACCACCCAAATTCCAAAAGATTTGGGCCCGGTTTTTCAAAGAAACACCGAATTAAGTCTGACACCGGCTTCGTTGCTATGATACAATCAATCAGAAAGCCGGTATCATAGCAACGAAGCCGGTGTCAGACTTAATCCGGTGTTGGATTCTTTGAAAAACCGGACCTTGATAGTTTTGGTCGAACTAGGTATGCAGTTTTGTAAACGATAGACTGCAAATACATACGTCCTGAGGACATGAAAACGAAACGTGTTTTCGGTGGGTCGTAAAGAAGCGAAATTTGTTTTGTAATAAATAGGTACCTTACTGATATTCGTTTGCTTACTTACCTAATGTCTGTTTTGCATGTTGGAAACAAATGTGCTCTTAAATGGTCCATACTGCCGGTAAATTCTGGACGACCATAATATGTAATGAATTTCACTCTGTTCTCGCTCGACATTTGGTGGAACATTGAATATTTGAATAAAACAAAATTTTTTAGTTTTCAACGGGTTTAATCGTTATCGACAATATTGTTTCGACTTACTAGGTCATCATCAAAGGTTCTTACAAAACAAATCTTAAAACTAAAACAGTGCCTTACATACAGTATTCTATTTTATTTTCGTGTGGTGGGGTAAGACTGCTTCTATGAATGGTGAATGGTTAAATTCCAACTGGTCATTTGTTATCTGTTGATCTAATTTCTAAGCAAACTTGATCAAAACCCGGTTTGCTTAAATAAAAGAAATTTAAGTTCATTATTGGTCAATAATAAAGAAAAAAGAAACACAAGAGATAAAAGTGGTGTTTCTCAGTTAAATTGCAATGATTGCAGCGCGATTTACATAGGTCAAACCGGGAGGGATTTCAATACCATACTGAAAGAGCATAAAGTCTATTGCCAACAATTCAAACAGGACGGGTTTTTGGGAAAATTGTACATATTGTAAACAATCATAATTTTGTCGAAAGTGATTTTAAAATATTATATAAGGATCTAAAGGTAGAAAATTAAATTAAGTGGAACGTTTTGAAATTTGCAAAGCCATTAAATTACATCAACAGATAACAAATGACCAGTTGGAATTTAACCATTCATCAATCATAGAAGCAATCTTACCCCACAACACGAAAATAAAATGGAATACTGTAAGGCACTGCTTTAGTTTTAAGATTTGTTTTGTAAGAACCTTTGAAGTCGAAACAATATTGTACGTAACGATTAAACCTGTGAAAAACATTAAAAAGTTTTGTTTTATTGAAATGGCCATATAATGATTTAAGAAAAATGCCCTACACACATTTAATAAATGAAAACTCTAAACTCCGACGGCGTTGGCACGGCATCGGCAGTCAGCTTTTGTCCGCGACAACGCGCGCAGGGCGCGACATATGACTCACGTTTAACACACTTTTTCTGACTTACTATGCATTTTATGAAAAAATACTCAAAATAAAAAAACATCCCCATTTTATGCGCTACAATTTACTCGTTTATAGTATAAGTATATCTTCAAAAATAAAAAAGTTACCCCGATACACACTTTTTCGCTGTAAATGACACAAAAGTGGCAACTCTTCCTCGAATATTTATTAGTTTTTCAGTCAAATCACAACAATTACTATTTTCTCGTACAGCGTTAGAAAGCGGATAGTTTCATTATCCTAATGCAAAAATTTCAAATTTGTACGACAATGGGTGACAGATATACAGAAGGAGAAACAATAAAAGTGCGAAAATAGCATACCTATTTGAGAAGAAAAATGAAAAAATGCAATTTTCTTCAATTTGGCAATTCCAAATCGAATCGCGACCTCAAAAATATGTTTTGTCAGGTGTTTTTACGTAAGAACTCATCGTCTGTTTTTGTATGTTCGAAAGCTGCATACCATGTGTCGAATTCAGAGCTCTTGTTCTCCGACTAAAGTGGGAGGAGCGCCTTACGAATCTCTGACATCAAACCAGTAACAAAGCGAACTAGCATGTGGGCGTGATAAGCTAATTTCTTTCGCTTATTACGCCGCAAAAAAATGTCAAAAAATTTTGCCGTAAATCAATTACAATAACAATTTTCTGTCATTTTCATGCCAAAAATGGATATCTTATTTTTCTCCGAACCTTCCTATTGGATTGTGACCGAGCGAATGAATACCTAAATTTCATAACACATATTTTTTTTTCTGGCAGGGTAAACTGTGATGCACGTTTTTAAATCCTCACAATGATGGACGACGACGAAAGTGAATACTCTTTGTATTTAGAAATGAATATCGCGCCACTAAAAATACAAATACCATATACATATTATTATCCCATGCAGTATACACTATAAAATTTGCACAAATACTCGTATGCGGTTACATACTCGTACATACTTCGATGGCGATATAAAAGTTCTTAATTGTAGTCGAGACCGTACGTGACTGGTTCTTATATGATTGTATCTGACGCAACAGGTCAGTTTTATATGGCACTGGAAGCTATCAATACCAAGTATGTGTTCTCATTGCTATTTTCTGCCCCATTACAACAATCCAATATTGTTTTATAAAAACGACCTTGAACAGGCGCACTCGAAACTGTTATCCGGGCATCTCCATTATTGTAAATTACTATCTAGCACAATTACACTCATTGGTAAAGCGAGAACGCTGGTTCATTTATCAGTTCTACTTGGACAATTATAAGGTCGCCGTAGATCAAGAACTCAAGAACATTCAGTTCGATTTTATTTAGAGAAAAATGTCATGTGAGAGACCCACCTTTATTTTTATTCTTTCTTATGTACGTACAAAATGATTTTCACTGATACATACCGTCCTATTCTTCTTCAAATTTTGTTAAACGTTTATTACTCCACCTTTTGGTTTTCATTATTCCGACTCTCGATTGGCACAGCAAAAATATCATCATCATAAGGTTCTCAGTCCGAAGACTGGTTGGACGCGTACCTCCATTCTTTTCTATCCTGAGCTAACCTACGCATTTCCCTAAAAGTAGAACATCCTACATCCCTAACTATTTGAGAGCAGTAGTCTAATCTAGGCCTACCCCTACCTCTTTTTATTCCTATCTCTGACTCTAGTATGTCACGAACTATTCCTTCGTGTCTTAGAAGGTGTCCTACCATCCTATCTCTCCTACTCTTTATTGTTTTCCATACCTTTCGCTTTTCCCCAACTCTTTCTAATACTTCCCTATTGCTAACCTTATCTATCCACGGTATCTTCATCATGCGTCTGTAGCACCACATTTCAAACGCTTCTACTCTTTTTCTATCCGCTTCTCCTATTGTCCAAGTTTCGCACCCGTATAATGCCGTACTCCATACATACGACGTTAAGAGTCTCTTCCTAGTCTCTATATTAACCGTTCTCGAGCATAACAGTTGTTTCTTTTTGTTAAACGCAACTCGGCCCTGCGCCATTCTTTGTTTTATATCTTTAGTGCTCCTACCGTCTTGAGTTATTTTACTTCCTAAGTAGCAGAAATCCGCGACCTCCTCTATCTTCTCATTTCCAATTTGTATTTCCATTTTAGTTCTATTTTCACATCCCCTACATACCAAAATTTTAGTTTTCTTTTTATTGATTTTCATGCCGAAGCCCTGTGTCAAAACTGCTTCCATTTCATTCAAAGCCGCTCCTAATTCTTCTTTGCTAGATGCTAACACTGCTATATCATCCGCAAATCTGAGCATGTTAATAGTTTGGCCCTGTACATTGATCCCTGAGGCTGTTCTTTCCTTAACAATATAAATCGCATCTTCGATATATAAGTTGAAAACTAGAGGTGACAATGCACATCCCTGTCTCACTCCCTTCCGGATATCTACTTCCCTTTGTTCCTGCTCACATTCTATAACTGCCTTTTGCTCTTTGTAGAGATTATGTATTATTCTTCAGCAAAAATACCCAGGCTAAAATTCACATTTTTCTATTGCCATAATCTCGCAAACTAAATAAAGTGCATTATTTCAGTTTATTGCTTAATGCAGGTACAATGGAAAATAAAAATCTTTATATCATCGCTGACGTCAAAATTTGTTCACCTTTATATTTACCTGTTTCAACGGCCCGCACTTGCATACGTGCCTACATGAACGACCTTGCCAACGTACTTTGGTGTTTATCCATAGCATTGTTACATTGATTACCTTCCTACGTCAAATAACCTAAGTCTATTTATCTACCCACTTTCTGGCATTTTTATTCGTCACAATTCAAACATTGGCAAACAACTCATATCTGCAGTTCAGAAATTGCATAATACCTAGTTCTTGCAATAGCACTATTAAAGTAGCAGTAAATATAGAAAAGTATCATGGAGGTGTCAGCAAGTGACCACACTAGACAACGACATAAAGAAAACACTTGTGTTTGAAGAAGAACCAATTCGTGTAGAAAATAGAAATAAACATGTCTTCAGTCCGAAGGGTAGTTGGACGCGTACCTCCACCCTTTCCTATTTTGAGCTAGCCTACGCATTTCCCCAAAACTTGAACATCCTACATCTCTAACTATTTGAGAGCACTAGTCTAATTTGGGCCTACCTCTTTTTATTCCTATCTCCGACTCTGGTATGTAGCGAACTAAGCCTTCGTGCCTCAGAAGGTGTCCTACCATCCTATCTCTCCTATTCTTTACTCTCTTCCATAAATTACGGCCCCATTACTATAGTTAGAAGAGTACCTGTATTATTACTGTTTTTACAGGTTTCGAATCTAACCTACCCATAACTACCTTGTCACTTTGCTGTAAGAAATTTTCTACACTCTGCCCTACTTTCTTCCGCATAACAATAGGGAGGTTCGGAGAAAAATAAGATATCTATTTTTGGCATGAAAATGAGAGAAAATTCTGATTGTAATTGATTTACGGAGAAATTTTTTTTCTATACTTGGGCGGCCGAACAGACGGAGTGATCATCCTGCAAGCATGAGCTCTAGACGGGACCACTATCAATTTAGGACGGCAGAACCGCAGTGATGCGCTTTCTTTAGACCCAACGAAGTCGCATCACTCCAATTCGGTCGTCATAAATTAATATTGGGCCCGCTAGAGCACGTCCCGGTAAATGTGGAAATGGCGTGTGATTCTTGCATCTAACCCCAATTTCATTCAACCTCAAACAGTAGTGTAAAGGCAGACCGGTATAAGTAAAACAAAGTCAACAATTTATTAACTGTACATGCCTTTTATAATTCAATATAAGTAGGCATGTAGATTGTAGATACCTGCTTACTTCTGTTTGTAAAATAGGTACCTACCTATATTCTCTAATACAATACAATACATACCTACTCATTTATGTAGGTATGTATACCTAAGTGATTGACAAGTTATCAAGATAAGAGTTTTATAACGGATTGGACATTTTTAAAAAAACGGAAACAAATACAACTCACGCGAATCAAAAAACTACGCTACGTAGGTACTAGGTAATTGTTTAACAAAAAGAAACAACTGCTATATTCTGGAACGGTTAATGTAGAAACTCGGAAGAGACTCTTAAAGACGCATATATGGAGTACGAAATTATACCTATGGGTGCGAAACTTGGACAATGGGAGAAGCGGATTGAAAAAGAGTAGAAGCGTTTGAAATGTGATGCTACAGACGGGTGTTGAAGATACCGTGGATAGACAAGTTAGCAATAAGGAGGAATTAGAAAGAGCTGGGGAAAAGAGAAAAGTATGGAAGACAATAAAGAATAGGGGATAGGATCGTAGGATGGTAGGACACCTTCTGAGACACAAAGGAATAATTCGCGACATACTAGAGTCAGAGATAGGAATAAAGAGGTAGAGGTTGGAGCAGATTAGACTACTGCTCTCAAATAGTTGGGGATGTAGAATGTTCTACTTTTACGGAAATGCGTAGGCTAGCTCAGGGAAAGGATGGAGGTACGCGTCCTACCAGTCTTCAAAAGAGAATTTTATGATGACGTACTATTTAATTATTATTGTAAAACAGTTAATAAAATTTCCTTTTTTAATTCAGGGAGGGAACGCTACGGCGATTCAGTATTTGGCTCCGTCATGCTCCTAGCATCTTGTTTCAAATTATGCTAACCGTAACACGTTACCAAGTACCAAGGGGTCCCAGAAAACTGACGATAAATTACATTATGTTCGATTTTATTTAGAGTGGCTGCAATGGGGCAGCCGATAATTTTATAAACTTTTGCAATGATAAACTAACTCGCGAGAATATCGATAATTCTGAATCCGTTTTATTGGTGTGCTGTACGATGTATTAGTCTGGGTACAAAACAGAAAACACCAGTTAGAACCAGTTAATAATATTTAACAATTTAACTACACATGCATATGCATAATACTTATGGGACTGCTGCGCGCTGAAGCTGGGACTTGTACGTTATACTAAGTTCTGACGTCACGCGGCCTACTCTCGCTGCAAGGTACGATTTCTAGCCTCGCACCAACGGAAAACTTTGCAACGGCTTCACAGGCGAAGGAATTTTTTTTGACAAAAATTAACAACATAACTGCCTTCAGTATAATAAACTCTATCAATTTTAATGAAATTTGAAAATTACCGAACCTGCCTATTCCTACTCCCGAATTTCCTCCTACAGATCCTATGTGCATATCTCCGCTCCAGAAGTCTCCAGCTTCTGGCCATCGCACTTCACTAATACCTACCACGTCTAATGCTAACCTATCCATCTCAATTTTCAAATTTTCTAACTTTCCAACTTCTTTCATGCTTCTAACATTCCACGCTGATGACTCCCCCCCGAAGCAGTCCCCGCCCGGAGACCCGAATGTGGGACTATTTTACCTCCGGAAGGTGCCATAATCATAAATTAAGGTATGCTGTACTAGAGATAAAATAATGTGGTATGGTTTCCCGTTGCCATACCGACCCTCACGATCTCTGCCCCCTTTCATGGACTTGATTTAATCCGTCTTCTCAAATAAAAACTCCTCCAATATGGTTGAACCCATGGTTTGGCTCTTTTAATACCTATTAATTATTCTCACAATACAATTATGGTATTATAATAGGTTTGCGTTACAACGCACAAAATAATTTTGCAGTCGCTGCACGTGCCTGCGCTTATGTTGTTACCTAATAAGATTTGCATAACACAGGAGTTGCAAATAAGTATGCATGTAAAAGGATGCACTTCTACTGTTACACTTCATCGTTGAAAAGTACAGAGGCAAAATTATTGTTATAGCTTATTCACTTCCTGGCGTCTACATTATGTACATAAATTACGATTAATTTGGAATTAATAATTATAATAACAGAAATGTAAGTGTGTGATATTGGATATTTACTTCTGCGAGATCCTGACGCCATGTTGACATTTTAAGTGGAGGTCAACTGGTAATAATTGGTAATTGATAATCGTCAAAGATGCTTAAAGTGCACTGCTGTGTCTGGACCTGGGAAATTTTATCCACATCAACTTAAGGCTATCGGAACGCTTGGAATATTTGAGGGATGTAACGTTCCCGCTGCCAATGGATTATTCCAACATGGTTTAAGATATTCGCATGAATTTTTTGTCTTGTTTGAATTAAACATAGATCTAGGACTGTTCGCTAATAATTTTCGTTAAAAACCAGAAATTCAACTTTAAAATCTACTTCACAATCTATGAAAATCGGACATATTGTAGCTAGAATATTTATCACATTTTTCGTTTTTTTAGAAATTATAATCGTAGAGTCATAGATTAGACTTTTCATTTTGACGGTATCAAAAAAAATATAATAAATTTTTGATAATAATGAAGTAATCAATTGGCTCCTGCACCTCTGCATTCGCCTTTTCAAGGGCCTCGAGGTGGCGGTGTCTAGCGGCGATATGTTTAAACTTCCCAGATTCAAGAAACAGGCGTGGCTAGTTTTTGTATGTATTCAGGTATTATTGTTGGGGCCTATTTTTCTTATCGACGACCTTCCAAAGTAATTTCCGATTCTTCATAAAATTTATTATTGTTACACATATGAGTTGAATATGCAGGTGCACAGGTATCCCATTTATCAGAAAACGCGATTTATCTGTATTGTGCAATTTAGAGAAAAATGCCAAATAGATACTCTCTTTGTTTTTAAATTTCCATAATTCAAATTACTTTACTTATACATGGCGTCTCATTTCTTCTGTACAGCAGATGCTAATCTACACAACTTGGATTTCTTAAATAGAACTCCTGTAATATCATCTTACTTTTTATTTCCCTGTTCGATTTTACTATATGATTGTGTAAGAGTTGCATTCTAGGCTGAACTTATTGTAAAACTGGGCATCTGTTCATCATTCTCAAAATGTAATTTTTGAAACATCCCTACGTGTGACAAGAATTTTAAAAGAAAACAAACACAAAAATATGGGGTTTAGGTTAGAAGCAACTTACTTCGTATGCATACTTAGTAAAATCGATTGAAGAATTAAAAAACGCAATATGTATAGAGTGTCCCATTTAAATAATTCACCGAGTATCAACTCCCTTTGTACATAATGTGTTCCGTACTGGCTAGCAAAGTTTCTGAAGCACTTATATCAGAAACCGCATCCTGAACCGATTTTGATGAAATATTGCAACATTTTGTTAGAGAAATGCTATTAAAATAACTCTAACCACATGAACTTTTCGGTCAATCGCAAAACATTCTTGCCTAGTTTTTCTTTCTTACTTATAAGTAACCCACTGCGTTTTCTTGAGGAAACCAGCATCCCGAGACGAGTTTTTTCCCCGCCTATAATTTGGTTCAACGTTCCTTGTTTTCTATCAGGTACCTACTCATCGGAATATAAATACTATACTATGATATTCAATAAACCCCGCGTCTCGTCTGTAGCTTCGGTGTTGTGTTTGTTCTAGCTCGAAGTGAATGGAAAGCTCCGAGTCCTACTCTGTACGCTGCGTAATGCTCCCCTAATCTAGCGCGCCCAGCAATTTTTGCATTCAGTGTCTGCCTACTTTGTACTTTTGGAATGCTACGTCCCTTCCGATACCCCTCCGCAGTAACTGTTCGTCGGCGTTCCGACAGCCTTAAAGAAAGATCGATATATTAAATATCTGTCATTCACGTTTTTGTCTTATTGCGTGGAACACCTGTTATATGAAAAAAGGGTTTTTTAATACCGAGATTGTCAATTATATTAGGTGCCAAAATCATAAGAAAAACGCCACAAAACGAGTTAAGAATAGAACACAATGAAACATAGACTCCTTTGTATTCATAACTGGCCAGATACTTAACAACTTCCCCTGGTATACATAATTAATTAATGTAAATTTCCTCGTAATCCGACACCTGATCCAAATATAAAATAAACAAGTTATTAATACCCTGTAATCAAATATGTTTTTCTTTGGGAAAGATGTAGTCAAAAGATAAAAGAAAACAGATCTTTAGAATCCAACAGCTGCACGCACACTCGAATTCAATTAAAAATACGGATATCAATTGTTATTTTTAAACCAATTAGGAGGGCGCGTTTGGAAGAGACATTTCCAAGACCCAACTGTACTTCGTCATTTATAATTGGCTCTGTTTGAGGCCGAGAAAAAATCGAAAAAGCTGTTACACCAGGTATAATACTTATTATTTTTACTTACTCTATTTTGGTGATGGAATAAAGTCTTACCTGAAACAAAATCATAAACAATAATTAATTAAATTGCAAGCATTAATTCAGGTATTTGTAAATACCTATCGCTATATGGTTTTCTACGCAAACCAAAAAAATTTTTTTTAATCTTAACACGGCTCATAAAAGGTATGTCCATAGTTTCTGGTTACTAGTACTTTTTACCATGTACATCTAACGTCAAATCGGCTCCAAAATCTGAAAGACCAACCTTTTTTAAATAACAAATGTATTCTTATCTCATTTTGATATTCCAGACCATTTTCAAGAAAAAGCAAGGCAGCCAAATCATAAACTATTTAGAAATCTGTATACAATCGCTTAGGCGAAAGTTTTTTGAACAAAATCCTCATCACAGATGAGGCAACGTTTACTCGACGTGGAGTTTTCAACCGGCGAAACAATCATTTGTGGGATACTGAAAACCACTTCCAACATGAATTTTAAGATCAATGTTTGGTGCGGTGTAATTTCAAATTTCTTTATTGGGCCTTTTCAACTTCCACCCAATCTAAACGGTCCACTTTATTTAAATTTTCTTCAGCAAAATTTGTACGAACTGCTTGAAGAAGTACCACTTAATTTAAGGGAAAATATGTGGTTAATGAAGGACGGGGCGCCCGCACATTTTTCCCGGCCGGTGCGGGAGTACTTAGACAACGTCTTTCCACATCGGTGGATTGGCCGTGGAAGTGAATTTGCTTGACCGCCTAGAAGCCCCGACTTAAATCCTCTGGATTTTTCGATGTGGTCTAGAGAATGAAAGATATGGTTTATAAAGAAGCTGTTGATTCACCCGATGAGCTGTGCCGAAGAATACAAGCGGCTGCCAATGAAATCAAAGGCAATCCAGGGGCATTGCTTAGAACTCGGGGGGTCTCTCAGGAAACGCATTGAAAAATGTATCCAAGTGAATGGTGGACACTTCGAACTACTTTAAAATTTAATGTTTCCTAATTTTATTTTTCTTGTATCTAAGCGTTTGTAGTGAATTAAAATTTATTTTGTTAGCAGTACTTAATAAGCGTTTCATTTCTAAGATTTAAACACTATCTTTTTCTATATTGTACATCTACACTACACTACTTTTCAGCGCAGCCTCGTATAAGGAATCTCCCATAGGTATGGTACAATACCCTAGTGTCTTATTATCTAGTTCGTGTAAACACGATCTCAAACGTAAAATAGTATTACGGCAGATTCTATTCGACAAACACCGAACACAGAAAAACTTTGTTCGTTCAAATTAGCAGGATTTTTTCAGGCTGCTGCTACCTAATCCAATTTCCATTTAGAGCACGCTATAAGGATGTTAACCTTTTACAAATACAATCACACGTACTGCCAGGATACAGATACGGCCGCAAGTTCACTCAAAAAGTACAACAGAACGGTTCTTTGATGGAATCGGAATCACTGTTTGAAAGCAATACAACTGTAATTGGTATCATTATGCGGGATACAATAACAAGTCAGACTTTTCTATTTTAATGCTTTCTACGACAAAAGTGAAGAACGGAAATTATTCTATACTGGGTGGACACCTTGTATAAAATATGTTTTACTACGTTTACATAGCAAAAGAATTTGGGGTACGCTCCATTACTCCAAATAAAAAGAACGTGTTGAACACTTCTGTGTTGAAAGCCTTTACTGTACACCGAGAGGAATTGCTCTTGTATTTACTATCCTAACAGTGTACCATTTAGACCGATTGACAATAAACAACGCAATATTTACTCAAAGATTAACAAACGTCAAGTTGGCTGTGCACCTCGTTTATTTCATCTTCATCCTCGCATAAATCTTAATAAATGAATAACATTTCTGTATCTAGTAGAGCAAAATCATAAATCATTCGCGGACTGCTAATAAATTCATACAGTTTTTATATTGTTCGTTTCAAAAGTGCACTGTACTGAGAGTTCATGGTAATTACCTACCATTGAGCAATACCTACGACAATCAATTACCGTAAGCGAAAATCACCTCAATTTCTAATTGGACAAACGTTTCGATTTGCATAAGACAATTTATACACTTCAAGGTATAATAAGAGTGATACATATATGCTTTGTATTGGCAGGTTGAATAACCTAGAATTTCGGACAAAAATCCGGATGGTTTATACAGGGAAACTGCCGGGAAGAAGCTCGTAAAATTTTATTGCTTCTGACCAATTTAGTCAGTTCAAAAAGAACTAATAGCTTTATTCAAGAAAAACAGCAAGATAATGTTACACAAGAGGTATCAAAGAAAACATTAAACACAATAAGTGCTTAAAACTTGTTATTAAATTAAGGTAATCATTAATAAAATTAATAAAATTGATAAAATTACAATTAATTCTATCAAAGAAAAAATTAATAAAAAAATATTTGATAATTTCGAAAACAGACAAATCCAATGCTACAGTAATTTTATCGAAAGATGAATATATAAAAAGATGCAGAATTTTATTAGAATTGAAAAATTAACTGAACTAGAAAAAGATCCACAAAAACATTTTCAAACAAAATTTAGCTATAGATGTGTATTCGTAAAATATTGCTTTTATATTTCACCAATATGATGTGCTACAGGGGAAGGTATTAGTTCTGCAAAAAAATGTTAAATTCAGCATAACTTAAAATGTAAGATTTTTATTTCAAATTGTACTCACCTTCCCAAAGGACTTGTACCTTGACGCAGTTCTAGTAATACTGGGACGGGTGGGATGGCTTGCGCGCTTCAATGATATAAAGAGCCGAACCATAGGTTTAACCATATTGGAGGGGTTTTTATTTGAGAAGCCAGACTAAATCAAGTCCCTGGAAGGGGGCAGCAGCTCTTTCAGTAATCATAGTGGCAGAGATCGTGAGGGTCGGTATGGCACTGTGATACACACTACTGCGATGTGGAAGGCAACGGGAAACCACCACATTATTTTATCTCTAGTACAGCGTACTTTAATTTATGATGATAGCACCTTCTGGAGTAAAATATTCCGGAGGTAAAATAGTCCCACATTCGGATCTCCGGGCGGGGACTGCTTCGGGGGGAGTCATCAGAAATGATAAGTGTAACATCTCACGAGTCGGAGCGTGGAATGTTAGAAGCATGAAACAAGTAGGGAAGTTAGAGAATTTGAAAATTGAGATGGATAGGTTAGCATTAGACGTAGTAGGTATCAGTGAAGTGCGATGGCCAGAAGCTGGAGACTTCTGGAGCGGAGATTTTAGAGTAATACACACAGGATCTGTAGGAGGAAATTCGGGAGTAGGAATTGTTATGCGGAAAAAAGTAGGACAGAGTGTAGAAAATTTCTTACAGCAAAGTGACAGGGTAGTTATGGTTAGGTTAGATTCGAAACCTGTAAAAACAGTAATAATACAGGTATATATGCCCACTTCTAACTACAGTGATGAGGCCGTAGAGGCAGTTTATAGTGATATTGAATATGTGCTAGATTTTGCGAGAGGGCACGAAAATTTAATAATTACAGAAGATTTCAATGCAGTCGTAGGCACAGGGCGAGAGGGCGGAATAGTTGGCCCCTTTGGATTAGGCAATAGGAACGATAGGGGAGTTAGACTGATAGAGTTCTGCGATAAACATAACTTAACGGTCGCGAACACTCTATTTCACCATCATGTTAGGAGATGCTATACGTGGAAGATGCCAGGAGACTTAGGGAGATATCAAATAGATTACATTCTCGTTAGGCAAAGATTTAGAAATCAAGTTAGGGATTGTAGAAGTTATCCAGGAGCAGATATAGATAGTGATCACAACATAGTCGTTATGAAAGCCAATCTTAAATTTAAGATTTTGAAAAAAAGAAGCAGAAGAAGGTATCTTGACCCAGAGAAACTAAAAGATGATGATATGCGCAATAAGTTCGAGAAAAAGACAAACGAAACACTAAAGGGCACGGGTGGAAATATTGTTAGGGACATAGAGGCAGAATGGAATTGCATTAAAAATAGTTTAGTTTCCTCAGCTAGGGATATTTTGGGTCATAAACAGAATGAAAGTAGGAAACCCTGGATAACAAAACATATTGTGAGTCTAATAGAGGAAAGGCGAAAATATAAAAATAGGTTAGATGAAATAGGGAAACAAAGATATAAGGCGATCAAGTGGGAAATTATTCGGAAATGTAGGAAAGCGAAAGAGCAATGGATCGATAATAAATGCAAAGAAGTGGAAGATAAGTTCGAAGTAGGAAAGACTGATGAAGCATATAAAATAATCAGGAGAAATTTTAGAGAAATTGGATCTAGTACCAAAAACATTAGAAATGAGGCAGGAGATATCCTAATCGGAAGTGGGGAGAAGGCAGATAGGTGGAAAGAATATTTAGGAAACTTATATGCGGGACAGGAAGTGCAAGATATATTAGAAAGCGAAAGCAGTGTAGAGGGGGATAACCTAGGGAGTCCTATAATGAGAGAAGAGTTTGAGATAGCACTAAAAAGTTTAAGGAATAATAAAGCACCAGGTATAGATGGCTTGCAGGCAGAAATCTTAAAGTGCGCAGGTCAAGAGGTAATAGATCGTTTATTTAAATTAGTTAGTCGCATATACCTGACAGGCGAGATTCCAGAAGATTACAAACGGAACATCATAGTAGCTTTGCCAAAAAGAAAAGGCGCGGATAGATGCGAAAATTTTAGAACTATCAGTTTAACTTCCCATGCGTCAAAAATTTTAACTAGAATTGTGCAAAGAAGGATGGAGAAAAAGGCGGAAGAAAAATTAGGAGAAGATCAGTTCGGATTTAGACGAAATAGAGGAACGCGCGAGGCCATTCTAGCTTTACGAGTAATTATAGAAAAAACGATAGAAAAGAGAAAGAGCGTCTATATAGGATTTGTAGATTTAGAAAAAGCCTTCGACAACGTAAAATGGGGGAAGATGTTCGAAGTGCTGAGAAAGGTAGGGATGAAATACAGGGACAGAAGAATAATACATAATCTCTACAAAGAGCAAAAGGCAGTTATAGAATGTGAGCAGGAACAAAGGGAAGTAGATATCCGGAAGGGAGTGAGACAGGGATGTGCATTGTCACCTCTAGTTTTCAACTTATATATCGAAGATGCGATTAATATTGTTAAGGAAAGAACAGCCTCAGGGATCAATGTACAGGGCCAAACTATTAACATGCTCAGATTTGCGGATGATATAGCAGTGTTAGCATCTAGCAAAGAAGAATTAGGAGCGGCTTTGAATGAAATGGAAGCAGTTTTGACACAGGGCTTCGGCATGAAAATCAATAAAAAGAAAACTAAAATTTTGGTATGTAGGGGATGTGAAAATAGAACTAAAATGGAAATACAAATTGGAAATGAGAAGATAGAGGAGGTCGCGGATTTCTGCTACTTAGGAAGTAAAATAACTCAAGACGGTAGGAGCACTAAAGATATAAAACAAAGAATGGCGCAGGGCCGAGTTGCGTTTAACAAAAAGAAACAACTGTTATGCTCGAGAACGGTTAATATAGAGACTAGGAAGAGACTCTTAACGTCGTATGCATGGAGTACGGCATTATACGGGTGCGAAACTTGAACAATAGGAGAAGCGGATAGAAAAAGAGTAGAAGCGTTTGAAATGTGGTGCTACAGACGCATGATGAAGATACCGTGGATAGATAAGATTAGCAATAGGGAAGTATTAGAAAGAGTTGGGGAAAAGCGAAAGGTATGGAAAACAATAAAGAGTAGGAGAGATAGGATGGTAGGACATCTTCTAAGACACGAAGGAATAGTTCGTGACATACTAGAGTCAGAGATAGGAATAAAAAGAGGTAGGGGTAGGCCTAGATTAGACTACTGCTCTCAAATAGTTAGGGATGTAGGATGTTCTACTTTTAGGGAAATGCGTAGGTTAGCTCAGGATAGAAAAGAATGGAGGTACGCGTCCAACCAGTCTTCGGACTGAGAACCTTATGATGATTCTTATTTTTCCTTGCCTACTTTTTGATAGTGCAATCAAAAAAAATAACCAGTGGCGTACAAAATGGATGAAGTTAAAATCCTTTTTGAAAAATAAATGGTACGTCTCTGGTTTTTGCAAGTTTTTTGTTTAATTTTGAAATCTACCATTGTGTCCTCAAAAATTGTTCTTTTAACACCTTGTATCTCAGCCAACAGGCGTCTAAGAGAAAAAATTTATATGACAAACCCCCACTATTTTAACTTGAAGAACTTGCATTATGACATTAATTGACTAATTTCTCTCTTGTTTCTAGTTTATTACAAGATTACCTTGATGTCAACAGTTTTCAAGATTTCTTTCAATTTGATAATTTCGTAATTCAATCAGGATTTCAGAAGCTCATAAAGTTAGCAACAATGTTTTTCAGCAAACAGTCTCCTGTCACTTTCAGTTTTATGACTGAGCATATTTCCGGAACGTTAAGTTTTCGTCTGACAAAAATATGACAGGAAATGTTAAAAATAACAACTAAACTCTCCAGGATTTTCCGTTTGTCAGTCGCTTGCAATGACCAATGTTTGTCCAGCTGCCCGCGTTCACATGGTAATACAATCCTGCTGCACAAAATATCCCAGCGGCATGAGAATATCTTTCGCAACAACGCACAGGGTATTTGCACTGTACCATCCAAGATTTTACGACGGAACAAATCTGTATTGTATTATGCCATTATCGTTGCTATAAAAATAATTGACGGCGGTACTGAAATTAAACGTTTTTATCTGGACATCTTGCGCAAATGCACGTGACCACCTACGACGAGAAATTACAATATTTGTTGAATCAGACACACTTTGGTGTGGCTTGTAGCTAAATTATCTCGTCTTTTGTTGTGGAAGACTTGTTTACGGTATATTGATAGATTTATTTCCGTTGAAAACTACCGGTAAACGTACCAAATCTAATAGACGGCCGTAAATTCAGGAAATAGTTTGGAAACAGACGTTATCTACTTTATTATATGCCATCGACCAGAGGCATAGGTAGCTGGCAGATGGGATATTTTATTTATCTACTTATTTCATGCCTACAGTCATAAAAACAAAGTGCTGTATTCCTGGTAATATTTTATTCCTTATTTTAAATACGTTGAAGTCATTGTTGCCACCTTTACTAAGTATGTAATGAATATTGTTGGATTTTATTACGGCTTTATTGAAAGAGGTATATTTAATTATTATATTTTATTTTATCAAATATCTCTCCATAGTAGGCACTGTCAGGTCAGTAGTGCGATTAAAGGGTCGCGAAAACAAAGTGGACGTTTTTAAGTGTGTCGTAGGAATATGGCAGTTCAAATCAAGAATTTAAATAAACGAAGCTAAACCAACAATTTGTTGTAAGCATATCGCAAATTGTCGACGCCCACACAAGCCGGTTCCGCAATTTTGTAATAGTTATCTAACAGAACTCGAGATATAAATTTAGATACTAAAATAAAATCTGCATAGAATATAAAAAAAAACCAAAGTGATATACTACAGTGATGCCACGTCATGTACAACGAATAAATATCCAGAGAAACAAATAAAAATGACTATAAAAATCATTGCTATTTTTATGGCATTTCTCTTCTAGTTTTTTTTACGTTCGGTAGGAAGGTCACTAAAAAAATCACGCGAGAGTTGTGCAAGCCGAGATATAAAAGATGGGTACCTACAAATTTAAATATTTATTCAGCATCTGTCCATGAAACGAATTTTGCCGCAGTAAAAAGAAATTTTTTATAGCATCTACCTGTTGAGCAGCAAAAATGCTCGTGAGTGTATTCAGAGACCTCCAGAGATCTCCAGAATAGACTGCTCGTGTTCTACCTAGAATACACTATATCAGAGTCGTCAGAGCAGAATCTAAATTCTAATGACACACTTAAAAACGTCCACCCTATTTTCGCGGCCCTTTAATCGCGCCACTGAAAGTGTCGATAAACCGCCTGATTTCCACGGCAAACAAAGTGCCTAGAGACCACATACACAACAAAGTAATTAAACTACAATAACCAGCAACATTTATTCATGACAAAACATTAATGAACCCATTAACGGAGGTGTGTATCTTTTAAATAGAGTGATTATTATTAATTCCTGGAACAAATTCTGCTCTTCGTGTGGTCTCGCTGGCGTAACGTAATTCAGACAGACAGCTGTTATGGTAGTTTGTCTCGCTGCTTTCATCCACTGAGCACTGAGCTTAATTTAACGAATGTCGTAAATATATACCGGGATTATTGTATTGAAATGCATGGAACATAAGCAACTGGATGTCTGTCATCTCTAGCTGGTGCAATATTTTTCAGGGACTTGATTTACCTGGTCTTCTCAATAACTCCCTCCATATGGTTATCTACTAGAACTATGTCAAATCCGTAAGAAATAAAAATTAATGAATTCCCACGATACACGTGTTACTAAACCCGAACATTATTTGTTTGAATAAATAAAGCCACTACAAGGATCGTTAATTCGCAACTAAACCGAAAATCAGCTTCGCTCACGCTACAAGCTAATTTATTTGATACTGATTGGTTTGGGACAACTTGATGAGATGACTTTTGCATTAACATAACCAGTAAATTGAGACCCGCAGTAACGAGTTCGATTAAAACTTGATACAAATAAAGATTTCGTAAGCAAGCTCGCTAAAAACCGCCCACTGAAATTTTCTTTTTAAAGACTCCTGATACAGAACATTATGGCTACAATAAATGTTGCAAGTGCTGCCTCCCAGATTTGGCTAATTTATTCCATGTCTAACAAAAAAAAATACTTTTGGAACTTGACTGTATTACCAAACCGCATACTTAAAAGGAAAAACAAACACAAAAGATTATGGAAAGTAAAAGTAAGTTCAAATATCAAACAACAAATAAGAAGATTATGAATATTTAATCGAAACAGAATAGAAAATTCGCAGACCTCGCATCTTACGCAAGTATCATAGGCGTATTGAAAATACCGACACAACTGCTCGGTTTCTAAGATGTCCAACAAAAGTGATCTGCGCCGTTTCAAGTTGGTATAGTATTGACACAATAAAATAAATGATTTGTGACAAGCACAAGGCACATAGTCAAACTGACGCAATACGTAACAAAATATTAACGCATCCGTTTTGTACAGTTTAGACTTTTATTGCGCGCGCCGCCAACAGAATCTGTCGCGTGTCGATACATTTTTCGTAAGATGAGTCCCATATACACGAGCCCAGAAGTATTTTCAATACTAAAAATCGTGAACCCTCACACAACAATGGTTCTGCGGCCTCTAATAGCAATACGCTTTTAAATACCTAGAAGGCAGGATCAATTTAACGTTAGAACCATGTGTTTAATTTGTGGCCGTGGATAGTAGTCCGCAAGTTACGGATCACTATCATTTGTCATTACGGTTCCGCAAGTTGTGGGCATGCGAACAGGTGTTAAATATTGTGTATCAACGCATTTTAGACAGACCCTTTACTTGGCCTCGCACCAGACACACGCATTTTATGCGAAAAAGATAATGTGGAAACGTGAGAAAAAAATAACGTTTACGGGAGCCGATCCTACCCGGCCCGAGAGTAACAAACCACTAGCTCTCTACGATAACCTACCTACCCACAAACGCTGCTGGGTGGGGATTGAACTAACGAAATAATTATACGAAAGTATAACGCATAACTTGCGGAACTGTAGTACACTTGATGGGATTCCGTAACTTGCGGACTACTTTCCACTGCCTTAATTTGTGGAGGATCTGGCAAAATAAAAAGGAAATCACTTACTTCAATTCAAACTGGTATCGTAGTACTAAATGTTTTATTTGGTTAATTATGTATTGTTTGTCCTTGTTACTATAGGCACGGGTGATTCCACTCGCATAAAAATGCTGCAAGAGAGAGAAATGACAATCGTATTATCTCTAGACTGATTTTGTATGAAGACTTATTTGCATACGATGCAAAATACCACAAATTGTGCTACGCAGAGTACATATCAACCAGAAATATAAATTCCCACAAAAATAAAACTGACAGAAATACAAAAAGTACCGAACACTTGTTTTCAACATTTTCTTCTTGGATTCAAGAACACATCTTAGATAATAAAGAAAAGCTGCCATTAAGTACCTGCATCATCATCATAAGGTTCTCAGTCCGAAGACTGGTTGGACGTGTACCTCCATTCTTTTCTATCCTGAGCTAACCTACGCATTTCCCTAAAAGTAGAACATCCTACATCCCTAACTATTTGAGAGCAGTAGTCTAATCTAGGCCTACCCCTACCTGCAGTAACACAAAAATATAATTCTATGTTGCGTAATGCAAAAAGATCCCCAATACAATCCGCGAAACTGAAAATGAAATTGTCGAAAAGATTTAAAGGCTCTATTCAATTTATTCGTAGACCAGATCAGGTCAGGTGATTTGTTGCGTTCTGGCAAAGAACTTTTGACAAAAAAATCAAGCATGTAAATAAGGACGCAAGCTCAACAGACGAATCGTCTGATTTTAATCTGGAAACAACGGGTGATACATTATCAGATTTGCAAATTCTTCACAGAGCTGCTGCAATTTTAAGAAAATGTATGGAAAATTTTGCAATACCCAATAAAAATTATCCTTCCCCAGATGATATAAACAGTAAAAGTTTCGCTAAACAAGTACCTACCTCATTTACTAGCATTCATTTCGTGGCTATTTACAGAAAGAGAGTTTTGAAAATGCATTGAAAGAAAATTTTAAAGGTGGCATTACAACGCTGTTCTTTTGCAGAGTAACTTGGCCGCGTTCTATCTCCTTCTTCTGGTGCTCGGCTATTCCCCATAGTCTATCCTTTTCATTCGCACGGCTCGTCCCGTGCACCGAAAGTGAATTTTTGATATCGGCGCATTGAAAGTGTTATAGAGGACTTATTTTTGAAACGCAACCATACATTATTCGAAATCATAACTTCGTTATACCATGAGGAAGTTTTCTATGTAAGAAAAAACAAAATTTATATCGTGAAAAAAAAAGTTATCCAGGTTCAAAGTGGAACGTATTGTTACCGATGTGGCGACATATTTTGATATTTTAGATACGGTGCAATAAAATTAGTTTGGTTTCTTGTATTTACACAAAATTTACACCATTAAAAACGTCAATATTTCTTCAACAATTAAAAAAAAAAACTCAAAGTTCTACGACTTGTAATTTTCGCGTAAGATGCCCGAGAGCCTCCCGGCGCACGGTGGGATAGATTTACTGCTTTTCACCCCTAATTTTTTTCGCTACCACCCAAAAAAGTCGTAATTGCCATTTTTAGGTGCCAAAAGACTTGTAGAATCATCTGTGAGAGTTTCATCTGGTTATACTTTGGGATCACTCAAAGTTAAAATTTTAGTATTTGCTGAATATCGCTGCACTACGACAGAATCTGTCGCCTGTCGATACATTTTTCGTAAGATGAGTCCCGTATACACGCGCCCAGAAGTATTTTCAATACTAAAAAAAGTTATGGCGATTTGAACACGATAATCGCCATAACTTTTTTTCTATGCGAGATAATGAAATGAATCTTGGTGTAAAATAAAATTCAACCATTTCTCTATAACTTTGCCGCTGGAAGTTTGTCCAAATTCTATAAATGGGCATAGTTCCTCGATAGGTGAAAATTCCACTGCACCAAAAAGACAACGTCTCGAAAATGGCAAAGGGGAATGAAAAGTAATTATGTAACTGCAATTTAAAAGATTTCGTGAGCACCCTGAAAGTTTAAGGAATAATTTTTAAAAAATTGCAACTCGATAAGACAATTTTTGAGGGAGTTATGACATGATACATTTTGAGCGCGTCGCATTTCCTACGCGCGAAATATGGAAAACCGGCCCGATTTCCCTCTCGCACTTCCCTTCTCGTGCCAATAAGCTCGGACAAATACTACTCACTCCACTTGTCTCATCCACTTTGATATCAACATAAAAATGATGATGAGAACTCGCGATAATCTTGAAAATCTAGTTTGCATAAAGTGACACTACTTGAGCAACAGCCCCCAGACTTACCAGTAAATCAAGGGCGGTGACACATTTAGCTACCATAGAATATACACATACATTGCGTCCTGATTTATCGCATTTAATTTTCTGACAAGTCGCTGCGTAGTTGTGCCCTCCAGTCAGTCCAACAATAAATAAGTTTTAGTACGCTCTCCGGATAAGGTCGGGATTTAATTAACAATTTTATTAATCCGACGAAATTATTTATTTTGCGGAATTCCAGCTCGCATTATTAAAATTTACCCCCTGTCACAGGAGGCTTGGGGGAAAGAAAATTATGTAAATACGAACTTTTGTGAAGTTTATTAAACATTAAAGATTTTGCGGGGGTCTTTCAGTGAGTAGGAGCGTATTTTATTTCTGCAATGCTTACTTTTTACAACGCAATATTGCTTTTATGTCGCATTTACCCCAAAGCGGTGGGTAAATGCGACAAGCCTTAAGTTTTTCCTATTAAAATCCACAGTAAGTAATGAGGTATAAACGTGACATAGTACGATGACAGTTGACAATTTTTCCACATTTACCCCCATGCCACATCTCCCCAGATGTCTTATTATTTGGGGGCAAATGTGAAACACCCGTTCTTTTACTCTTCAGCAAGCAAGTATGACATGATTATGTCAGCTTAGCCCCAAACCACACTTGCCCCAATTCAACTTATCAGCATTTCTAATTAATTTAGAGATAGATTTTAAATAACAGATATAATGGTCTAATGACCATTAATTTTGACACTAGCAAATTTTTAATCGCATATACCCCTATACAATATTAACCAATTACTGTAACTACAAGCGATCTCTCGGGGTTAAACGCGTCCACCCCACATCTCCAGTAATTCCCCTAGTCGTAATACACTCCGGATCGAATGAAATTAGTCCGGGATTCCGGGTACATATGGCCGTCTGCATTAAAGGATTTATATTTATGAGTGAAGATTTGCATGTATATTTATGGTGTTTCAGTTGAACCTCTGCTTTAGAATTAATATTATATATGCGTGGTATATCTTGACGGTTAATAGGGGGTGATTTCCCGTTATACGTGGAACCTTATGTCATATTTAACCCAAAAGTTTCGAAATTAAATTCCAGGAAATATTTGCATACTTTTGGTTTGTTGGGATTCCGCCTTTCGCTCGATTAAATATTTGTAGTGTAGCGAAATACGCTCTTGAGTCCTTCCCAAGGTTGCAATAAATTACAAACGCGTACGCGGTCGCGATGGCGTGCGTCGATTAAAGTTAACGAGGGTAAAGCTTGCGCAGTTCACAATTCAGCATAATTTGGAGAATATTTTGAATAATAAAACACTTCGATTTTCTATGATAGACTAAACATACACGGATGTACCCGAGGGGTCAACCACTGGTCAAAAATTGTACAGGTATTGCCAAATACTGCCAATAATTCCAATTAATGCCAGTGACTGCCAACGATTAGCACTTACTGCCAGCGACTGCTAGTTTATTGCCAATTATCACTTCTGATTGCCAATGAATGCTACTTACTGCCAGTTATTGCTTCTGACTGCCAATGACTGCTACTTACTGCCAAAGACTGCTATTTATAAAGTTTATGCTTTTATTAAATAACGAAGGTAACAATAACGTAGTTTCAAAAAATCACTGTAGAAATTCCGTTGTTGCCTGCAGAAAAGATTATTGTACATTCTAAACAACTAGCAAAAACACCGAAGAATTTTAAACTTTCGTTACATTTAACACTAATGCAAAAAGAACATTTTTTTCTACAATACACAAAATTAACAGTCACAGTTTGTTAAAGTTTTGCAAAAATGAAATAGGCATTCGGACGCTACCGAAAATTTTAGAAAATATTGCTGTTAAATTAAAGGTTATACCCATTTAACATCCCGCATAAACGTACCTATTTTTTCAATTTGAACACTTAATTTTAATTTAAAATAGCCATTTCTTCAGAGAATTTATTCCGTGCCAATTTATAAATTCCTTAAACGAGGTTCAAACGTTTAAATTGTTTGAAATATTTCATAATAAGGAATCTGTCACTTCTTTTAATAGAAAATGGATTATTTCCAAAAGATGGATAGGTCCATGATATACAGGGTGTTTCAGGAGAAATGGTATAGATTTTAAAGGAATTACTCAAAAATCCCACATCCAAACTTTTCAGTTCTTCCTACCGCTCCTTTATTCTTATAGCACTGGGCATAATACAGGCGATTAATTCATCACGTATGCCTATTTTTCTTTATAACCATCATTTTTCATCCCTCCCCATAACCCATAAACCAATGGAGTTAAGTCCGGAGACCTAGCTGGTCAATTGATGGAGTCACCATGGCCGATCCTAATAATCCTAAATGTCAAATGCAAATTGTTTTACAGCAGTGTACTGGAAAATTGCACTGTTATGCGCTCTACACTAAAATTGCTGTATCTCAGTGACCATTTGGAATTGGACACCTGTTCATATGAACTTTTCTGTTCGAAATGAACGGTACTATATAACATACTGAAGTATTCCTCCTGTAACACCCTGTATACATATACAGGTGGCCCGAAATTAGCGTGCAATATTTTACCAGCGTGTTCTGTGGTCAAAAATAATACAAAAAGATCCTATAAGCTTATACAGAAATAATATGCTTTGCAAGGGAGAAGGTCTGAAGAAGTTTTCTTCTAAATATCTTCGAAACAAGCCCCAGTTAAAATCATGAAATTTAATGGAATATGAAAGTAACCAAATGCTGAATCTTTTGCTGTAAACATAATTTTTAAAATTTAACAGGGGCGTCTCAAATCTGGGGGTGGCGGAGGTAAGATTTACTCCAACTTTTTTTTGAGCATGCCGTATTCAATTTTTCCGTAAAAATTTGCAACTTCAGAGTTTCTTGCAAAATAATGTACTTCTGTCTCGTTTAAGTATACAAAGTTCTCCACTTGTAGGAATTTTTAGGCACGCAGCAAAATTTTTTGAATCGATTGTGCTCGATAACGGTGCCTCCTATCAAAACGAGACAGGAGCACATTATTTTTGCAAAAAACTCTGAAGTTGCAAGTTTTTATGGAAAGATTGAAAATGGCATGTTCTAAAAAAAGTTGGGGTAAATCTTACCTCCGTCATCCCCAGATTTGAGACGTCCCTGTTAAATTTTAAAAATTATGTTTACAGCAAAAGATTCAACATTTGGTACTTACACATTCCATTAAATTTCATAATTTTAACTGGACTTGTTTCGAAGATACTTAGAAGAAAACGTCTCCAGGCCTTCTCTTTTAGAAAGCTATAGCTCCCTTGGGAAGCATATTTCGGTATAGGTATGCTTAGTATCTTTTTGTCTTATTTTTGACCGCAGAACACGCTGGTAAAATATTGCACTCTAATTTCGGGCCACCCTGTATATTTATTTTCCACTTCCTGAATATCATCATTCTTTAGCTATACGAATGTGTCCAAATATTCAGGTAAAAATTTAATTGTACACGTTTGGTTTCTTATGTACCATTTGTCATAATAAAAATTGCGTAATACTCTTCTTTGATTGGAAATATTTCATTTTTGAATTGGTACCTTCGTCTTCGTGGTTCGTGTCAATATTTACTAGTGCTGGCAGCAAATATCGATTTTTCGATTAATCGATATTTGTGGAAAAATCGAAAACCGATTTTTAGTCGACTTTAAAAGTCGATTTTTAAAACTACTTTAAATTTGAATAAATAAATTATAAATAATTAAAAAAACCTCTTGTTATAGACATAATGAGCGTACCTACATTATTACGATATAAATAATGTACTCCTCGTAATTTGCAGTATATTATTTATTATACGAGTGAATTAAGATGGCTATTAGTAAGGAGAATGAAACTATAAATTCTTCATACTTACCTAAGTTAGCCCCACACGCCAAAAACAGTAATTAAACTCGACATGTGTTTCGCTGACAACGTCAGTATCCTCAGGAGTTATCTTATAAAGAATTCATAGTGAATTTACGCCAAAGTTCCCTATTCAACCACTGTGTGTATACAGGATAAAAGCTTAAAGCACGAGCCATAATTCGAGAGTGGAATACTATACTTTATTTGCAAGAACTCGTAGGAAGTTGCCCTTTGGAAATCACATCCATTTCTTTTGATCCGAAGAGACTAGATTTGTAGTTTGGTCCTTTCTTTACTGGACATCCTGGTACACTGCCACTCTTGCGACTTTAAAAATCGATCCCAAAATCGACTTTAAAAACCGATTACAAAATCTACTTTAAAAATCCATTCCAAAATCGACTTTAAAAATCGTTTCCAAAATAGACTTTAAAAATCGATTCCAAAATCGACTTTAAAAATCGATTCCCCAATCGACTTCCAAAATCCATTTCTCTTTTCCCAAAAATCGGTTTTACATTTCTGTTGATTCAGTCGAGTTGTCGGTACTTGAATTAGTGTCTGGGCATCTGATTTTCAGAGACCTACAGTTTGCAGTTTTCTTGTTTGTTTTCGTGTTTTACTATTACCTAATTGAAAATTTTAATCTGGAGGCGTTAGATAATACTTAAGACCAATAACATGCTGCGATTTCCCACTCTAAACCGTGACTGCCACTTTACTGCCAATTACTGCCGCTTTACTGCCTTAGACTGCATTGACTGCCACTGACTGTCAGTAACTGTCAGTGACTGCCAGTGATTGCCAGTGTCTGCCATGACTGCCAAGGACTGTCAGAGACTGCCACTCAATTTGTACAGGTATTGCCACCACTGGTTGACCCCTCGGATGTACCCTCAGAAGAAGGGGTAATTTTTACAAAATCAAATTAATGCTACCTTTTCTCTGTCCAAATTAAAACCTGTGAAGCTCACTGAATACGCCCGGATTCGTCCGGGGTCCCGGCAATGCCAATTAAGCAGCACAACCGGCCTCTAAGTAAATATTTAGTCACAGCACTCTTGACCAAGGTTTGTTAAGTAATCGTTGTATTCGGCGTGTTTGTTGGCGGGCAAATTAAATAAATGCAACTCGGTATTAATTTAATCGCTCTCAGTCTGACTTCCTTGGTTTCTTTCTGTTTAAAACACATCCATCAGAAACCAGAATCAGCAAAAAATGCACTGAATACAGGTAGTTTCATTAAAAATAAATAACATTTCTTTAATTATTTGTGCCAATTTTTTTATTATATAAATTTAGTGTTTTAGTGAAATTAATTTGAAATTTTCAGGAATATATATGGGACAGCCTATATAGAGAGGGGGAGAAAAATCCTATATACAACTGCTGTAGCGAAAAAATTATTTTCCTATGACGCGTCTTTGAAGTTCAAACAATAGATGGAAAATCCCAAAGAATAACAGATCCAAGGGGTTGCATTCTTTCACCCTTGCTGTCACAAAAAGTGAGGAGATTCTCGCAAAGCTTACTTCTTATTCATAAATTTCAAATCACCATATGCATATTCAAAACCATTAAGGGGAGAGAAAAACTTCAAATAATCAAAGAAGGGTAGAATTCTCTGTATGCAACAGAGACAAGCGTAAAATTTCTCTGTCACAGTGATGAAGTGCTGATTAACTACGGGGTTTATAAACGTAAGAACCCTTGTCTTAATTTAATTTAATCCGTAAAGTATGCTAATGCGCAACCCCACCCCTCGCCAACTTAAATCTGTTGGACTGTACTTAAAGAAGTCTGCAGAATAAAAATTATGTGAAATATATTTTATGCCCTAGTTTCACTCTCGACATAAAATACCATATACCAGGTCGTAAAAATGATCATCCACCTTCACGAGGTTTCAAAAATTGTTGTTTACAAATTAAACATGAAAACCATTTAACGAGGTGCAGACTTCTGAAAATTTGCCAAAAGATATTAATTCCACTTTCTTTATAATCATTTTCTTTGTATTACATCATCAACATACTTGTTGAGACTGAACCAGATTTTACGAGCAGCATTATAGTAACAAGACGTCCATCTTACTTTAGATCAATCATCCATTTGAAGACGTGCATCCAGTTCTTTCACCGAAAAGATTATCGAGCGCGCGCTAGACCGCTCAGTCTGAGTAAGCTTCATTCAAAGTGGGACCGTCTAGCGGCGCAAATGTTAGAGAATGCCACAACAGTTATTATAAATTGGCGCAGGTGTTTTATGAATATCGCGTATGCAGAACGCACACAACTGCTACAAACTGCACAAATTTGTGGATATTGCCGGAAGAAACATGAACAAGTTGTGATAAAAGCCGGAATTTTAAAAGCCAATAATAATTGTGGCATAGGAAATCTTGCATCAGTTCCAAATGCACAGAAGATTACCAAGTTTAAAGTACAAACATAATGCTATCTAGCAGTTGGGAGTTCAGGAAAACATTTCCATCGGTTCGCAAACAATGCATTCAATTATAATCAGGCACTCCTTATTGCGAACAGGGAACCTAGATTAAAACGTAATCATTTGTACGCCATTAATAATACGTAGCATATAATGTTCAATTACCGATAAGGATAAATGTTACTTAAAGGTTTAACTAATTTGAATTTACAATTTACAAAATGTTCGATTCGCCCACTGAATGGCATTCTTTTCGAATTCCCGAACGGATAGCAAACCACGTTCGCTTCTAACACGCGATATGGAGATTTGAGTGACAACACTTACGGATTTCATCAGTGGCGGGTACACCGTACAGCATTTCTTAACATAAAGTCTCTGGATTCCTTCGTTCACCCTTCTTTGCATTTGTTTTTCTTGTAGACAATTTTCCACACAAAACAACAAGCACGTAAACAAAGTCGTAAATCAAATTAGTCACAATTTACAAGGAAGCACGGAGCACACAAAGAATGATTTTCTAATTAGAACACTCTGTATATCATTACAGATTAAGAATGAGAATAAAGGCTCAAAACTCCCCATTCTATTAACATTTTTCCCCAAAACAAATATTATTTTAACTCTAAATTATATTATTTTAATTTGGTGAAATTCTGGAATTAATAAAATTTTGTATGTCAATTCTATCATTTATAGAGTTTTGTTCTTTTGTATATGTTAGGTAAGAATTTTTTTTATTTATTTTGGAATTAGTTTATTTTTTTAATAATTTGACACATTTTATTTCTATAGATACAATAATGTTGTTGATTGGATTGTGTTTACTACATATTTGTATTTAAAGAAAATCGAGACCTTATTGTAAAATCTTTTGAGTATTTGTTGGAATATTTGTGGTGGTTATACGTGGTTATATTATGTATCCATTCTGTATTGAGTTGTTGTTTTTCTTTTATGTTGATAATAATGCAGTATTGAATCTTTGGTATTGTGCATGAGTGATAGAAAAAATTATTAAGTTTGCGGTCGGAAATTGTAAATTTTAAACTCTATATTTTTATGTTCTCTTTTTGTTCTATGAATATTGCTATGTATAACAATTGGAAATGAGAATACTTAAACGTGATTTTAGGCATTTTACAAAAATTTTATTAATTTTAAATTTATGAATTGTATATATACAGGGTGAGTCACTAAGGCGAAATCGGCCTATAACAAGAGTACAGTTCAAAATGGCAGAAACTTTTTCAAATAAAAGTTTTTGAAAAATAAGTGCTTAATGAGATAAAAATATTTTCAAATATGGCGGACTTCCGGTTATACCGGAAATGGATACTAACTGTGTTATTTTAAATGGAACACCCTGTATTCGTTTGCATTTTTGGATTTCTCATGAAAAATAAATGTCAGTTTGTTAATCAAACATTGGGTCTCAGTCGAACCGCTATGGAGTTTTTTATTTTTTTTTTAAATTTTGACGTTTGCAGTAGTTGGCGCCATTTTGAATATCTTCGAAACGAAAGCACTTAGAGGAATGCGGTTTCGACAGTTCGTCTCTGGAAGTAACGGCCTATCACACACACGTATAACATGGAATCATAACTTTTTAATCAAATGAAATTTATCCATGCCAATATTTACTAATTCAAACAGGAATAACTCTTTTTTTTTAAATGGAATGCTACATTGATTCTCACCTCATAAGACGCAAAATTAAATTTCCTTTCTGATGATGTATGGTTGTTGGCATCTGTCACCAGCAGTTTTTAAGAAATTTGCGTTTTTCTGGAAATTTTGAATAATGTCATGTTTATGCATTAACAATGGTTGACGTTTGGCGATATTGTTTTGTTTTGTCTTACAAAATGTTCGTTCCAAATCTTCTATACTATTTCCAAAACTTCAAAGATCATTAGATAATAACAGCAACAAAAATAAATTAATGTAATTAGATTAAATGTTCGACATAACCGCCATCCTCACGATAACAAACACGCAATCGTTTCAACAAAGACTTGTTTACATTTATCGACATATCTTCATTGATACTTTGAAATGCATCGCGAACTCGTTCCATCATATTTTCTCGAGTAGTTGGAAGTTCCCTGTAAACTAACTGCTTTACGTACCCCCACAAGAAAAAGTCAAGTTTTGTTAGGTCTGGAGATCGCGCTGGCCAAGGTGTCGGACCACCTCTTCCTATCCATGTGTTTGGAAATGCTGCAGTCAAGCGCTCCCTTACATCTCTCCCGTAATGTGCAGGCGCTCCATCTTGTTGATACCACATCTGTTGTATTGCAGCAAGTGGTAAATTGTCTAACATTTCTGGCAAATCGTTTTGTAAAAATTGTAGGTAGCTATTACCGTTCAAATTTCCATCGAAAAAATGTGGTCCAATTACGTGTCGTCCAATTATGCCACCCCATACATTCAAAGACCACCTATGTTGATGATCCAATGGCCTTATCCAATGGGGATTGTCAGTACTGTAATAATGGCAGTTGTATCTTGAAACAAAACCGTTCTTATGAAACGAAGCTTCGTCCGTAAAGAGAACATGATCAAAAAAGTCATTTCGCTCCTGAAGTTTACGTAAAGCCCACTCACAAAACTGCAACCGATTGTTGAAGTCATTTTGATCTAGTTCCTGAACCAACTGAACGTGGTACGGGTGAAATTTATTTTTGCGCAGTATTCGAGGTACAGAAGTTTGGCTTATTTCTAACTCGCGACTAATTTCTCTGGTACTTAAATGAGGATTTTGGACAACAGTAGCAGCTACTAAAACTTGATTTTCCTCATGTGTCACTGATTTTACACGTTCTTTCTTCTCGAATCCCACACAACCAGTTCGTTCAAACCTCTCTTTTAATTTTGCGAATGCCGTTACATTTGGATGGCTTTGCTCGGGAAAACGTTGCGCATACATTCTTGAGGCAAGTAACGAATTCCCTTCTGCTTCACCCAAGGAATACACCATAGCAATTAATTCTTCTTGAGTGTACATTTTCAGTTTTCTTAATTGTGATATTTATTAAAATTGGAATCAATACTCTCACTAATTGAACTCAAATTGCACTCTTACTTAACAATAATTTAATAGAAATGTCATTTCGTTGGCAAAACAAAACAAAATCGCTGAACGCCAACTATTGTTAACGCAATAACACGATATTATTTAAAATTTCCAGAAAAACGCAAATTTCTTAAAAACTGCTGGTGACAGATGCCAACAACCATACATCGTCAGAAAGGAAATTTAATGTTGCGTCTTATGAGGTGAGAACCAATGTAGCATTCCATTTAAAAAAAAATAGTTATTCCTGTTTGAATTAGTAAATATTGGCATGGATAAATTTCATTTAATTAAAAAGTTATGATTCCATGTTATACTGATGTCTGATAGGCTGTTACTTCCAGAGACGAACTGTCGAAACCGCATTCCTCTAAGTGCTTTCGTTTCGAAGATATTCAAAATGGATCCAACTACTGCAAACTTCAAAATTTTCAAAAAAAATTAAAAAACTCCATAGCGGTTCGACTTAGACCCAATGTTTGATTAACAAACTGACATTTATTTTTCATGCGAAATCCAAAAATGCAAACGAATGCAGGGTGTTCCATTTAAAATAACATAGTTAGTGTCCATTTCCGGTATAACCGGAAGTCCGCCATATTTGAAAATATTTTTATCTCATTAAGCACTTATTTTTGAAAAACTTTTATTTGAAAAAGTTTCTTCCATTTTGAACTGTACTCTTGTTATCGGCCGATTTCGCCTTAATGACTCACCCTGTATATTTGTGTCAATTATTTTGTTTAAATTTATTAATTTTGTGAATTTATTGGCAAAATAAACTATTTCATGTAAAATAATTGACGTTTCGATCCCGGGTAGGGTCATTGTCAACATTTTTATTTAAAAACGTATAAAGGTATAAAAAAGTGACAAAATTTTACATAAAATAGTTTATTTTGCCAATAAACTCACAAAATTAATAAATTGAAATTTATAGTAAGAATTTTCAATATTAATATAAAACAAAAAAAAAACAATTTTGTTCAAAATTAAAAGAAGTGCTAAATAATTGTAATTCCTATTCTTATATTTACGCATGCATAGTTACCGTATAAATAATTTTTATTTAGAAAAATTTGTATTGACAAAATAATTTTACATTTCATTCTACAAATAAATCTTGACAAACGTCCCAAACGGGACCGAAACGTCGATTATTTTATATAAGGTGTTCTTATTAATGCCAGAATTTGACCAAATTAAAATATGTAATATAAAATCATACTGGCACAAATTGGACGACGATTTGAACTCCAAAAATACGGACTTCGGCAACTTCTTTAGATGAGAAATGACTTATGTAACGTAACCTCCCACCGAAAATTTGTCAACGACCAGAACCTTTTAAAAGCGCCTAATTTTGTCCAATTACTCTGCGTTTTTGATGTACAACATTTGTTATTCAAAAGCGCTCCGTGTTTTCACCCCATCACTTTTGTCACGGAATCTAAACAGCCGCTATGACGAAATTGTCAAAGATATACAAGATACATAAATTTAAATGTTTTATCTGTCCGATGTACAAGTTTCTTTGTACATACTTTGACGTATTCTAAGGCAGTTCTCAGAAGCTCGAAGCAAAACAAAAAAAATTGTTGGGTTTTCAAGAGTGACATTCGGGGTTGCTTCTCGGCTAATAGGGTGGGAAAACTACAGTAGATAAATGAAAACATAAACTCTGAAGATATCGTAACAGTGACACAGTACTTAAAGTAGACATGTCACACTTCAGTAGATAAGCTAAGCCGATTTTAGCTCAAAATCCCTTATTATTTTAACAAGATAGATTTCTGTAATATTGACTTTCCCTCGTATATGCAACTGAAGTGTTAACTGTTGCCGTGTTAAAAAAAATTGTGTCAAAATACTTATACATTTTAGCGACTTTTTCAGTGTGAAGCTTTTAGACCACATAGTAAATAAACTAAAAATGCGAACCAAAGCAGCTGTGGTATTAAGTCTTTGAGCACGTGCTTCCAGCAGCTGCAGATTGTACTTATTATACAAAAAGCAACCCCCTAAAACATATTTTCTTCCATCAGATTTTATCGGATGGGATATGGCTTTCTAAAATCATTCTTGGGTCATTTATAACCCACAGTACTAATAGCGTTAATTTACATATTTCTCTTTTCGTATTGTGCATGGAACAACTGATAAAAAAGTTGTTAACAAGCCACTTCACTTATTTTTAGCAACATGAAGTTTTCCTTTCGAGTAGTTTGTTCAATTGCAGATTACACATTTCGATACTCACTTATAGAACATAAAATCGTTTATAGTAAATAATACGATAAGTATCCTCATTAGGTACCTGCAATCAGGCATGATAATCAGCAATTTATTATTTAATGAAACAGCGGGCGTGCAATCGATACTCATTTCCGCTTTTTATTCACGAAATAACTACGTAGTAATTTTTTATGTTCCACCGAAAACCAGTCGGGCTGATTTTCTTGTAACTTGTAGGCAGTGGTGCTGTTAAGCAGTTCATAAGCATAAATAAATCGCACGATCGTTTTTTGATGATACCACGATGAAATATACAATAGGTGCTCGCATGAGGCTAATAGAGAGAGATAGAGCAAATAGGCCAATTATTCCCCGTTCTCTACATTTACCTATGAATGCATGAAAATGGTCGAAATTTTTATAGGCTTGATCATTACGGACGACAATCAAAACTGAAGAACAGCATTATAAACAGTAAAGCGAAGGAGGTTCGGTGCTGAAGAATATAGGAACCATCTTGGAGATGGGCCAGAGCCTAAATTTTTCGGTGAAAAGTACCTACCCCCTTGGGCATAGGCACAATAAAAGAAGGGAGCTCTTGACCAATCACAGCGAGGATATTTTGATCGAAACGCAGAAAAATGTTACAATGCTCATTAGCATCGCTCGCATAAAAATACTATTTATTCATGTCCGAGCAATGAATAAAATGATTGATCGCTTGTATTCACACACTGCATGACTCCGTATTTCCAGATTCAATGGAAGCGGGTGCATTTTTTTTACTCTCTGCACATAATGGGATCGCTTTCTTTCGTAAAAATGAGAGCACGTTTTTCATAAATAATTAACGGGGTTCTAGATCCGATCTTAATAACAAGAGTGCCTTTTTATTGTTTTTAAAGTTGTTGTGGGAGGTAGGTATACGTTATAAAATAATTTATATTCGTTGTAGTATACTATACCGGGTGGGGATTTAGTGTGTAATCGGCTCATATCTCTGGAACTATTTAAGATATCAAAATGAAATTTTGCACGAATGCGGGGAACCACATGTAGCATTTCCCAAAATTATTTAGGTATATACAGGATGTTCACATTCTAAGTACCAGACCAAAGTTCTATTTCTTTAAATGGAAACCCTATGTGTCCTTGCATAATATGGATTCCCCATAAAATTCCATGAAAATTGATATACTACATGATGTGGTTTTGACTAAGGAATTTTGAGATATTGATATTTTTATGCCATTATATGGACCCAAATTTATGACGCTACTGACGTGTAATAACCAAAGCCACCTAAAATTTCTTTATTGAATAGGTTCACACATTGCTGTATTTTTGAAATCTAGAAATAATTTTATCATAATACTTGAGATAATACAGGGTGGTTAAGTTATGCGAAACATAATTTTTCTCCAAAATTTCAAATGGAACACCATGTATATTATTTGTACAATTGATGGTCATTTTACTAAGCTTTTTATTGATATGGATATTGCCAAGTCTATCAGTAAAAGTTTCGACAGAATGTACAATTGAATTACAATTAGTTAGTATTTTACATTATTTTTGACGATCTCCTCTATTTTGTCACCCAAAACTCCAAAACAAGGTCTGCATTTTGTTTCTATAAAATATTTAGCAAATGAAGTTTACATTAACAAAAAAAAATCCCATTGCAAGATTATTTCTTAAATATAATATTTTCTTCCATGGCACTCCTTGTTGGAAAATTATACCCGACTTTAAAAAGACATTATACAGGGTGGTCCAATTTATATTATCAGGATTTCACCACCCGAAAGTTTATCAAAAAATAAAGGTAGTTTGTCTAATAATACATGGTTGAATTTTACTTCCTTTTTGATTATTTGATTATTATTTTGTAATAATTTACTGGAAATGAATAATAAAAAAGGTAGCCTTCTGAAATTTTGCACAGATCATTTCTTTCGTATTCTCTATTAAATAGTGGTTGTAATGATTTTATTTAAGTAGAACACAGAGGCGTGCGTACGGGTTTCCTCAAAATTACTTTATTTAATAAAACGTACGCCACTGGGTTTTTTAGAACACTAAATACAGAGACGATTTCTCATTCAATTCAGAAACCATTTTGTATGTTACAATTTTTGATAACTCAACTCGAAACAAAAAAAAAACATTAGGCCGGCCGCACACAGGTCGAAACATTTTGATTCGCAACATTTCGCAACGTTTCAGTGTCGCAGACGAATCGTAAACAATGTATTCATGCGGAGCGCAGCACACTGGTCAAAACATTGGTTAGAGACGTTGCGCAACGTTTTACAACGTTTCGACTTCAACCATCTGAATTACGTTTCGAGTCAAAATCAGTGGCGGTTTCTCCTTAAGGTCAATTGATCAATGACCCTCCTAAAATATTCTAATCAAAACCATAATTTTAATAAAAATATATTTTGTCTGATAGTCTCAAATTTAAAATCCTCAGCGGTCTGCATTCGCAGCAATACTAGAAATAACCAAGCGTCAAGCAGCGCTGCGCGCTCGCTAGCAAGCCGGGACATTATTCAAATTGACCCTGCACAGCTCTTATGGCTTATGGAGAAATGCATGTAAAGAAGAACAGTGACAGCAGATGGCGAATTCTTGAGTGGAAGTGAGAGTCACCTTTTATTCCTATATCTCCAACGTGGTCAATGTCCCGATGACAACTGCGCAGAATCGAGTTAATAGTTCTTTAGGATGGAGTTATATTTTCTCTGGTCATCACATCAGTTAGTCGTAGACAGCGGTAGAAGCGTTGCGGTTCGAGTAAGTTGTAATATATCGTTAGGATTTTCACAATAATGCCGGTGTAGTCGCCATAATACTTTAACTTTTGTCTGAAACATTTTCTGAAGCAGTGAACTTATTAAATATTTTGTGTACACTACCGATGACAACCTTGGAAAGTGAGAGATGTTTTTCAACTTTGAAAGGGGTAAAAATTAAAAAAACCTTTTTACGCAATACAATGGGACAGTCTAGCCTTGGTGCTTTGTCTATGGCGAGCATCGAGAAGATGCTTGTCAAGAGCGTTCCAAACTTCAACGAAAAAGACCCTTTTGCAGAACAGAATTGACCTGAAATATAAGCACGTTTAAGGTATGTTTTATTTTGACAATATGTACCCCTTTCTTATATTTTAGTTTTGTACATATATGCATATAGGTACTTTTAGTATTAATTATAAGTTCCAAAACCAAAATGACCTCCCTGGTTATTAACCCACGAGCCGCCACTGGTCAAAATGTCTTAAAACATTCGAGCGGCGCATGCACGTGGAGCGGACTGATTGTGTTTTCTCCCGCCGGCGCCGGCGAGGCCTATTGCTCGTGTTCTCCAGTGACAGTTATGAAAACGATTTAAATGTTAAGTGATAACTGCTAAGTAATAAGATTAACCAACTTTCAGTATTTTGGTAGCGTGCTATGGCTATGGAAGAACTTGGCGAGAAGAATGTAAACTCCCACAACAGGATGGCAACCTCTGCTTCCTCGTCCATTGCTCAAACACACTCAGTCAGTGGTCACTGTTCAACTAGTTATAAGACGAAAAGATGGTGAGCAAAAAAGTTGTTTCGAACCAAAACGTTTCGACCTGTATGCAGGTAGCCTGAACATGTTGAAACATTTTGTTTCGAAACAATCTGTTTCGAACCAAAATGTTTCGACCTGTGTGCAGCCGGCCTTAAGAAGCATTCTGGATTCTAAGGAGTAGTTCCTCCCGTTTAGGCCCTGGGATCGCATAGACGGTGTCTTTAAGATAACCCCACAGATAAAAATCTAAAGGCTACCTTTTTTATTATTGATTTATAGCAAATTATATAAAATAATTTATTTTCTTTAGCACCCTGTACATCAAAAGGGAAGCAAAATTAGACCATATCTTATTAGACAAACCACCTTTATTTTTTGATAAACTTTCGGCTGGTGAAATCCTGATGATATAAACTGGACCACCCTGTATATTTAAGAATATAACCACCAAGAAACAATTTTACAATAAGATTTATTGTCTTTATATTGATACCAATTTGCGAATACAAAATATAAACATTATTGTGAGTTTTGAGCAACAGAATAGGGGGAATTCGCCAAAAAGAGTATAAACTAATAAGGAGATTGAAAAATTTTGATGTTCAATCGTAATATCTGCCGAAACTATCAGTAGTAGACCTTAGTTAACTGACTGTCAGTTGTGCAAATAATATACATGGTATTCTATTTGAAATTTTTGGGAAAAAATCCCATTTGCATAACTTAACCACCTTGTATAATCTTAAGAATTATGGTGAAAGTATTTATAATTTCATAAATACAGCAGTGTGTAAACCCCTTTCAATTAAAAATAGTTAGTTGGCTTTGGTCAGTAGACGTCAGTAGCGTCATAAATTTGGGACCATAATGACACAAAAATGTCAATATCCTAACAGTCCTTACTCAAAACCACATCATGTAGTACACCAATTTTTATGATATTTTATCGGGAATCGAAATCAGGCAAATACTTGTGGGGTTTCCATTTAAAGAAATAGAACTTTGGTCTGGTACTCAGAATGTGAACATCCTGTATATACATAAATAATTTTACGAAATGCTCCATGCCGTTCCCCACATACGTGCAAAATTTCATTTTGATATCTTAAGCAGTACCAGAGATATGAACCGATTACACACGCATTTGCGCTAGTTATAAGTGTGACGTCACGATTGGAGTCCATCAATGCGAAAAAGAAATGTCTCTCTGATAAACCCCGCGAAAAATACCCCAAAATAAATGTATTTTAAGGCAGCGGTTTTCCCTCAAAGTAAGAACTACAGCAAGTGCGATAAAAAGGCTTCAAGAGAAAACATAATTTAGCAGGAATTTCTATTTATAAAGAAGCAGATTGGAGTTATAACTATGAAACATTGCTCAAAAGAAAACGGCCACATAAAAGTCACTAAAAACATCATCACAACCAGCCTATTATCCGCGGCAACGCTCTGAAGAACGCGTCTCCATCAGAAGATTCCTATTTATTACTTTTGTTGAAATTTTTCACATGCTGAAATGAGCCAACATTTCTAATAAATTTATGCCATACAGAAAATGTAACAAGATACCTGATTGCCTAGTCTCCAACGAAAACGTGTGTGGTAAGACACTAATAAGATTTTATTCGGATCATAGCACGTCAAAATAAAGCAGCAGGGTTTATAAAACATGCAAACACCAGTGGCTTTTTATTTATAGCTAGTGCCGTATAAAAAGGGCGTGCTGAAGTAACTTGCTTTTCATCAAACTATTTTAATAGTGAATAATTAAGCGAAAGATAAAATAAGACACTCTACTGCCAGGTACAGCTATACTATTGCAGGTGCGAGCTTATCGTCCTGTAATATTGGTGGAGGCGCCGGGCAAATATTTTTGAAAGCAGTGAAATAAATAAATAAATAAATAAATAAATAAATAAATAAATAAATAAATAAATAAATAAATAAATAAAAAATAAATAAATAAATAAATACATAAATAAATAAATAAATAAATAAATAAATCAGAAAACTCTATCATCTTCAGAGTGGTGCTCAAATGGAGCAATTATCATCGGTGGCACTTCGACATCCAGTCACTTAATTGAAGTCTAAATACTGCGACTAGATGGACATAAAAAGCTCCATTAATCCCGACACTTTTTTGTTTTATTCCCATTTTCCGTAATCAAGTTCCGGCATGTCAATATCCCGACTTCTTTTGCGCCTCGGTGTCGCTGGCAGCCATTAGGATTCTATTACGGAGCGAGATTCGGCCGAGTTAAGCCTGTGTTTAGCAGTAAAAACATCGCTTATACTTCTTTTATTCGTTTTAGTGAGATTGAGCTAGATTGCAGGAATTTTGTAACGGCTTTCGGGAATTTTCCCATTTTCCTCCGAGACGTTTTTACTCGGCGGCCTGCAAGCGCTGTCGTTTTCAGCTGAAATTGGTAGCACAGTAACAGCTTATGACGGCTTACACCGGGAAAATATAAATGTATGTTGTTACGGCTACACTGTCTACTTCGGTCACTTATTTTCTCTTTTGGGCCATCAAATACGGATTTGGGGTAAACACTGGCGGGCTTTATTAAGTACAAGGCGTTTCTCCTGCCCATGTTGATAAAATAAAATATATAACCGAATGCTCTCCAATATCTTCCCTAGTTACCAAAGTGCAATGTCTGCCTGGGAAATATAGGAATTGTAGGTACGTTTTTTAAAACAGATGGAAAAGAACTCGAGCTTCGGGACCATATGCAGTATACACATCACTTATTCAAGCGTACATGTATTTCACACAATGAAAATGCCATGTCAGAAATATCGGGGAAGAAAAGGGAACACAAGACATTGTTGCTGGCTTCCGTCAACGAAAATATGCGCCCATAACATTAGCTTAACTGTTTCCGTGCCGCATGTAGTTGAATTTTTCATATTTTATTTCACGTTCACATACGGCTTGCGCCTCAAATGTGCTGAACACGTGTGGAACGTGTTCTGGTTTTCATGGTGACAATGACACCTCTCTGAAAGAAGGGACATTCGACTTTGCTCTCGAAGTTATTGCATTTCGAAACTGGTGCTCGTTTTAAAATTAGACGAATTTTTATTAAGAAACGTGGGTCCGTTTACAAACGACGAGGACGAAGTGTTAATTTGGGATTGCTACAGTTGGCGAAGGGAGTTAAACTCATCGCGGCATACTGAATATCGGCCACCCATTCAAACGCAAACTGCGACTACCGCTTCTCAGCTTTCGTAAACAAAATTCTGCCGATGTATCGGTGCAATGAGATTTCTTAAATTTCTTAAAATCGACCAATCAACTGTCATTGTAAACGATAAAAACCTACCTAGCTTTCCCAATAACTGATAAATATGCGCCTTGCTTTTAATCAACTATGCTGTGAATGATAGTTTTGAAATTTCTACCTTGGCAACTGTCACTGTCATATTATTTTCGAGTTTTCTTGCAACATCGTCGTTTTGAAATGGCAAGATTTGGCCAAGAATCCTTGGAAGATATTCAAAAAGCTGTACAGAGTGTTACTCCGAGGAGTACAGCTAAAAATCAAAAGTCAATATGGAAACAGTTCGAAATATTTTTAAAAGAGAAGCATTATGAACTTCTAGAAATTACTTCAAATCAAGAGCTTGGACTGATAATGAACGATTGGGCTTTTAATATGAAGAGAGCTGATGGTGAAGATTATAAAGAATGCGTTATAAAGACCATGTGGAATGTTACTGCAAAACTCTTTCAAGAAAAATACTACAAAGAGTACGCCCGAAAATTTAATCCATTTACAGACATTGAATTCAAACAAGCAAGGGATGCAAAAAATGCGAAACGAAAGCAGCTTCAGTCTATTCTCGGAAAGAGGAAGCAAAGTTCGACTGCTCTGAGTAAGAAAGAAATATATACAATAATGAATCTGTGGAACGAAGATTGTCCAGAAGGACTTAAAAAAAAACTGTATCATATAATAGCATTCGAACTAGCCTGGAGAGGGGGAGAGGCAGAAAAGTGCATTTTTTTAAAGAGGAAAAGAAATCAAATGGTAACGTAACCGGAAGAATTGGATACAACCCGATTTTTTCCAAAACATGCCAGGGTAGAGCTCAAAAATTATCAGACAGTAAGTGGTTAGTGCCTAATTACAATAATCTCGATATGTGCCCGGTAAGGTTATTTAAAAAGCTTATTTCTAAACGCGCTAATAGAATTACATCAGATCGACTATTTCTGATTGTAAATCCTTACTGGAATAAAAGCAATTCTGAATGGTACAAAAATATGCCTTATGGAGTAAATGAGATTGGAAAATGGACCAAACAATCTGCTGAAAGAATAGGGCTTGATACTCTGACAAACAAAATCACGAATCATTCAAATCGATCAAGTGCTGTATCAAATCTTGCTAAATCAGGTGTCCCGGAAGAACAGCTCATCAAAATGACTGGACGTGCAAATGCTAAGTCATTAGGCCCTTATATACAGTTAGACGAGGAACATCATGCTAGTTTAATAAACAACCTGAGACTTGGACCTTCTGAAATCCAAACTACAAGAGATATAAACATAAGGCAAGAAAATTTTATCAAGCTGTTGCTTTTACTAGCCCCTCGTGTAAATTTGACAGAAGATCACTCGCGCAAGCGCTCGTGATCTTTTAACTGTCAAATTTACCAAGCAACGCAACAGCTTTAGTAAAATTTCCGACAATTCCAGACCACTTATTGTATTACTACAGAATGTACAAGCATATTTTATAAGCGTGGCGCCACAATTTGTAGCCTCAAGTTCTTTGTAATTTCAAGTACCTAGTACTTAATATACCTACTTGCGATATCAAAACAGAAGTAATAAAATTAAGATAAAGCAATTTGTTTTCTCTTCAATGTTTTGTACAATACATTGTAGGTATTTTATCTGAATATCACAATCGTGTGTAAAATCTGCTAGCAATTTGCATGATAAACGAGCACGTTCTGTTTGGTCAAAACCCAACCTGTCCCATTACAAACATTTGCTTTCTGGTAATTAATTTTAGTTAATTAGGTATGTTAATTAATTAGTTCATTCATGTTGTCACGTCTGGGAGCGTTAATTTAAACCAAAAAAACTGCTACATATGCGAATTCTGCGGTTCATTACTACAATAATAGCAATTATATTTCGTACTGCCGTTCGCGAATTAGGCACTTGTAGTCACAATTTTTGGTGTACTTTGAAGGTAAGTCAATTACTCATTTAATTATTAAGCTACAAACTTTCAGCAGCCGAATAATAAATATCACACTGATCTTTCCGGAACAAATAGCGATTAGTTTCAATTTTAGCATTCTAAAAAATTTTAAATTGTATACATATCCGAAGCAGACATCCGCGTCCTATTTTTGGGACAACTACTATGTATAAAGATAAAAATACGATCTGTGGCGTACGCGAGAGTAAAATTTAATGCAAATTTTATAGTATTACGTCGAGCTTAGGCGCCAGTCAAATTTATATTAGCTACGTAACCTCTCTTACAGGCAGGCCATTAAAATAGCCATTGGAACTCTTGTATAATTTTAAATAATTCAGTGAGCTTAGGTAATTTATTCTATTTTAGAAGTGCACGAGGTTGGCTATGGGTATTTTATATGTCATGATGCACACATTATGCTTCTACCAGGCGTAGCATATAGGAACGTTAACCCATGAGGGGGCTTTCTATGGAAAATTATTTTATAAAGCAAATCTCTCATGGGATATATTCTGAGTGCAGTCGTAGACCCCTCACGAATTATCACCAGCTCCGTGCGCCCATTCAAATTTATTCCACCCCAAATCATGATGGACACTCCTCCAAATGACCCTCTCTTCCACAGTGCAGTCTAAAAATGTTCACCTGGGCGTCTCCAGACTCGAACTCGTCCATCAATGTGATTTAAACAGAACCTGGATTCGTCAGTGAACAGCACGTTGTTCCACTGCCCCAAGTTCCAATTAGCATGTTCTTCAGCAAAGAACCTTCTTGCTCTGCGATGATCACGGCTTAAAGGAGGTACCTTAGCTGGCCTTCTTGCATGAAACTGACGTTCGTGAAGCTCGAGGTGAAGCTTGTTACGTATCGTCTGGGTACTTATTCTGATTCCTGTGGCCTCTACGAGCTGATTTTGGAGCGTTGTAGCGGTATTTCTGCGCATTCTGGTGGCCCAAATCCGTATTAGACCGTCTTCTCTCCCGGAAGTTGCCCTCGTGCGAGGCGGGTAAGGTTGCCTTCTAACAATACCATACATTTTTTGAGACCTTATCCAGGCCCTATTTATGGCAGTTCTACTGACATTTAAAATTCGGGCTACTTGCAGTCTTGAGTGGCCCTCTTGAATGAGAGTTATGACCTAGCAATCTGAATTTCTGTTAGGTACACTCTACGCCTTCGTGATCTACCCAGCACATCAACATTCATGTTTATTATTCAAAAAATGAACTATTCTATTCCAAAAAATTGACGATACAAAGTTACAAATAAATTTTTCTATAGTAATAGAATAAATTAATTTGTAAGATTATTTTAATTGGGGGCAACCAGAGTACTTAATGTTTTCATAAGTCCAGTCCAGGATTTTAAGCTACTAATTATTTACAAAATATGTGCATGTGCAGTACAGTTCAGTTTTGTGGTACATATAGAAATCGCAGAGAGTAGTAAATCAAGATCGATATGTACTTAGCAAACCTACTTTCGCAGTTCGTACCACATAAATAAACAGAATTCACCTACATTACATCTTTATTAATTAAATTATTAGGTATCTGCAACGAACTTCAAAGAAAAAAAAAACTAACAGAGAAATCTCGATAACCCACACGTTTTGCTTTCTAAGCGTTTCTTTTTACGAAATATTCGTCGTTAAGACAATTGCGTTATTTGCTAAATGACTCGAAAGTCTATCTTCGACATTAAATGCTACAGTGTGTTGAATTAACCAACTGTTACTTAAATATGTACTCACTGTATTCCAGCAACCTACGCATATCGCCGGCAATAACTCAGATTCCAATCTCTAATAGTCCGTATCTCTCTGTAGTTAACTTTAGAGAACATTCGTCTTCATAAAGCATGAAATTCAAATAAGCAGGTATCGAATTATCGATCGAATTGTATGTCGATTGATTATCTGACGATGTTAACGCTTGTTTTAAAATTCAATAACGACCAGAAAAAACGTTAAAAGCCTTGTAATTAATTTAATATCGCATGGTAGGCACATATTTATTGTGTGTACTGTTTAAATCAAATTGACGTATTTGCAAGGAGTCTGATGCTCCTTAAAACGAGTAAAAATAGATCCGAGCTTTCCGGGGAGTTTTTAGGTGCACAATTTAGCCAGAAATATAAGAAATGCCGTCCACAATTAATTAAAATTAACATGACCAATAAAACACGACCTTCAACAAAACCTCTTTCTTTGTTTCCTTTCATAAATTAACTTCGCAGGTATTGTACGTAAATATCAACTTATCAGATACAAAAACCTCTACACGACCTTGCGATTGATGTCACCATTAAAAACAGAAGCCGTATAAACCATCAAATTATAGAAAAGAAGCATCTCGAATTAATGCACATTAGAGTAATCTGCAGTTTATAATCTTGAGAAAGGTTAAACAACATACAACAAAAGGTCAAGTGGAGTTGCACATGAATACAGAATTTAAACTCAAAAACATCTTGAACTGCATAATGTAACTCGAAACCAATGCCCCTAAAAACGGTTTGACAGCCATCTGGCTTCGGTAAAGGCACCCTCGGGATGTAATTTATTATGGTGAACAGCTATTATAATGCCCCGTACATCCGGTGTTGTATTTATTAGATTAGAATTAGCACTAGGTACTTTAATATGCAGCACAAGTCCATATTTGCACCCTGTATCTAGAATAAAAGTACCTGACTTTCAAAATAATTTTAACCAACAAATTTCAGTGCTGTTATCCTATAGCTATAAAATAACAAAACATTGAAAAACACATAACTCTTCCAGAGAAATGCATCGTTCTTTCTATTTTTGCTGAATTTTATCCTTATTTGTCAGTAAACAGTACAAGAAGCACTTGAAAATATTAGTGCAACATTACCAACTACAAATAACTATCCAATGTTTTCGGAGCTACCAATAAAAACATCAAAATTGACGTTTCTAAGACAAGACGAGGTTATCAACCAACAAACAAACTTATTTATGAATTCAAAGATAACTTCTCATATTTATAAACTCACCAGTTATTTTCCTCATGATCAAAAAAAGGTTTGAAACGATCCAGAAAAACGTAAACCCCTCAAAAACCACCAACAATAAAACAGAAAACACCACACATCTACATTATTATCCAAATGTACTGCACACGCGTTGAATTGTATCGGACACTTTAGATAAGAACCTAATTCATGCAATATTAGAAATAGGAAGCACTTTTTTTGCACGAAAAAGGAAAACGCTTCGCACAGCACGCGGAAAAGCACATGCACAACCCACCGCGATTTGCTCCAAAAGCCGGATTGCTGACGAACGACGAAGCCCGCTGATCAGACAGCGCGGTTCGTCTTGCGTAGTATGTGCTGCCCCCTCTTACGTTACGCGGGCAGTTGTACGCCTGAAGTTTAGGCACCTTATCGTACGTCCAATTACTTTTTTATTATTCCTGGGTTATCTTGCACGTGGCACATCATTAAATTGAGGGATTATCGTCAAAAATTCGCCAGTCAGTATTGGGAATTGATATTTTGTAATCCGTCAAGGTCGGTGCGTAATTTGGGATGGCATTGAGGATTAACAGATTATTTACAAGCTAATAATTATCCTTATTTTTTATTGATAAGATAACGGGGAATGGCAATTAATCAGTTGGTAAAAATGTACAACAAAATAGGCCAAGAAATCAACAAATGCAGTAACTTCCGGGAGTATATTAATAATTGACACCACAAGAGTGCGTAAAGACCGATATACACGGACAATAATAGACGTAACGCTAACGAAAGTGGAGACAAATAATGTAATTGCGGATCATAGATATTAAAAGAGGTGGGGGGTGGACATGCATTTGCAAAATTTCACGCAAACCATAGACACCATAAGATATGGACGCTTCGCGACTATCCAGAATACATAACTTACAGTCGTGACAGTTTCTAATTGTTTATTGTCAGATCAGCTGGGAATGACCACATAAAACAAATTTTTAGGAAAATGAAAATTTCTCAATAAAATACATGCGAGACAGAATAACTTTTATCGTCGAGTGCCGCACTTAGTCAGTTTTAAACGATGTTAAAAATAGATATGTCATTATTATTTATTTAAACAGAAAAAATTTAAATAATGCATATTGAGCAATTTCTTAGTGACATTTAGTGGACCCTGACACAAAAAATTCAAAAAATACGGGATTTGCAAATAAATTTCTATGGTTCACAATGAGACCTGCCAAAATAGCTTGCATATGAGAAGGGTACACAGATTTTAATTTTCAAGTTCAGTGGCGTACCGGAAAAAGTTAAACAGATGTAGATTGCATGCATAATTCCCTTATTACAAAGGCTATATGAAAACTTCCTAAATGTTATCATAATGGCCCACCCCTCTAATTTCCAGTGACGTACACTATTTATACCTTTCGTATTTGCGGAGATTTCGGAAAAAGTTTTCTATTCATGTCAGTTAAATATGCCGAAACAACTGACGTGCGAAGGGAAGGGTACAAATATTAGCCTTTAAAAGTCAGTGGCGTACTTTAAACTAATTAAAAATGAAGAAAAATTCGACGCATTATTTTAACGACTGACCGACCCTTATGCAGGGGCGTCCTCAATTTTTTTACTAATCTTTTATTTTACGAGATTTTTCGAATAATTTCACATTTTTTGCATTTTCCTGCTCACTTCGAACGCTAAAAACTGGCATAAATTCCAATACTGCTTCTATCTGAATTAATTAAAGTTAATTTACGCAGTTTAATATTATGAACTCAGTGCACGGGGTTATCATATCAAAAACATTTCTTGCATAAATCACATTAAGGTTACCCTTGTCGGCAGATTGTGCCACATAAGATATCTGATCCGAGAGTTTTAGCAATTCAAAACAAAGAGGTGGATAGCCCTTCACCACAGCACCTAATGAGCACTCAACAATTATTATCCCGCATTTTAAATTGCCTAATTAACAATACAAAACTTCACCGATAAACTTGTTCCACGTTGAGGATCTAAATTTACTATCTGCCTTCAGAGTTTATCGCCAGGAATTCATTTGCCTTTTTTGTTGAGTTAATATTCTTTGTACTTTTCAAAAGTCATCTCTGCTATTATCAAAGTTCATAGTAAATGGCGACGTGCTGACTAGCTGGTAAGCAAAACAAAATTTATCACTTTCTGGCTAATTTGATAATAATCCAAGTGTTTGATAAGAGAGATAGGTGCAGATGGCTTGGTACGGAGATGATGAAAGCTGAAAACACTGACGCACACACTTTTTTTTCTTATTTTTATACGATGAATTTTGAAAGCAAATAGAATATTCAAATTAAAGAATTATTTTCATATATACTACACCAATGACTTTACTTGAAGGTTTTATAACGTAATTTATTATCTGCTATCCCACTAGTGAATGCTGATGAATCTCATCAGGAATTAAGTTAACTTTAGTCTTTGTTGGGAAATCTAATAATCATACTTTAGAATCTCCATTTTATTTCACAAAGTTACGAAACTGTTCACCATCACTCGAGTGCAGACCAATACAAACCTAAATCCCATTACAGAGAGCAGCTATTTTAGTTTCATATCTAACAAATAATTACTAAGTGACCAAGGAAGACGCTAATAAGCTTTAAAGAACAGATCTTTAACGACAGTAATAAAGGGTAATAAATACGTTTTGAATCTCAATAGAGAATACTAAACACTTTGTATTTATGATTAATGCAGATGGTAACCAATCTGATTTTGTAGCAGTGATGTTTGGTAGCATGGTAGCAAGTTATCGTTGTAATAACAAGAAAATGGAAGTATTATACAAGGCGTGAGCAGTTACATGGCCAAAGACATCTCTCCCTCTCTCCTCATATACTCATGAGTTTTTCTCAAAAATAAAGTGATTACGTATGTCAGTATTTCTAATACAGAAGACATAAAAAGCGGAAAGCGACTTACCTTTAAAAACAGTGTCTGATGAAGTCCTCCCCTGATATTTTAAATTCAGTTTGCAAACTACTGTTAGAATTAATAAAGTTGTTGTGAATGCCAAGTTCATTCACGTCATATTCACTAATCCATTGTCAAAAATCACTCAACAGTAACAATACGTGTGTAACTAACAACTTCCCTCACAAAAACAACAGAATATGAAAAATTTACTCTAGTTTATTGCTCTAATTAATTCCCTAATTCGCGCATGAAAAAACCTGGACAGTCCGACGCAATTTAGACTTTAAGGCCACCAGTCCGGGTTCAACCCCCTCATGGATGTCATAATGAACATCGCGGTGACATTACTGTTCTACATTCTAACCCCATCGAGTCCTCGCCACCCCGACTTCATATTTCATATTTTGCACACGTCTCGCCTAGCGCCATGTCGCTTTTTCAAATCAAAAAAACAAAAAAACGGAATCACGTCGAAGCACTCTTGAAACTTTCTCGCGATACATAACGTACAATTATTATTAGTATGTGGCACAGACTTGTGTCAGACTGGGATATCGATCAGTGGGCGCCCCGACGCTAGCGACGACCCCTAGGGTGCAGTGTTCAGTCAGACAGCTGGGTTCTGGATTTGACGCTGCGCGCCACTGTAATTACTGCCATTTTTTTGTTCGTTTTTTCAATTTAACCGGTGGTTTGAAATCGTTTGTTTGGTGTCCGCAAGGCGAACGCCCGTATTATAGGCGGCTTTGATAATGACATTCAAACAAATGAATCAATAAAGTGACAGGTCGTGTAACAAAGCGCGAACGTTACTGTTGAAACTTACGTTATAATTTTTCATTTCATTTACTTTCAGTTTTTATTACATTGAAATACGAGTACATATTTTGATATCGATTTTTTTTAAATGTAATTTCTGAACAAGCTGTTCTGCTAATTTTACATGTTTTCTTTGGGTAAATTCGGAGGCTAAGGTTAGAATTTACTGTTAGCCAAATTTCTCATTGTTAAATTACGAAATAAACAACTACTTAAATAATCATTTTTCTGAAAACATTAACCGGGGAAGTACCTACGGCCCCGCCACAATCACAGAATAATAATTATACAGAAATGAAGGGCAGCGATACTGCTCCTGCTTGCGCATCGATATGCGCATTATGATGCGTCAGATTTTCGTGTTTGTTTAAATAAAATAAAATAAACGTCAATAAGTAGCGCTGCAAAGCAAATGTGATTTCCAGATTTTTTAAGTTCAATTTCAAATTAGTAAAACCAGGCCACATATTTTCAGTTTCTCGAAATCCAACTTACTTTAATTTTGACAGCAAGTTAATCTTCCAACGACAGCGACAATTTCAGAAATTAGTTCCACTCACTGACGTCACTAAGATTACTACTAGTGGCCCCCAAAAGATGCGCAGTGTACAACCAGTCTTATAGTAATACGATGGCGACGCTAGCAGCTCCCCACCCTCCACTACTGATAGTTTGCATAATTCCTTATAGATACTATATCCAATACCAATAAAATACGACGCACAAAGAAAAATGCGAATTTTTACACGTTTGCCAAGATATGGCGTCTGCCACAGCGAGGCATTTGTTTATATCCCAACTAGCTTTGACCAATCCACAGATATGAAGCGTTTTAGCGCGCTATTATTCCCTTGTTTTCATTTGCAATCGCGGATTTTCTTTAAAAAAAAAACCTTTCCTGACGGGACACCAGGCAGAACGCATCGAATGCGAAAACGCCCTGTCCATTTTTACACTGAGCCACGTTGGTTAGCTTTAGATGGCCTACTTGACAAAATTTAGTTGGGATATAAATAGACGCCACCGCGAGATGTAAACGTTCAAGTCGATATAGTAGGGAACAATGTAGAATGTAGCATTAGTTATTAAAGTACAAGTGCCATGAAGGACGAAATTTCGGTAAAATATCGGCTGTTTACAAAAAAATATTTATATTTTAAATGATTCATACTCGCTCCTGCCTAACGGCCTCCGCTTAATTGTTTAAAAAATTAATATTGAATCAAAGTAACAAAAATTGCCGCGAGCGAGGTTCGAACCTTCCGAATATCAATTTGTGACTAGCGATATTTAAATACATGCTTTCATGATAATACGCTTCTGCGAATTGTAATCTAGCTTCTAGCCCATGCAGACCCCCCAAGTGCTTAAGTTTGAGGCATTGTCAGGTTTATGGGCTTATTTTTGAGGTTAAAGCGAACAATTTTGAATATAAAGGGTGCTATACGTGCCATGGAGCATGGGTAACTATTATTTTAGTCGTCGGCCGTTGTTTATTTATCTGTTGATGTTTGTTTATTTAGCGTCAAAAAGAAAACAGATGTATTTGCAGAAAAGTCTTTATTGTAATTTATATTGCCGTGCTCTTTTATTTTGTTTACATGAAGAAAGGCACTGCAATAACAATTTCTAGTGCCAATCTTGATAGGGTTTTTCCTTATAAAAAAAATGCTGATGCGCATGCGCGCCATGACAGTTTCGGACCGCCTTGAATTTTTTGAAAGTGTTTATTATAAATTCTTTGGTGTATACAGTAAAATTTTATTGCAAACATGTCAAATTAGAAATAGTTCGGAAATAAAAATTTATATTGTACTTTTGGTGATAGAGAACCTAAGTGCCTTCGTCATACGTCAGATTTTCATTCCAAACAAAAAAAAGCACGTGCGATTTGACGTTTACAACGTCTTAAACTAGTTTTTGCAATATAATTATAGACGTTTTGCAGTGAAAACAGTTTATTTTCAATTTGTGTGTTGGGCTTATGTGTAAAAACTTGAAAACAACTATAATTATATTTCAGAGGTTAGGTTAAAACGTCAGAAAGCACGTGGCATTGTTTTGTTTGGAATGAAAATCTGACGTTTGTGACGCGCCACTTATCTCCCCCATTGCAACTTGGATAACAGAGTGGGTTATGGTTTTGATCAGACACTAATAATAGCTCCCGGTTGCATACAATACTCATGAGGCGTTACCATTACACTAACTATATCAGTAAAATGATGTTTAAGAATATCGTTATCGGCTAGTGACGCTAACGGTCTCGGTGGATGTGCGGATATCGTAGAGAGCTGCCATTTTGTTCTCCTACGGCTAGACGAGTTCTGACCCCGTAGCGGTTTGATATATTTTACTTGTTTTTATATTATCTTTTTTTCAAAAAATGCGTGTGTCTGGTGCGAGAGGGCAAGAAAGGGCTTTGTTTAAAATGCGTTCTCTCAGCTTTAGTTTTTTTTTACTTCCAAAATGCGTGCGCATGCGTATTGTATGCAACCGAGAGCTACTATTAAGGTCTCGTTGGTTTTGGACATTTGAACTACGCTTTTTTCATTTCCAAAACCCTGCCTACAGCTTAGAAAAATCGGCATCAATAAGCTAGTCAGGACTTGTTCCACGTGTGAAAATTGTGTTACGTGGATGAAAATGTGTAATAGGTAAGATTTGAAATGGAAAAGTGTCTTGAACGTTTTCTAGGTTTTGTCGTTGGTATTATTTATACGCACAAAATTCGGCAAGTTTTATAAGAACTAAGAACTATAGACGATACGATTGTAAATGCTGTTAGCAGTGTTGCCAGTATTTCAAGATTGAAAATCGCCGTTTCGCTGTAAAAAAAATCGCCCAAAATCGCCAAACACCACAAAATTAAAGGGCAATAGAGAAATAAGGGCTTCTCACAACCAAAACCGCATTTATTTTCGATTTTCTTAACATAAATGTTCAATTCTTACATTTTCCTACTGCGCTTTTATCCCCGTTATGGAAATTGAGAATTGACGTTCTTTTGACTTTCGACAACGAAATCAAATAGCTAGCGTCTTTTTATATTCCAACTAGGTTTTGCCAATGCAACGATTTAGCGAGCTATTACATTCCCTTGTTTTTATTAGAAATAGTAAAAAAGAAATACGTTTCGTGACGGGACACCGGATACAACACATGGAATGCAAGATTGGGTAAATTACAACAAACTCTAGAAGAAAAAAAGGGATCCGCTTGGATTCAAACAAAAACTCCCTGCGCGTTTTGCTACTGAGCCAAGCTCCTCGCTTGTTTGGCATGAAGTTTAACCTGAAAGTGGAAGTGACCTACTTGGCAAAACCTTGTTTGGATATAAATAAAAGCAAATCGCTATCTATCCACTATTCTGTCGGCTATGGATAATTCGTAAATAGACACGCTGTGACGAAATCGAAACCAACGCCTATGCTGCAACCTGTCGCACAGTGAGGTATTTCAGTTCAGTAGTTGGTGCTAGAGTAAGCGGAACCAGAATCCAGAAGTATGTACGTTTTGATTTCTAAGTAGCCCAAATTAGTCGCCAGTCGCAAGTAAAGAAATTTGGTCGCTGCTGACCATTCGAAAGTAGCCCAAATGGCGATTAATCGCCACACCTGGCAACACTGGCTGTTAGTTACCGAGATTTACAGAGCCATCTAACTTTCAGACGTCCAAATAGAAATGAGTAGATTACTGTAATTCAGTAACGCTACCTGCCGCTCAAAAGTCAAATTATAGATGATCAGGTGTCATCGAGAATAATATTCATCACTCCTCCTTTTTCTGCTTAGACCTTGACTTCCATATAAAAACGTACGGGAATATGGTCCCATACTGGCATAGCATATCTACTATTAACTTCGCTGAATTTAGTTAAATCAAATTCAAGAAATGGTGTAAATTTAGGACTATAAAATGAGGTTAGGCAGTGGTACTGGACCGTTCAAACAACTACTCCTCAGGTAAATACCCCGTCAGGCATTGAATTATAGAACTAAATCCAGATTTTGTGTACTACGAGATCTCATACGGGATGCTGGGCACTTACTTAGGCACTTACCTTTAAACCGACCCCCTGCTTTAGATTTTTAATCGAAGGAACGAACACTTTAGGCGAAGCTAAACGAATTCACATTCAAACACAGTACCGAAATTTATTTTGTTTATTTGTAATAAACTTCATACAGCTAATAGTCCACATTATACCACAATATAATGCACGGTAAATATTATATATACATTAAATTCTAAGTTTAATGCTAGCCGTAAACAAAATGGAAAAAAATATATATAACATATGCGAATATTTATTCCTAAATATACAAAAAAATAATATAAATAATTGAGTTAAAATTAAAAATAATCTTGCCACGCAACGTGCAACATTTAAGCCAAACACTAATATTGCTCCAAGTGTGCATGAAATATTGTAGTGCGAAAGAGACTCAAAAAATACATTCCTCAATTTCCTCCTCGGCACAATTCCGCGAACTTTATTTTTCGAGTCCCGATATTTAGATTATTAAAAAAAATTGTAACTAAGTTACGGTGAGGACATATAAAAATATGCTGAATCTCTTATATACAACAAAAACTCGTAAATACAAATAAAAAATATTGTAAATATGGCCGTTTCTTTACATCGTAATGGCAAATAGTTATACAGGCGTCTAGTAACTAAATTTTCGGATATTGCCTATTTTTGGAAACTCTGACGGCGGCATTGTGCAGTGGAAACTAGAATTTACGCAAGTGTGGCGGACTTATGTAGTAGATATTGATTTTGCTGCCGTCCAACGGCGGACTTATGGCATTTTATGCTCAAATTCTGTCGTACGGCGGATTTCAGTCCATCATTTACAAATTCCGCCGTGTATTCTCCACATTGGACGGCAGCAATATCGATATCTACTGCGCTTGCGTAAATGATTACATTTCCAGTGGATTTCTGTACCTACAATGAAAACTTCCGCCGTAAGGCGGACTTTTAATATCCATTGCGCAATGCCACTGGCGGACATATAACTACCGAAAATAATATATGATTAAATGAACTAACTGTGCCTTGCTTTCTTAAATAAGCAAAATCCGAATGCATATACAGACCGTCCCTATTCTGGTTTTGTCCAGATCTAGGACAATTACCAAGGGTTAGTCTGCATATACAGCTGCGACAACCTATTAAACAAGAATGTACTAACAAAGAAAAAAATTTTCTTTCTTATTGTTGATTGAATGTCAAGTTTTGTATAATATATTTTTTATATTTTATTGTCTTTAATCTTAGTCCCGTCGTATATTCTACTTTTCTCCAATGGAAAAAAAAATTTCATACAGTATACTTTTGCAAAAGGGCATTTTTAGTAATCATTATCACATAGATGAATATGTATCGGCAGTGGTACATTTTAGAAACGTAATTAGTACCGCAATCTCTTCAATGATTATCTGTTGAAAAACTACGTCTACATACGCTTCTATTGCACATATGTAGGTGACGTATTATCACAACGATTCAGTGCAAAATAATAGTTATCAAAAAGATCGTGAATGCCCGAAAACAGGACGGAACTCCTCCTCCGCAATCGATATGTCGACGAATATTGAGCTGTAATCAAAATTCTTCCACAATAAGAACGACATTCACGATAGCATCGCCCAGTTGAAATTTCCCTATCGAAGACATCGGCAACATCGATATATAAATATTACTGATATGCTTATAATTTATTTAACGAATTTATATGATACGTTTTCCACAAAAACGAGAACAATTATTTAGCAAACGTAACGTACTATAACGCATACAGTAACTTCCCTTTTCCGAAGCTTACTTGACAATCGTGTCCGGATATATACACCATTCATTACCTAACCTACAATTGTACCATATGTCGCAAACTTGTACCTACACATTCTAATATTATATACAAAAAAAATGGAAAAAAGCAATACCAATGAAGAAAAACATCATATAGTATACTCAATTATTATTGTACAGGTGTGTGTTCGTTTATTGCAAGTTTCAGCAGTTTCAGTGAAACAGAAGTGAGTGTTGGTTCATCGTGTTAGGTGGCGCCGCTGCTGGCGATATCGGGGACAAGTGTGGGACCAAGGTAATGTTACCTGCAGCTGGTCTCAAACCCTAGAATAGGAAAAGAAACAATAAACTTAAGAAAACATTAAGTCAAAGGTTGATTGTTTTAGTATTTGGTAGTTCAAAAATATTAAAAATGGCGCTATTTACAAGGACAGACTGAAAATAAAGCAACTTTATGTGGTTTACATAAAGCAAATTGTTATGGAAATCGATCAAAACTCAGCGCATTCTAGTCGGAGAGCAAGAGCTCTGAATTCGACATATGGTATGCAACTTTTGAACATACAAAAACAGACGATGAGTTCTTACGTAAAAACACCTGACAAAACATATTTTTGAGGTCGCGATTCGATTTGGAATTGCCAAATTGAAAAAAATTGCATTTTTTCATTTTTCTTCTGAAATATGCTATTTTCGCACTTTTATTGTTTCTCCTTCTGTATATCTGTCACCCATTGTCGTACAAATTTGAAATTTTAGCATTAGGATAATGAAACTATCCGCTTTCTAACGCTGTACGAGAAAATAGTAATTGTTGTGATTTGACTGAAAAATTAATAAATATTCGAGGAAGAGTTGCCACTTTTGTGTCATTTACAGCGAAAAAGTGTGTAGCGGGGTAACTTTTTTATTTTTGAAGATATACTTATACTATAAACGAGTAAATTGTAGCGCATAAAATGGGGATGTTTTTTTATTTTGAGTCAGAAAAAGTGTGTTAAACGTGAGTCGAGGGGTAAACCGCTGAGCAAAATTTGTACACCAGACATCCCCTTTTTCAAATACAACCTTGGACATCCTCGAAAGTCCCCGGACATCTTCGGAAATCCCCGGACATCCTCGGAAATCCCTAAATATCCTCGGATATCTTTGGACATCCCTGTACATCCCCGGTCATCCCCGGACATCTTTGGATATCCCCGGACATCCTCAGATATTCCGCCAAATAAAAACAATTTCAACTTTATATTTGGTACTTGCTCACAATCCCTCATGCTCTTCAAGGTTCGTTGGAGTTTCTACGGACTATTATATTGTAACGAACCCTACCCCACCCTTGCAGATTTCTACTCACTTGTCTATCTACCTGTTCAGCGCTGATTAATTAACCTAATTAAATTTTACTTAAATACCTGTCCAAGTGGCCACGTGACCGTCTATTACATACGTTGTGTATTACCTATGCCATTACAGATCCCATTACTTTGATAAGAAAGAATCACAAGCGAGGATGTTAATAATAGACTGATAGACACAAATAAAGTTGAGACATCAAGATTTATTCATATCTTCGAAAGCATTATTAAATTATCGTTAATCATTTTGGGTACAAAATCAGATTGGTTACCATCTTCGGTAATCATAATTAAAAAGTGTTTAGAATTCTCTATCGAGATGCAAAATATATTAAGTTATTATAATTTATTACTGACAACAATCAAACAGCTGTTGTTAGGGTTTTGTTCTTTAATTTTTATTGGCGTTTTCCTAAACGGTTATCGCCTTTATAACAAAGCAGAGATATATGGTTGTATTAAACCAGTATGATGTCTATTATAGTGGTAATTCTCAGATGGGTCGCTAACGAAGCTGACCCATCATCCCCGCCTACTGAACGTTTATCTGGCTTAAGGTACACCAGTGGGTCTCTTCTCGAATATCACATGATAAAACACAATACATGATTATTTTAAATGTAATAGAATAATTTATAATTATGCATTTATTGAGCTAAGATACTTGAAGTCAGTAATAAGTGCGACCATTTGGCCAGTTTACAATTCATGACGTTTTATACACTTTGTATTATAATGCAGTTACATCAAATATACAAAATAATAAAATTGTATTCAGACATGCCTGGTAAAATCACTTTGAACTTATATTTATATTAAAATGAATCTATTTTCTATTTCTATTCTATTTTCTAATCTGCCCCAAAACTCAGTGGCGTAACAACGCGATTTTTAATTGTGTTCCAAACTTTTGGCCGGGCCTCCATAGTGATGTAAAATGACTAATTTATTTTTGTGACTTGCGTCTAGGGTTGCCAGATTTTGAATTCAGAAAAGCGTGACATAAATTTAGATAGTAAGATAACACTAGTCGCAAAAGAGGCACCGCAGGCGAAAATTTTGTACTTTTCAAGGTCAAATGCCCTAAAATGAAAAGCTGCAAATTCGAGTTTGCAAAAACCGTTTTTTCAAAAACTTGGTGTCGCACCAAGCAAGTTTTCTTTTTTTTATGTAATATCATTGAATATGTACGATTTGTCAGCAAACTACTCGTGTATCGTAGACCCGCCTTAGCGTTTTATGATTTAACCAATTAACCATATACCATAGCGTTTTATTTGCTAAGGGGGCCCCATTTCTCAACAAGAAATAACAAAATTATCAAATTTTCACGTAATATTGGTAGTTACACCAGTTTAAATTTTCAAAATTGGTGCAGAAATCTATAGCAATGAAAGTATGTGAATAAAATATGTGAATAAGCATATAACTCATTACGGTTATTTGAAATTTTCTAATAATAAGCTGGAGCAGAAAATGAATGTTTTTCATTTTTTCATTTTTATTTTTGTATTTTTCTTGTCTGCTGCCTCCGGGCCCCTGAACCTCCGGGCCCTAGAGCCTCCGTGCCGTGTTCCACGGAACACACGGAACACAGGGAATTACGCCACTGCCAAAACTTGCATTTTCCTCGTAGTCAATGTCATTCTCGGTTTCATCAAATGATGTATTGATGTTATATGAAGTTATTACCTTTCGTATAAGTAGGGTGCCTTAATAACCACTGCCTCCAAATTCGTAGACAAAATACACTAGGTATACGAAATATCATACAATCTTATTATTTGAAGGCTAGCAACTTAACATTAAAATTTAATTCAATATTATTGTTGTTGTTAATAAACTTGTGCACAAAACACAAAACGCATGCGTAATGCGGTCGATCTTACATATTTCGCAATAAAACTTCATAATGATTCCTTAGACATCCTCGGACATCTCCGGACATCCTCAGACATCCCCGGACATCCTAGGATATCCCCAGACTTCTTCGGACATCCCTGGACTCACACGGACATCCTCAGACATCCTCATACATCCCCAACCTTGTACACCAGAAATCCCCAGCGGTTTACCCCTCGACGTGAGTCATATGTCGCGCCCTGCGCGCGTTATCGCGGACAAAAGCTGTCTGCCGTGCCAACGCCAACGGAGTTTAGAGTTTTCATTTATTAAATGTGTGTAGGGTATTTTTCTTAAATCATTATATGGTCATTTCAATAAAACAAAACTTTTTAGTGTTTCAACGTATTATAGGTAATCATCAAAGGTTCTTACAAAACAAATCTTAAAACTAAAGCAGTGCCTTATATGTATACAGTATTCCATTTTATTTTCCTATGGTGGGGTAAGATTGCTTCTATGACTGATGAATGGTTAAATTCCAACTGGTCATTTGTTATCTGTTGATCTAATTTAATGGCTTTGCAAATTTCAAAACTTTCCACTTAATTTAATTTTCTACCATTAGATCCTTGATATAATATTTTAAAATCACTTTCGACAAAATTATGATTGTTTACAATATTGTACAATCTTCCCAAAAACCCGTCCTGTTTGAATTGTTGGCAATAGACTTTATGTTCTTTCAGTATGGTATTGAAATCCCTCCCGGTTTGACCTATGTAAATCGCGCTGCAATCATTGCAATTTAACTGAGAAACACCACTTTTATCTCCTGCGTTTCTTTTTTCTTTATTATTGACCAATAATGAACCTAAATTTCTTTTATTTGATCAAGTTTGCTTAGAAATTAGATCAACAGATAACAAATGACCAGTTGGAATTTAACCATTCACCAATCATAGAAGCAGTCTTACCCCACCACACGAAAATAAAATAGAATACTGTATGTAAGGCACTGTTTTAGTTTTAAGATTTGTTTTGTAAGAACAATATTGTCGATAACGATTAAACCCGTTGAAAACACTAAAAAATTTTGTTTTATTGAAATATTCAATATGTCAAGCGAGAACAGAGTGAAATTCATTACATAGTCGTCCAGAATTTACCGGCAGTATGGACCATTTAAGAGCACATTTGTTTCCAACATGCAAAACAGACATTAGGTAAGTAAGCAAACGAATATCAGTAAGGTACCTATTTATTACAAAACAAATTTCGCTTCTTAGGGATTTACCACCCACCGAAAACACGTTTCGTTTTCATGTCCTCAGGACGTATGTATTTGCAGTCCGTCGTTTACAAAACTGCATACCTAGTTCGACCAAAACTATCAAGGTCCGGTTTTTCAAAGAATCCAACACCGGATTAAGTCTGACACCGGCTTCGTTGCTATGATACCGGCTTTCTGATTGATTGAATCATAGCAACGAAGCCGGTGTCAGACTTAATTCGGTGTTGGATTCTTTGAAAAACCTGGCCCAAATCTTTTGGAATTTGGGGGGTGCATGAAAGAAAACGGTAGCGTAATGCCAATCATGATCACAATAAGTGCGAAACCAGATTTTGTAAACATAACACCATTTTGCAAACGTGAATATTTCAATAAATTGTAGCACAACCTGTATTTGTTTAAAAGCTAATGTACTGTGTTCCATAAGCTGTTTTTGTGAAGGAAAATGTACGTATATCGAATAATAAAAATGTATTTATTCTGTAAGTACAAATTTAAAAAAAATAAGAACAGTTCTCATTGAAGTTCTCCACGCGGTCTGCTTCGGTGCAACCCAGGAGACAACGTAGCGCGTACAACGCTCGACTTTATTAACCTTTTATGACCACCAAACTTTTACCAACAACATTTTTTTGTTTTTTATAAATTAATTCAGACCTTAAACTATATTTGACTCGCTTATATTATTACTCTATCTCCAATAATAAAAAAGTTACCTCGATACCAACTTTCTCAAAGCAGTTACTGAAAAATCCATGGTATCTGCGACAAAAATATTATTTTTCTACCATATCTTAACACATTAGTGCACATTTATGTATGGCAACGGATTCGGCATATTTCAGACTATATGTATGCAAAGTTTTAAACCGATCCAATTGTTACAGACAAAGATATAGAATGGGAAATATAAAATAATGTATTTCCGAGAAATTTTGTAAAAATATGATAAAGTTCGATTTTTTTCAATTTCGCAATCCCGAATCGATTCGCGACCTCCAGAATCGAATTCAGCAGGTCATTTTACATAAGAATACGACATCAGTTTTTGTATGTTCGCGAGTTGCATACCCCACTTTTATTTTGCATATTTGGAACGTCCTGCTCTCCGACTATTCATTGTTAAAACCACTATTTAAAATGTCACTATTTAAAAATGGCACTATTTAAAATGTCACTATTTAAAAATGTCACTATTTAAGATATCACTATTTAAAAGTCACTATTTAAAAATGTCACTACAGTTACTTCTTTATATGGAACAAAAACCAACGTCAACATGTAATGTGATTTATTCTAAATATTCTTACCATTATTGGCTGCATCTGCGGATGGATGGTCGAACTGACCATCGACTGATTCATGGGCTTATACCCAGCGCCCGTCGTCATCGAAATAGGCTGTGGCGTCCAACTGTTACCAACTTTCGAACCGTTTTTGGGAGAATTCCACTGCACACCCCTAAACAGACCAAGCACTTACAAAAAATTCTTTGGAGAATTTTGAAGGCATACTTTATCGGCGCCGCTCTATTTATGGATAAATTTTCAGCTAAAGAAGCCAAACTGGACTCTAAATCACCGGTCAGCAAGCCGTTATTACTTGCTTGCTGCTGTTGTTGCTGCTGTACATTATTTGTAGTATGCACAGACGGTAAACTGTTACTATTTGTTGAACCTGTCAAAGACGTAGGTTGCAATACTCCACCTAAAGGCTCAAATCCCACTTCTGTAATTCAAATGTACGATTCATAAATTTAACGACAATAAAAAAATGTAGACATGCATCTTACAACTTGTGTCTTTAGAATATTAATAAACATCCGATATAACATAATAAACAATCGATCCATACAGCATGCATGATTACAGCTTGTGACATTTTGTATTTATATTACTGATGAATAGCCATTGAAATTATCATACATGTTCATATTCATGCCTGAATGGATGCATCGTTTGCCAATAAAATAGAGATGAGAGGCAAGCCGTAAAAAAACAAATAAGACCACAGAATAAAAAATTAATAGTGTAACATTTTCAATAAAATTTAAAAATACTGCAATACTTTCCATAAAGCATGTACACAAATAGCCATGAAAACTAAAAACTAGCTCCTACTACGAAGGGAATTGAACTTTTTCCGTAATTACGAAGATCATACCCAATCCCTGTACCGTTATACTACATGCATCGTTTATAAAAATTTAATTCAAATAAACAGAAAAATTGAGACTCCACGTTGCACTACTAAGGTTTATGCAAGTCAAAGTAAAGTAAAGTGTATTGTCTCAAAAAAAAAATACAGACATTGTCACAATATATATATATATATATGTATACTTCGTTCGTTGTTCCCTCCATGATAAACACCGGGCGGACCGACCTCCGGTATTTCTATTACATATACTACGAAAAGCTTGTATATACATATTTGGGGGAGGAGTCTTTATACGTCGCTCAAGAGAGGGGTAAAGAATTGGACCAAAAAAATGTCTATATATTTCCAAGATATTATTCATTGTTAGTTCCCTCCGAACTGATATATTTTATCATTAATAATTACTCGTGCTTCCCTCCAGCGCTGTTGCCATATTGTGGAGGGCGCTACGTGTTATTATTACTGTTTCCTTATATTATTTAATGCTGTAATTGAATTAAATATTTGTGGAAGGTTGGGTATTGCAAAAGAGGTAGGTAAGTAGTACGTTATTATTGTTCTGTCTTTTGGATGAGGTATTAAAGATAGTTTATCTGTTTAATAGGGCAGAAAAATTTCTGAAGGAACATTACGTGGTAACACATGGAAAGAAAGTTTTTTAGTAATTGTTTTTCAGCTTTTTGTACTCGTTATTCAACTTCAGATTCGATATTCGAAATTTTATAGTGGACCAAATAAGTAGCGAATGGAATTCTTGAAACACGTTAATATTGGTCAAAAACTTAATAAGCCCCTAAATATTCCTCTAACTAGCGGCTAAAGGGGTGAATTCAACCCCTTTAAATCAGAAAATGTTTTGAAATATCACGATAACTGTATATAACTCTGAGACTTTACAAAAATCGTATTAAAAAACACTAAAAAATACGATTTTTAACATTAAGTAACGCCGGATCCGTAAGACTTAGACCACAATGTATGGTTAACAAAGTGACCCGGACGGAACGAGCAGTCATTCAGGAACTGAGGGAAAACAAGGATTTGATGACACTCCCAGCTGACAAGTGCAATGCCACTGTAATCATGGATATCACGGAGTACAAGGATAAAGTGAAGGCTCTTCTAGCAGACCCCATTTACCGGAGGATCAAATCCAATCCTGTGGAGAAAGTGGAAGTCTGTGAACGCCGCCATCAGGACATCGTCTATACCAAAAGAAATCCACAAACATCTAGTGCAGTCGGACTCGAGAGTGCCTCAGCTTTACTGTCTGCCGAAGATTCACAAGGCCGGGAACCCTCTTTGCCCTATTGTGAATGCCAGAGGATCAGCGACTCACCCACTAGCGAAGTACATCGCAGGAGTTTTTCGGAGTCTAGTAGGGGGGACGGAGCACCACATCAAGAACTCTGGACATTTCATCGAGAAGATACGAGGGATACAACTAGACCCAGGAGACATTTTGGTGAGCTTCGATGTCACTTCGCTCTTCACGAAGGTACCCATTAAGGACGCTTTGGAGGAGACCCGTTTCAGACTGAGGCAACGAGGAATGGAAGACCTCTTGGGTTTGGCTCGACTCTGCACGAAATCTACGTTCTTCGCCTTCGACGGGGAGTTCTATGAACAGGCCGATGGAGCAGCGATGGGATCACTTCTATCACCAGCATTAGCCAACATCTACATGGAGAGCTTCGAGATCATGGCCCTGGACACAGCGACTCTCAAGCCGAAGTGTTGGTTCAGGTATGTGGATGATACCTTCATCGTATGGTCCCATGGATCGGACGCCCCCAGAAATTTCAAGGACCATCTGAACGGACTGCACCCCAACATACAGTTCACGATGGAAATGGAGAAAGACGGCGCCCTCCCATTCCTGGACGTCCTCGTCAACAGCAAGACTGATGGAAGCCTGGGACACGGAGTATACAGGAAGCTGACGCACACGGGTCGCTATTTAAATGCCGCTTCCCATCATCACCTGGCACAGAAGCAGGGAATCATTAACACCTTGGTGCACAGTGCTCGCCAAATCAGCGAACGGGAACACTTGGAGGAAGAACTAGCGCATCTGAAGACAGCCCTAAGGAGGAATGGATATTCTCTACGAGCCATAGAGTCATAGAGTGTGCTATCGGGAAGAGTGACCAACGGCGAGAGGCCTACATTGCGGCGGCCTACCTTTCTTACATACATGGACAAAATCGGACGCCTTCTCAACAGACACAAGATCAACGTAGTGTACAATCCGCCTGGAAAGATTGCTGCAAGTTTCCCTAGGACAATAAGAGAGCAGAAGGAGCATCAAGGACCAGGTGTATCCAGCATCCTATGTATCTGCGGTAAGGAATACATCGGAGAAACGAAGAGACAAATCAGTACGAGGCTACACGAGCACAGGAGGGACTTCAGAAACTAACGGACGGATAAGTCAGCAGTTGCGGAACACTCCTCTTTGCCAGGACACGAGATTCGATTCAAGGATGCTAAGGCGCTAGCAAGGATTCCCAATTTCTGGCCCAGAAGGATCAGGGAGGCTATAGAGATCTTCAAGAGACCCAACTTCAACAGAGATGGAGGAATGGATCTACCGGTTACTTGAAAGTTTCAGAGTAGGAGTAGCTTCTGAAGAAGACTCCGATATGCGAGTCGAAACGTCAAATGTTAATTTTAATTTTACAGATTACCAACGATGACGTGGCAACCAGCCCGGAAACCATTATTCCATGAACAACGGCCACGAAAGCCTTAAGAAATTGACCCTTGAACTCAACAAACAATCCCAAAATGTAGTCAGATACAAGGTGTTCCATTTAAAAAAACAAAGTTAGGTGCTGTACAGAAGAAATGGAACATCCTGTATACTCGAAAGTAATTTTAAAATGTGAGGATGTTGATTAGCTGCATCTTTCATTCGAATCATTTTTCGGTATCTACAACTCCTGTCGGGCTATGGAGGAAATACGCTGGCGTGGGGCACCCTGTATACTTGGATTTTTGTACAAAATCTCAAAGTGGTACAAGTTTCTGTTTGGCATTTACGAATTCTTCCCGAATTTCAAGGGTTAGATTAAACCCATTATCCCTTGAATAACGGGTTCATATTTTCTTACCAAGTTAGTCTTATTTAAGAATTCTTAATGAATTTCAAGGTTTGGATTCAACCCCTTAACCCCTGAATCAAGAGTTCATACTTTTTCCCAAGTTAGTCTTATTTATTGGGATTTTTGTACAAAATCTCAAAGTGATACAAGTTTCTGTTTGGCATTTACGAATTCTTCCTGGATTTCAAGGGTTGGATTCAACTCCTTATCCCCTGAATTTGGGGTTCATATTTTTTGCTCAAATTAGTTTTATTTACTACGATTCTTCTACAAAATCTCAGTGATACAAGTTACTTTTCGGCATTTATGCTTTTTTTTAATATTGGGGATTGATAATTCATCCCCTTGTCACTTGAAATTCGGGTTTTATATTCTGTTCTTAATGCGATTTTTGTAGTCTCAGAGTTATACACGGTTATCGCGATATTTCAAAACATTTCCTGATTTAAAAGGGAGTTGAATTCACCCCTTTAGCCGCTAGTTAGAGGAATATTTAGAGACTTATTAAGTTTTTGATCAATAGTAACGTGTTTCAAGAATTTCCATTAGCTACTTATGTAAAATTTATAATCTCGGATCTGAAGCTGAATAACTTCCACTACGTGTCAACACTCGCATCTAATAAGTATCCGATCACTTTAATTTGCATGTTGCATCAGAGTACTATACTCATACAACATGAATCCTACACTGCCAGAGACAAGTAAAATAAAACGGTGTTGTCAAATTTCAGAGGGAACTAGATCGACTATTTAACTTACAATCTTTTAAAACAAAGTGGAGGGAACATAGAACGAAATTTGTAATCTACAAACACGATTGCAGCGCCGCCGGTAGAAAGTTGAACTAAACCACCCATCCTCAAGACAAAGATATACAAAGTACCCTCCAGGCAATTTTCCTTCAATTGCTAGGAGGGAGGTTGGACAATCGTTTAAAATGATTTTTAACGCAAAACGTTGTTCCCTCCATAATCGGAGGGAACTTGGTTATATATGAGGGAACTCGGAACTAAATATTTCTAGTTTGGAGGGAAGAACGTATGGGTTATAAATATATATATATATAATCCATAACCCTGTATACCCGAAGGTGTAGGGAATATAATAAAATATAAATTCAGACGTTGCTTTCTCCATAGACAAACATCCTCCATCTCCGTTTATCCTGCGCCATATTCCTTGCTTCTTGTAATGTAATTTTTCTGTCCGAGAGCAATCCTTCAATATTCTCATCCCAAGTTCTCATAGGTCTTCCTCTTGCTTTTCTGTCTTGCCTTCTTGCTTCCCATATTCTTCTAACTGGTCTCTCGTTATTCATCCGGCTAATGTGTCCAAACCATCTCAATTGATTCTACTCTATCTTCTCCAGCACTGATTTCACTTGCAACCGTTCCCTAACATAGTCATTTCTAATTCTATCCATTCTTGTTATTCCCAAGACTCTCCTCAGATACTTCATCTCCATGGACTGTATTTTACTCTTCATATTCTTCGTTAGTACCCAACTTTCACTTCCAAAGGTTAGGACAGGTACAAACACGGTTTTGTATATACTCATCTTGGCCCCTGTCGACACTTCCTTTTTTCCTATGAATGAATTCTTGAGGCTATGATATATTTTTGCAGCACTTTCAATTCTTGTATTTATTTCAATGTCTTGGGAACCTCTACTATTTATATGAACCCCCAAATACTTAAAAGTGTCTACTTGTTCTATGACTTTATGGTTTATCTCGATATCTATACTTCTTGAAGTTTTGCCGCTTACCATGACTTTTGTTTTCTCTTCACTAATCTTGAGGTTTCTCTTTGACAACTTTTCATTCCATACTTCGAGGTTCTTCAGTAGTTCTCTCTCGTTTCTTGCGAACACTACCAGGTCATCAGCAAAGGCACATTCAGAAAGCCATACGGGTTCTACGTTTCTATGTCCAACGTAGAACTTTGTAGTTTCGTTCCTTGTTTCTTTCATTATGTCATCCATGACAATGTTGAATAAGATTGGACTCAGTACTCCACCCTGTCTGTCGTAGACCCTCATTTACCATAAACCCTCCCGAGACCATATTATCTGTTCTAACATAATTTTTGTTGTTTCTGTATAGACTCATTATTGCGTTTCTTAATTTAACATCCACTTTTCTTTTTGTAAGGCTAACTTGAATGACTTTTCTTGGTACTCTGTCAAACGCTTTTTCTAAATCGATAAATGGTTGGTATATTTCAGTTTTTCCATTTCGTGTTTTCTCCTGAACTTGTCGTAGGGTAAATATGTGATCCTGGATGCTTCTTCCTTTCCTAAATCCGCTCTGCGACTGTTCTAGTTGTAGTTCTATTTCTTTCGTCAACCTCTTCTCCAATACTCTTTCATAAACTTTCGACGCTACACATAAAATTGTAATTCCACGGTAATTATTACATTCTCTCTTATCTCCTTTCTTAAAAATTGGTACTATAACCCCGACTTCCCAATCTTGGGGTATCCTCCCTTCCTCCCAAGCCTTGTTACATATAACTGTCAATAGTTTTGTTCCACTTTCACCCATGTTCTTCAGCATTTCACCAGTAATATTGTCATGGCCTGCAGCTTTCCCCTTTTTTAGCATCCTTACGGCTTCTCTCACGTCTGCCAACTCTATGGGGTTGTCTTCTTGGTGGTTTTCTGTTTCATCTAGATCTTCATAATGTCTATTGTCCAGGTCTTGTACATTTAATAGATTTTCAAAATATTCTCTCCACCTCTCCATGATCTCACTCTTCCTCGTAAGAATTACCCCCCTCCGGTCCTTAATTTGCTTAATTGTTTGTTGTTTTCTATCTGACCTCAAGTTCTTCACCATTCTGTAAAATAATTTTCTATTTGTATGATAGTCGTTTTCCATCTTTTCGCCGAACTCTTCCCATGCTTTCTTTTTTGCTTCCAACACTAGTTCTTTCACTTTTCTCCTCTGTTCCTTATATTCTTTATATTTATCACTGTTTCCGCGATCAAGATACTGTTTCCATTTCTGTTTCTTTATTTTTACTTGATCTTTAATTTTATTAGTCCACCAACGTGTTTGTTTTTTGCTTCGGTTAATTTTTGTAGTGCCACATACATCTCTCGCTGCATTCAGTACAACATCTTTAAAAATTTTCCATGCTTGCTCCACATTGCAGGCTTCTAGGTTAAGATTTTCTATTTTAGCACCTATTTTGGTGGCAAATTTTTCAGCTACTTCTTTTTCCGCCAGTTTATGTGATTTGATAACTTCCCTCGTAGTATTATTACTTATTCTTGGTGCTTGCTCCCTTGCATTTAGTCTTCTTGCATCATGCCCGTCAATAGTTGTCTTTGCTACCAACAAGAAATGATCACTATTTATTTCTGCCCCTCTCTTTACTCTGACATCCGTTATTTCCCGTCTATGTTCTTTGTTAATTATAATATAATCGATAATAGACCTTTCATTTCGGCTCTTAACTTCTCTTGTGTACTTGTGGATCTGTTTGTGCTGGAAAAAGGTATTCATTATCAGAAAATTATTTTGTATACAGAAGTCAATAATTCTTAATCCATTGTTATTTCTTAATTTTTCGCCGTACATCCCCAGGACTTCTCCCGTTCTATCTTCTCTAATGCCTACTCTTCCATTTAAATCCCCCATTATACATATTCTACCTCGCAAATTGTCAACTACCACTGCCACTTACTTCTTCCCAGAATTTGTCCTTATTTGCCATTCGGTCATCCTCGTTTGGTCCATATAATACAATTAAATTTAGTATGCCCTGTTTTTCGGTTTCCAACTCTATCTTTAATATTCTCTCTGTTATGCACTCCCACGACTTAAGATATTTTGTCGTATCTTGTCTTATAATGCAACCAACACCTCCTTTTGCTCTTTCATGACTTTTCACTCCACTCAAAATAAGTATGTGGCCGTTTTCCATTTCTACAACATTCCGTTCTTTTTTCTTAGTTTCTGTAATGGCTAATATATTAATACTCTCCTTCTCAAATTCTTGTATCAGTTCCTCCTCCTTCCCACTCAACCCCCTAATATTCCGCGTCGCTAGAGTCCACCCCATTTTCTTATTCATGTCCTTATTCTTCGCAATTTTCGTCATCAATGTTTTCGTACCGGCACCGTTGTTTAGTTTTTTGAGGTCCCTAGTCTTCCTCGTTTCTTGTCTAACTGCCTCCTTTCTTTATTCCACTCCCATACCTCCTCGTTGATTATAAGTTTTTGGTACCCTACCTTAACTCGGTTTCCCTTAGCTCTTTCTTCGTCCGCCAGTTTTCGAATACATCTCTCCACTTCTCTCTCCCTTTTAGTTCTGTCCTGGTTTATAAATATTTTTTCCTCACTGTAAGTCCTGAGTCTGCTTTTATTTTTCAGTATTTCGATCTTATCTTCAACTTTATGCAATTCTATGACACAGCTTTTAGGTCCTATTTTATATGCTTGCTTTATTTCAACGTTCAACTTTAGCCGTTCTTCGAAAAACTTAAACACCCCTTCTTTTATTTTAATTCCATCGTTTGTGCCAATATTCATTCCCGTAATTACCAAATTATTTTTCCTCTCTTTCTTGTCAAGGTCTTCTAACCTATCATTGAGGCACTTGATTTCTAATTTCATGTCTTTGTTTTCATTTTTTAGTTTTTCATTTTCTACTTTTAAAGCTTTTTAAAGCTTTTGCTGTTGTTCTATTTTAATGTCATTGACGAATACTGCCAGATCTTTTAACATTTACATCACCCTGTCCAATTTATCGTCTCTATCAGGTTCACTTCCTCTCCTAGTCGGCGTTCTTTTAATTTTACTACTTCTTAAAAAGACCTCCCCTGCTTCTCCATTATCTCTTTTTCTTTTAATTTCGTCAGTGGAGTACTCGTCTTCACCACTTGCGCTTGCCATTTTATTCACAAATTTGCCTTCTTCCCTTTCGGTAATCGGCGGTGTCCCTTTCTAGGCACGGTCCTGTTCTTTCGCGAGTATCAAAAATACCGCGTTTGCCTATTCGATGTTTAAATTTCTTTATTTGGATATGTATTTATATTTATTTTTTCCCCGCCCGGCTGATATTTCAAAGCACCTTGACCTTGAGTCGTTTTTCGTTGTAGATAGCTACCAGATGATTGCAATTTCACTTTAAAATTCCTGCCTAATAGCAGGCTAAATGCTCTCGGAAATTATGAACTCTTATACTAACACCCTTTAACTTAGTTTATATTCCTATTTTGGCACTGTATTTCGAGATAATTCCCGTTTACACGAGTTTTATTATCGCCGCACACAACGCCACACTCTCACACGTGCCGACACTATAGCAACATTGTCACAATACAATATAAATGATCAAAATCAACATGTTCTTGACATAGCGCCATATGCTATTCGAAATTCACTCAAGGAATAGAAAGCTTGCTCCACAAGAAAACCTCGCACCCTCGTCCCGAATTCCTGGTTAGATAAGCTCTTCCACTTATCAGGAAGGCAGTTATAGAGACTCAGCCCAATCACGTGGATGTCCGAAGACCTCAATCTACACACAGGCACATCAAGGCTGCTCCCGCTTCGCACGTTGTACCTGTGAACGTCGCTGCGCAGTTTCAGATTTGCTATGTTCTGCCTGGTCTGTCTGACCTGAGCCCAAATATAAGCAGAGTACACCGTCATAATACCATGCCTCTTGAAAAGGGGCCTGCATGATACATACGAAGAAGCATTTTCCAGTGCTCGAACTGCCCTTTTCTGGGTGACCAAAACTCTCTCAGTGTGAGAAGAGAGACCCCAAGCCAAAATCCCATATGTCATTACAGAGTGGAAAAGAGAATGATACGCAGTTCTCCCTGCACAAACACCAACCACTCCATTTATCCTCCAAACAGCATATATTGCTTTTGATATGTAATTTATTACACAGATAAGTAATGTGCCTTTCCTAGGTAAGGAGATTGTCCAGCGTCAGCCCAAGATATTTGGCTTCACCCCCGTGTAGCTGCGATAAATGTCTGCTTGATGTAAAGTTAATAATTACAGACTTCTCTTTGTTGAGAACTAGTTTATTTGCTGCAAACCATTCCCCAGCGGTAGTAGTAATTTGCTTCAAGATCCTGGTAGTTTTTATCCGATGTTACCAGTACAGTATCATCGGCAAATTGTGTCACGTGACTCGGAACATTTACCGGTAAGTCATTCACAAAAATAACGAAAAACAGGGGACCCAACACACTGCCCTGTGGAATACCACTGGTGATATTACCAACTTCGCTTCTATCTAAACCCCAGTCAACAATCTCGCGTCTGGCTTGGAAATATGATTCCATTAACTTTAGAGGTTTGCCTCTAATGCCATAATACTCCAACTTCTGAATTATAATATTATGCGGCATGCAATCAAATGCTTTACTCAAATAACAAAACAAAGCACTGCAGTGTTCACGATTCTCAAGTGCAGTGGATATGCAGGAAAGGAAATCCAGAACGACATCCGTGGTGTTCAGTCCTCTGCGAAATCCAAATTGGTGGGCTGATAAACAATTATTTGCTTCCAGGAATCTTACTATTCGACTTGCTAGTAGAGTTTCAAAGATCTTTGAGAAAGCTGGTAGCACCGAGATGGGACGATAGTTTGATGGATCTGTTCTATCGCCTTTTTTGAATATCGTTACTACACGAGCTAGTTTCATTCGATCAGGAAAAATTCCATCACTGATTGAAGTGTTGATTATGTCACATAGTGGTTTAGATATATAGTCAGCTGTTTCCTCCAGCATTACAACACTTATCCCATAAATATCTAGAGTTGTTTTCTTCTTAAAAGATTTTATGCAGCAAATAATTTCTTGCGCAGTGACTGGATATAGAAATATCGCCTTATTACTTACTGGAACTTTTGAAATATAATCACTTATGGTGTTCCCAGTTGATGGTATATTTCCTGTAACTGTTTTGGCTACAGATATGATATATTTATTGAACCCATTCGCACTAGGTGAATGATTTACTATCTTCCACAGTGTTTTCTGTTTGTTATCTGATATTTCAATTTCTGCATGATTATGCAACCTTTTGAACTCCTGCATTTTGCTGTTATAAAACCTTCTGTAATTCTGAAAAATTACTTTCATTTCTTCTGAGCGGTTTTGCTTGTAAACATCATGTATAAAGTCTAAGGTTTCTTTTATCTGATAAATTTCATTACTGTAAATAATTTTCTTATTGTGTGGTTTATGTTTTTGAATAGGAAACACACTTTCTGTTGTACAACAAATAATTTCAAGAAACTTATCAAATTTTCTGTCAGGATTTTTCTCAGTGAAAACTTCCAACCAGTCATTGTCTGAAATTTGATCTGGAAATTTATTCATATACTTCTTAGAAAAATTCCTTAAAACTTTTTCATTTACTTGAGATTGGCCATTCGTAGTTATCTCCATAATCTGAGCTTCATGATCCGAAATTGAGGCGCAAAATATTCCACTCTTGTAATTATCAACAGTGATGTTTGTGAAAATATTATCGATGCAAGTTTCTGATTTCAAAGAAATGTGCGTCGCCTGAAATATTGTTTGTTTCGAACCGAATTCTTCCATGGTATCCACCAACATGTACCTCTCTCTAGTTTCTTCAAGTAGATTTATGTTGAAATCACCAGATAATACTATGTTTACTTCCGAATTGAATTTATTTGAAACATCTGTTAAAATTTCTTCGATTCGCGATAAAAATATATCCAACTTTCAAGTGGGAGATCGATAAATTGTAACAATTGCAAGATTAGCCTCCTCAATGTAACAGACTGCAACCTCGCACACACAGGCTCTATTCATCCCGCACGCAGGGGGCCTCGGATCATATTATCACTGCAATTTTTCGTGCTCTAGAAGACGGACGGTTTTTCTTGTACGCGGTTATTTCGGATTTGTGTCTGCGTTATGACTTCTAAGGCAGGTTCGAAAAACTCATCTCGAAAACGGAAATTGCGAGACTTGCTTTCGGAACTTCTGGATCCAACTGGTGAGTTGTTTTCTTTTGTTTATTTCTTGTGTTTGTGGTGGCTCGACGTCTTCGTTGGTTAGATGCAGTCTGGGCGTCTCAATGGTGAAATGCGTATGCGCTGCTGTTGTTGACGATAGTGCTAAATAGTGAAATGCGTATGCGCTGCTGTTTAGTCACACAGGACGCAAATCTAATTTTTACACCTCCATATCTGACAGTGAAATGCGTTTGCGCTACTGTCCCTTCATCTCCGATAGTGAAATGCCTTGCGCTGCCATCGCTGTTAGTTTCTTTTTTGGTTCTTACTACATAATCCTTTTTCCCTTTCGTGACAGATTCCGATGTTTCTGGCGCTTCCGAACTGTCGGATGAGGACCCGGAAATGAGTTGCCCCCTCGCCACCTTGGTGGACCCAATAATCGGAACCGCCAATAGCAGTTCTCAAGAACGGCAAGGTCTTCTTTCGTTGATTGGCAACAAATCCGTCACATCAGCAAACATAGGGCCGACCATTTCGGACGACATTTCTACCATTTTGTCGGCACTTGCCAGGCAGGGATTAGACAAAGACCTTCGGCCAGCCAGTATGGATGCCTGCCCTCTTTTGGGAAATTGTAGGGCTTTGCAACCACCGCAACTTAATCCAGAAATCAAATCTTGCATTGAAGGCGTCACCTTGAAGAACGACAGTTTTCTGTGCAAACTGCAGTTACAACTTGCAGCTGGTATTAGTGCGTTTGCTCTGCCTCTAAATATGCAATTCATGGTCACTTCCTCGGATCCTTCAGAGGATAATAAAGGAAAATTGGAAAACCTGGGTCATCCAATTAAACTTGTGACCGATGTTTTTCACGCCCTCTCATTACATCGTAGGCGTTTGATAATGCCCTTTTTGGACCAATCCCTTAAAACGGTTCTAGAAGACTGCCCATTTGACGATTTCCTTTTTGGGCAAGACTTTGCTGTGCACCTAAAGACTTCTAAGGATGCGCAGAGAGTCGGGGCCACCATCAAGAAGAGAAGTCGTCTGTTTTCTGCCCCTTCTGCTACAGCCTCTACCTCCAAAGTTGTGCGAAGAGAGGTTCCAGCAGCCCGCTCTGGAACTGCCAGATCGTCTTTAAACTTCAGGCGCCCTCCGTTGACGATTCGGCTCAAAAGAACAGAGGAGGGGGGGAAGGCTCGATTCAGCAGGCCTCCAGCTCAACGGCGTTAACCCAGGTGTGTCTGTTTTCCACTTATGCGGGACAATTATCTAAATTTGTAGATTCCTGGAAACTTCTTACTTCTGATTACACCGTTTTAAATTGGATCTCTGGTTACCTAATTCCATTTGTAACTCGTCCTAGTCAATGTTCTTTTCCTAATAGGAAATTTTCTGTAGCAGAGACAAGCTCTTTGACCAACAGTATAACAAAATTGTTACACATCGGTGCAATAAGTGAAACCTTTTTCGATAAAGACCAGTTTGTTTCACCCTTTTTCTTGGTTCCAAAACCGGATGGGACAGACCGATTTATTCTTAATTTAAGGGAACTTAATAAATTCTTGGAACCTCCACATTTCAAATTAGAAGATTATAGGACAGTATTGAAATTAATTTACCCAGATTGTTACTTTATGAAATTAGACTTAAAAGATGCCTATTTCTTAGTTTCCATACATCATTCACACCGAAAATATCTTCGGTTCTTTTTCCAAAATCGTTATTATGAATTTAATTGTCTCCCGTTCGGACTCTGCACAGCTCCGTACGTGTTTACAAAAATTTTGAAACCAGTGTTAAAAGTCCTTCGATCTAGGGGAATCATCTGTGTGGCTTATTTAGATGACTTCCTAATTATTTGCAAATCCAAAGAGGAAGGCACACGACAGATTCAGATGGTTATACATCTCTCGAATTTAGGATTTCTAATTAATTATGAAAAAAGTCACCTAACTCCCAGTCGACAATGAAGATATCTGGGTTTTTTTTTTGATTCCACTCGAATGGTGCTCTCGCTACCCAACGATAAAATACAAACTATCATTTCCGATATTTCCTTATTACAACAAAAGCCTGTTTGTAAAATTCTAACGTTGGCAAAACTTATCGGCAAACTAGTTGCTGTATGCCCAGCCATTAAATATGGATGGCTATATTTAAAATTTTTAGAAAGAGCAAAATACTTGGCTCTCCGTGTTGCTGCACAGAATTATTCGGGCTCGGTTAAACTATCGAATGTTATCTTCTCAGAATTGTTGTGGTGGCGAAAGACCTTACTTCTTAACCAGGGCTTAAATATCGATACACCTTCCTTTTTTCTTACAATATATTCTGATGCATCCAAATCAGGTTGGGGAGGTGCGTGCAATGGAACCCTCACGCGAGGGTTTTGGAATCCTACGGAACGGAAATTCCACATCAATTCTCTAGAATTGCTAGCTGCCTTTTACGCCCTTAAATCTTTTGCAAAAGGTCTACGTAATTGTAATCTTCTTCTTCCGATTGATAACACGACAGCCATTGCTTGCATTAATCACATGGGTAGTGTTAGATATCCCCGACTTAATAAAATTACTAGACTAATTTGGCAATGGTGTGAGAGCCAAGATCTTTTTATTTTCGCTTCTTATATTAATACGGAACGCAACGCGCAAGCAGATGCGGAATCTAGATCCACAGATATCGAGACTGAATATTCTTTAGCGAATTTCGCTTTTCAATCAGTTTGCGCGAAATTTGGAAATCCTTCCATAGATTTATTTGCTACTTCTTTGAATTCCAAATGTTCACGCTACATTTCCTGGAAACCGGATCCAAACTCCATAACAATAGATGCTTTCACTGTATCGTGGACAGAAGAATTCTTCTACGCCTTTCCTCCTTTTTCGGTTATCTCAAAATGCTTACAGAAAATAATTTCCGACGGCGCCACTGGTATTCTCATTGTCCCACGTTGGCCCACTCAGCCATGGTATCCCATTTTTTTGAAACTTCTAATTTCTACGCCTTTAGGTTTCAAACCACATAATAAATTACTTTTATCCCCTTTCAGGAAATCACACCCTTTGTGGAGACACCTTACCCTGGAGGCTGGCCTTTTATCAGGCAGGCTTTCCTCCAAAGGGGTTTCCCGGAAGCCGGACTCCATGCTCTCCACTCTTCTTAACAAGAAACACTCTGAAGCAATATGATACATATTTGAAAAAATGGTGGAATTTTTGTAAACTCAGACATTGCGTCGCATACTCCTATTCTTTTGCTTTACTGATTGATTTCCTCAATGAACAGTTTGAAAAGGGAATTTCCTTTTCTACGCTAAATTCCCATTATTCCGCGCTAGCTCTTATTTTTCCAGTTCATACGGAACACAAACCCTTCCTCAAACGGTTTTTAAAAGGTTTATTTAATCAACGCCCAGCTCGACCAAAATACCAATCAATTTGGAACCCAGCCCCAGTTTTGCAATACCTCTCCACCCTATATCCTTTGCATACACTATCTATACAAACCTTAACCTTAAAATTGGTGACCCTGTTAGCCTTATGCACAGGGCATAGAATTCAAACATTTTCCCTAATTCGGATTGGGAATATAAAAATTTTTACAGATAAATTAGAAATTCGTATCCCGGATAGGATTAAAACTTCTAATCTTCAGTCTTTTCAGCCCTTATTAGTAATACCCTTTTTTCGTGAGAACCCTTCGTTATGTCTCGCCACAGTCATACAAACATACCTTATGCGCACCAATGATATTCGACCACCGGGAGTAGACCATTTAATTTTGACAATTAAGAAACCGCTTCATCCAGCGTCTACTCAAAGAATTAGTCACTGGATAAAGATGGCTCTCCAAGCTGGAGGAGTCAATATTCAGAAGTTCTCCGGCTACAGTACTAGACATGCGGCAACTTCCGCAGCTTTCAGAGCTGGAGTATCAGTTGAAATTATTCGGAAAACGGCAGGTTGGACAGAAAACTCCCTTACGTTTTCTCAATTTTATAACCGACCTCTAGTGGCAGATTCTTCGTCTTTTGCCACAAGTATTTTACGCAGTAATATGAATACTGTTTGAATTGTTAATTATGTAGGTACTAAGTTTCTGTTTGTTTATGCATTTGTTTTATGTTATTTTTTTTCTTCAAATACAGTTTTGTTTTACCTAGCTCGTTCTCTTTAAATATCTACGTGTGTTCTATGTAATTCGTAGAACGGCAAATACGATGTATAATTAACAGATCAATCAACTTACCTGTAAGGAAGGTTGATCCAAATTATACGAGTATTTGCCGTTCGAAGAATTACATCCCTCCTCTCTGGTTTTTTGAATTTTCCGCCCAGTTTGGTACTGAACGATCTCGGTTTAAAACTGTCAAGATTGCAGTGATAATATGATCCGAGGCCCCCTGCGTGCGGGATGAATAGAGCCTGTGTGTGTTATCGCGGGTTGCTAAACAAAACATTTTCGCTTTGAAGTTCGTGACTGGAGCCCAGAAAAATTGCTACTACGTGTGTTCTATGTAATTCTTCGAACGGCAAATACTCGTATAATTTGGATCAACCTTCCTTACAGGTAAGTCGATTGATCTGTTAATTCTATGGACTTTTTATTCAAGTCCTCTAAAGGTTGGCATTTCAACGATTTAGAACCGTATATAGCAACACCACCATGTTGTACATTACTCCGACAAAATGAACTAATAAGAGTTAAAGTACTGATTTGGTATAAATTGATCACATCAACTTTCAACCAAAGCTCACTCAAGCATAATATTTGAATGTCATTTTCCATTACAATTTTCTCAATAGCACTTGTTTTGTTAGATAAGCATTGAATGTTAAGGTGCAGTAGCTTTAATTTGCTGATGTTGAAAGACGTCTTCCTAATTCCAAAAAAACTGATACCGTTGAATTATTATGCCCTGTGCCCAACTTGATGGATTTATCAATGTATCAAAATGCTTAAAATCTGCTCCTAATTTAAAACAATTCGTTCCTGATCTAGTAGGGATTTTTTCACATATTATGTCCTTGTCGTTCAGTACAGACTGCACATATGATTTGACATCCTCGCAACATATAGTTGAGTTTACTCGACCTATAAAAAACCACGCCGTCTTTGGTACTGCTAAGAGTTTTGAGCCTGGAGCAGTCAGACCAGTACCAACAATAGGTTTTGGTCTATTACTTTTTCTATTAACTAGTTTAAAGGAATGATCGTTCATCTGTATCAAATTGCAGAACGTTCTGTCAAAAAATACAGCTGTAATATGTAAAATACTAAGATGTTTTGCCCTATTTAGTGTGCGGCTGACTGCGACAGAAGATGATCCTATGTTGACAATAGTTGTGCCATCTGCATAGATGATTGTATCTAGTAAGGTGCATTGGTAGATCAATGATGAAAATGATGAAGAATAGAGGAGTTAAGGGAGAACCCTGAGGTACGCCCTCCCTTATGTCGCTCATGCTGCTGCTGGTGTCATTGAATCTGACCTGCTGTTGTCTATTTGTTAAGAAAGATGTTATTAATGATAATGCACTTTCTTCAATTCACGAAAGAATTTTAATGTGTCTCCAATTTCCTCGACAAGAGGTACAACTTCCGGATAGTGTTTCTTTGACGAGAGATTGATTCCTTTGGGACAGAAGTATCGTGGATAGATGTGAATATTCGAAGGAATATTCACTTCGGAACTTCTATTTCCTTTATGTGGCCCCATGACCATGAACTGTTGGCTAATAGCACTTCTGAAGATGCCATAATTCTTGGAATTGTAGATGCATCTAAGGGTAGGTTTTGGTTTGGGTCTGTTCCCATTTACTGGGACCTCTATGGTGAGGGCATGATGGTCACTGATTCCTCCTTGAAGAAATCTGAGTTTTTGGCTAAATGGTTACGTCAATGGACAGAATAACCGCATTTGGAGTGAAAATAATCCGCAACTGATCCAACAATTGCCGTTTCATCCAGAAAAATGCACGGTATGGTGCAGATTGTACGCCGGTAGCATTATTGCGCCGTATTTTTTATAAAAATGAAGCTGGAGAGCGCGTTACCGTTACTGAAAAGATTCGGTATGACCTCTTCCACAATTATTTTTCGAAAAGGCACTGATAACCGTGTACATTTTTTAAGTTCACGTTCCCTTCGATTTTCCCAAAAACCAACAGACAGTCCAACTCAACGACAACAAAAAAGATCACCTGGCCCGTCTGACAGATCTACATTGCGTGAAACTACCAACACCGCTGTAAATGTACAATTTACGACAAGGGATCATTTAAAACCGTCGACGGGACAATTTCTGGGAGGGGGTGGTCTGGGCGGGGGGCCTTTAACGGGATCGACCTCTCCCGGCCTCTGCCGGAAATAATCGAGGACGCTGAGGATGGGCTTGGAGCCCGTCGGGGATTCTGGATCGAGCAGCATGTCGGGAACCGGATCGTCGACAAGGAAAGGATTGAAATTCTGCGGTTCGGCCTCGGCTGCTTGCAAGAATAACAGATAGTTTAGTTACTGTGCAAGTTGAAGTGTGCAACAACCATGCGCCTCGAGTGTTGTTAGTGCACGATATGTATAAATAAAAGACAAAATATCAAGACTTACCCTGATTCTGGGTGCTTCCGAAAATAGTGGAGAAATTGCTTTCAGAGACGAAAGGTCCGTTGGAACCCTGACTATTAACTTGAGGCGCAACATTATAGCCTACACAAAAAAATAACATATTTTTTCGACATAAATAAAACAATTCATCTAGTACCGTTGCCGTTGGTCATCCAAACATTAGGAGGTTGCACGAAAGCCGGAGTGGCGACGGGCTGTGTAAAAACCTCAGAAAACGGATTTCCAAGCTGCAGCAGATCGTCTGACGTCTTCTTCGGTGCGTTAACTACGGGGTCGGAGGTAAATAGATCTACGGTCGGTGCGGACTGTGAAGAAATAGTGGAAACTGACGACGAGTTACTGAGGAATGGATTGTTGGCTTGTACAGGCGACGACACTTTCGACTGAATAAAAAATACAGAATTAATATAATTCGAAACATCTTTGCGGGTATAACACACCCTAAATTGGTTCATAGCAGCTTCTTCTTCCGCCAAAATTTGTAGTTTAAGACTCTCATCGATGTTATTCTGCGCATCTATCTTTCCGTTAGCCACTGCATTGCCGAAAGCATTCCCTGTCGAGGTTAACACAGACACACCCGATCGCACATGTTTCTGATTATTACTAAAAAAATGTATCAACATATTGATACTTAGAACTTGACAAGATGGGAGATATTTTACCTAACAGCTTGTGCAGGAGCGCCAGTAGCCTTTTTATTATCTATAGATGCCAAGTGCTGTTCTAGGGCATCTAATAGACTGCTGGGAGCCTTCGTAAGGTCCGGTATATCTCCTTTATCAATTCCTACATTCTGCAAATTAAAGGCAATAACAACAAGAGCTTTGTGGTTGTGACAATTTAAAAACACAGCATCGGTAGGAGGCAATCCCTTCAGGGATGCGAGTTGTATCTAAAAGGGGACAATGTACTGTTTGACCACACTGCCTGTTGCCTATCAGTGAAGCACGATTCAAAGAAATCCATGGCTGAACCTCTGATACCACAGTGGGGTAAGTGGGAATTTGGGGCAAGTGAGGACCATATTAATTAAAAATAATTCTAACTCATTTTTAGGATAAAAGTGGAAGTGACAATTCTGTAAAAGCCATCTTGTGTTTTCCTTACCTGGGGCAAGTGAGACTCATCGTGTGTCCCACTTGCCCCAGACCATCTTTTCCAGGAAAAGCCGCACTGGACGCCAGGGTAAGTTGCTAACGTATTTATTTCTTTTTAAATGAAGAAATGGAGCAAGAAGACACGCTGAAACCAGGAAAATGAGAACTTGCTGCAAAGAAGACAAAAGAAACACTTCGTTGGGCAAATATTCAAAATAGACAAAGATGAACTGGCAACAACATTCATAAGAAAAAGAGGAGACAACAGCTTTCTCAAATCTCAAGAAGACGTAAGCATAGTCTCAGAAGATGGCGTTGTTATAGTACCACCCAAACCCAACCTTTCGCCCCTTATAGAAAACACCGTAAAACTAAAAATCTATAATAGCTATTTCAGATCTGAAAATTGCATTTGAAATATCATTTTAATAAGTATTCTCTCTTGTCCCAGCGTATTCAGCAACGCAACAAGTATGATTTAAGTTAGTAGTCCCCACATGCCCCGCACACTGGGGCAAGTGAGACGTACAGTCGATTTTTCGAGAAATGCAGTCAGTAATCGAATATTTGGACACTGGAACTAATAGTAAATACGTCAGGTTAAAATTTGAACATCGTAGGGCTCTTGAATTTAACACTATAAAATGACAAAGTGGAATTTTTGAAATTTTGGGTCCCACTTACCCCACCTGACCTCACCACTTTACTCATTTCGAATACGCCTGGGAAAACTGCTTCAGAAAAGCGTAATACATAATAATAACAGTAAGTGGCTCGATTAAAAAATCAATCGTTTCCCTAGTAATCTACCACCCACAAAACCAACATGGTGCACATCAAGAAGCTTCTGTTAATTAAATTAACCGATGAGTTAGTCCTTGACTAACAATACCACAACTTTCCTGAATATGATAGGAGTAGGTACCCCTCTTAAATATTGGTACGGTCAAGTGGGGTAAGTGAGAATTTGGGGCAAGTGAGAACCATAGGATTAAAGTGGAAGTAGTAATTCCGTAAAAGCCATCTTGTGTCACCCCATATTTGAAATAATTTCATCTCGAAAGGTTGTCGGGTTTAATTTGACAGTGCATTTATCTGTGCGTCCACACAATAAAATATGCTTGAAGCAATTATTTGGGGCAAAAAATGTGTATTTTTTACAGAACATAACAAAATTACTTCATATAAATAGTTGTGCAGGAATACAGCGGGGTCCCTCTTACCCCAAATTTTTCCCTACCTGGTACCTGGGGCAAGTGAGATTCAGTGAGTGTCCCACTTGCCCCAGAACATTTTTTCCTGGGAAGAACCACACTGGAGACTAGGGTAAGTTGCTAACGTATTTATATCTTTTTAGGTGGTGCTTTCGAGTAGTGAAGAACAGTAACAAAGAGTGAACAATAGCAAAAATAGTAAAAACAGAGTGAAAAAAAAATAGTGAAAAACAGTAAGATCAGTGAAAACCTTAAAAAACTAGAAGAATTTGCAAAAGAGTATAAGGAAGCTTTAAATGAAGATGAAGAAATGGAGCACGAATACATGGTGAAACCAGTAAAATGGGCATCAGCAGAATTTGCTGCGAAGAAGACAAAGACACACATCGTTGGGCAAATATTGAAAATAGACAGAGATGAACTGGCAATGACATCCATAAGAAAAACAGGAGACAACAGCCTTCTCAAAAAGACATAAGCATAGTCTCAGAAGATGGCATTGTTATGGTACCACCCAAACCCAACCTTTCGCCCCTTATAGAAAACACCGTAAAACTAAAAATCTATAATAGCTATTTCAGATCTGAAAATTGCATTTGAAACACCATTCTAAGAAGTATTCTCTCTTGTCCCAGCTTATTCAGCAACACAACAAGTATGACTTTCGTTAGTAGTCCCCACATGCCCCGCACACTGGGGCAAGTGAGACGTACAGTCGATTTTTCGAGAAATGCAGTCAGTAATCGAATATTTGGACACTGGAACTAATAGTAAATACATCAGGTTAAAATTTGAACATCCTAGGGCTCTTGAATTTAACACTATAAAATGACAAAGTGGAATTTTTGAAATTTTGGGGGACCACTTACCCCACCTGACCTCACCACTTTACTCATTACTTTATATAAATAGTTGTGCAGGAATACAGTGGGTCCCTCTTACCTCAAATTTTTCCCTACCTGGTACCTGGGGCAAGTGAGATTCAGTGATGTCCCACTTGCCCCAGAACATTTTTTCCTGGGAAGAGCCACACTGGAGGCTAGGGTAAGTTGCTAACGTATTTATATCTTTTTAGGTGGTGCTTTCGAGTAGTGAAGAACAGTAACAAAGAGTGAACAATAGCAAAAATAGTAAAAACAGAGTGAAAAAAATAGTGAAAAACAGTAAGCTCAGTGAAAACCTTAAAAAACTAGAAGAATTTGCAAAAGAGTATGAGGAAGCTTTAAATGAAGATGAAGAAATGGAGCAAGAAGACACACTGAAACCAGGAAAGTGGGCATTAGCAGAATTTGCCCCAGGTACTAATAGTAAAGGTCACCTAATACATCAGGATAAAATATGAACTTCGTAGGGCTCTTGAATTCAACATTATAAAATGACAAGTGGAATTTTTGAAATTTTGGGTCCCATTAACCCACCTGACCTCACCACTTTACTCATTTTGAATACGCCTGGGAAAACTGCTTCAGAAAAGCATAATAATAATAGTAAGTGGCTCGATTAAAAAATCAATCGTTTCCCTAATAATCTACCACCCACAAAACCAACCTGGTGCACATCAAGAAGCTTCTGTTAATTAAATTAACCGATGAGTTAGTCCTTGACTAACAATTCCACAACTTTCCCAAATATGATTTGAATAGGTATCCCTCTTAAATATTGGTACGGTCAAGTGGGGTAAGTGAGAATTTGGGGCAAGTGAGAACCATATTAATTAAAAATAATTCTAACTCATTTTTAGGATAAAAGTGGAATTGGTAATTCCGTAAAAGACAATGTTTCCCAGGAAAAGCCACAAGGGAGGCTAGGGTAAGTTGCTAATGCATTTATATCTTTTTAGGTGATGCTTTCGAGTAATGAAGAACAGTAACAAAGAGTGAACAATAGTAAAAATAGCAAAAACAGAGTGAAAACCGGCAAACAATAGTGAAAAACAGTAAAATCAGTGAAAATCTAGAACCTATGTTAACAGTTCCCACATGCCCCGCACACTGGGGCAAGTGAGGCCTACAGTTTATTTTTTTGTGAAATAGTCAGTAATCGAATATTTGGACACTGGAACCAATAATGAAGGTCACTTGATATATCAGGCTAAAATATGAACTTCCTAGGGCTCTTGAATTTAACATTATAAAATGACAAAGTCGAATTTTTGAAATTTTGAGTCCCATTTACCCCTTTACTCATTTTGAATACGTCTGGGAAAACTGCTTCAGAAAAGCATATTAATGATAATAGTAAGTGGCTCGATTAAAAAATCAATCGTTTTCCTAATGACCCCGATGTTAAAACAATATACATTGAAGCTGTCGGTATTTTTAAGCTTAAGAATCGCCTGCCGCCAGACATTCCTTCGGCAACAGACACAAGAAAAAGTCTCTTGGATTAGTTTGCGACATGCTAGAGTTGGAGATAGGAAAAAAAAAGACGTGAGGGTGGGCACAGATTAGACTAGCGCTCTCAAATAGTTGGGGATGTAGGATAATCTACTTTTGGGGAAATACGTTAAGTAAGTTCAGGACTGAAAACTTTATGATGATGGTATAAACTGACAGTACGATGTAAAAATAGTACACATTGTTTTCCTTACCTCTGCTACTTTCAGAAACTCCGAAACTCTGTCCATCCTGGTCAAAAATTTCCTATATATATCCAAAGCTTCCTTGCACTGTTTCTTATTCATATCAAAATATTTCTCTGTAAAAATTCCAATAAACATACAACAAATTTTTTAAAAAATAACACGGTATAAGCGTACCTAACAAATTTATAATTCCATCGTTATAGCACGCGAAGAGTCTTATGAGATCCCTAAACAACAACATAAAGCACATATTTATGATCCCGTTGGTTAGATCGTTGGAAGAACAATCGAACTCGAGCAAAGCGTCAAGTTGACTCTGCAACGACGGAATTGTTTTTAGTAGTTTCTCCGCGTTCATCGTCCTCAGCACCCCATCGTCCTTCCTAAACGAGAAGAAAAGATTAATTTCATAAAACGATTCGTGTAAATTGCGCCGTACCCTCGTTTCACTTTACAAAAATCGAAAGCTACCGTCCTGTACGACAGGGCCTTTTCATTCAAGTATCTGGCATGCCGTCGAATAAACGGGGACATATCATACCCTAAAAATCAGACAACTTATTCAAGAGAACAAAAAAACAATATATAATAACACTGAAAAGAAAACAAACCCACCACTTACAAATATAACACAAAATGGTATTACGTTAAACAAACGAAAAAATTCGCAAAAGCATAGACCGTAGTTAGCGCACAACCAAAACTACCAAAATAAAATAAACTACACACTACGCCAAACACGAAACAATTTTTTTCTACACTCGTGTAACGCACACAACTTTTGCTGTTCTATTCTAGTTCAAAAACTTACCGTTCCTAACTGATAGCACCCCTTATAAAAAGAAAAAGAATGCATTAATATTCGGCACGAAAGGGTCGAATTAAAATTAAATTAAATCGAGGCAAACAAGGGTTGAGCAGACATTTTTAGGTCATTTTATTACAGGTACGGGTAGGCCCAGATTAGACTACTGCTCTCAAATAGTTAGGGATGTAGGATGTTCAACTTTTGGGGAAATGCTTTAGGTTCGCCCAGAATAGAAAATGATGGAGATATGAGTCCAACTTTATGATGATGAATGAATCATCGTAAATAGAGAAAGGGTTATTGTACTTTTTCAACAAATAGGATTATTTAAAATATGAAAAAATCCCAAATAAGAATCAAATGTTAATTTAATACGGCAAAGCAGATAAAAAAGATCCACCAACCAATAAAATAAATTCTTAATAAGCTGCGTACTATCGATTAATAAAACAAAATCTTTCCACCCGCACAAAAGTCCAGAACCCAGAGAAAATGATTAAAAACGTTATCTTATCAGAGAGTATTTTCGAGGAGATATATACAAAATAATTACGGACTCACCTTGAACTCCACTTTTGTCTAGAAAATTATTAAGTTGAAACGTGCTATTGCTCGATGCTAAATATTGCGTAAACCTCTGAAACGAAAAAAAAAATACAAAAAAGTCGACAACCAATTCTAGCCTTCGTCTGCACAGTTTTATATTGCTATCTTACACAATTGTACAATAGCAGTACGTTAATAATAAAATTGGCATTGTGGAAAACGTCGATTATCAATAATTCAATTCAAATAATTCAATAGTTCTCTTGTTATTAAACAAATTTATTGCGTTTTTACCTCATTTCCGTAACACATCATATGGTGAACCGTCACCAGGGCTTTGTAGACTACGATCCAATTGGTATTCTGCGATCTCTCTATTAATAAATTTGCTAATTGTGGTATCGATACATTTGGCTCGTTTGTACAGTGCACCAAATCTGGAAAATAAGGAAAATCGTACTTAATTGTCAGCACATTTTCAAAATGGTATAAGAATTAAGAGTTTACAAAGAAATAATGCAAGGCTTTCAGTCCAAAACCGCTTGTTTATTTGCTCTTTCAAATCTTCTTAAACTTTTCTCTACTTCCTTATGGCTGTCGGGACGCTTGGCATATTTGAGGGATGTAACGTCCCCGCTGCCAATGGATTATTCCAACACGGTTTAAGATATTCGCGTGATTATTTTTTTATTGTTTCAATTAAACATAGATCTAGGACTGTTCCCTAATAATTTTCATTAAAAACCAGAAATTCAACTTTAAAATCTACTTCACAATCTATGAAAATCAGACATATTGTAGCTAGAATATTTATCACATTTTTCCTTTTTTTTAGAAATTATAATCGTAGAGTCATAGATTAGACTTTTCATTTTGGCGGTATCAAAAAAAATATAATAAATTTTTGATAATAATGAAGTAATCAATTGGCTCCTGCACCTCTGCATTCGCCTTTTCAAGGGCCTAGAGGTGGCGGTGTCTAGCGGCGATATGTTTAAACTTCCCAGATTCAAGAAACAGGCGTGGCTAGTTTTTGTATGTATTCAGGTATTATTCTTGGGGCCTATTTTTCGTATCGACGACCTTCCAAAGTAATTTCAGATTCTTCTTAAAATTTATTATTGTTACACGTATGAGTTGAATATGCAGGTGCACAGGTATCCCATTTACCTATCAGAAAAAGCGATTCATCTGTATTGTGTAATTTAGAGAAAAACGCCAAATAGATACCCTCTTTGTTTTTAAATTTGTATATCATCCCACTTTTTATTTCTCTGTTCGATTTTACTATGATTGTGTAAGAGTTGCATACTAGACTAAACTTATTGTGAAACTGGGGCATTTGTTCATCATTCTCAAAATGTAATTTTTGAAACATCCCTACGTGTGACAAAAATTTTAAAAGAGAACTGAAACACAAAAATACGGGGTTTAGTTTAGAAGCAACTTACTTCGTATACGTACTTAGCAAAATCGATCGAAGAATTAAAAAACGCAATATCTATAGAGTGTCCCATTTAAATAATTCACCGAGTATCAACTCCGTTTGTACATAAAGTGTTCCGTACTGGCTAGCAAAGTTTCTGAAGCACTTATATCAGAAACCGCACACTGAACCGGAAGTGGCCAGTCAAAAAAATGAGTTTTCCGTTTTTTGCAGTCTGTTTTTGATTTCAGAAATATTGCAAAATTTTGTTAGAGAAATGCTATTAAAATAGCTCTAACCACAAACCAGTGCATTTATTTTTGCAAAAAAAAATCGAAGGTAACTGAATTATTTCCACTTTTTCCAAAAACTACAAAAAATAAATGCACTACTCGCTTCTAATCGTCAAATATTATAAGTATACAAAATTTCAAATTGAAGTTTGCGGTAGTTTTGGAATTAGCCTTAAAAACATTTTGAAACTAGATGTAAACCCTGAAATTGCGACCAATCGATTTAAGTCAATGTAATCATTGCAGCTGAAGCAACACGGATCTTGTGGGATTACACACTGCGAGTTAACTACAATTTTCACATGAAAATAATTTGCACCGAATCTGCTTGAATACGGTGACGTCGGATATGTTTTATAAATTACCGGGTGATATTTTGATTAACCCTCACACTGAGCACAAAAACAAGACAATAAATATTTTTACTAATAATTTTGGTGTAATGCTTAGGAACAATCAATCAAAGACATGCCAACAAAAGCTCATGGGCTACTTTGATCATGTTCTTTTTTGATCACACTGTATATTGCGAGTCAAGCCCGAAAAGTGTAATTTTACTGCGGAGTAGATAACTTCTAGGACATTGATTATTTCCCACTTTTTTCCTCGCTTTTTTCTTAGGTACAGTCCGCTAAACATCCATTTTCAGAACCTACTAATCTCATAAAACTTTATTTTCTGTTATAAAAATTTTCAGGAAAACACGAACTTTTCCGTCAATCGCAAATCATACTTACCTAGTTTTTCTTTTTTACTTATAAGTAACCCACTGTGTTTTCTTGGGGAAACCAGCATCCCGAGGCGAGTTTTGTTTCCCCGCCTATAATTTGGTTCAATGTTCCTTGTTCTCTATCAGGTACTCGCCGGAATATAAATACTATACTATGATATTCAATAAAGAATAAACCCCGCGTTTCGTCTGTGTTGTGTTTGTTCTAGCTCAAAGTGAATGGAAAGCTCCGAGTCCTACTCTGTACGCTGCGAAATGCTCCCCCTAATCTAGCGCGCCCAGCAATTTTTGCATTCAGTGTCCGCCTACTTTGTACTTTTGGAATGCTACGTCCCTTCCGATACCCCCCGCAGAAACTGTTTGCCGGCGTTCCGACAGCCGTATCTTCAAAATTTTCATCTGTTAAGGTACCTTCAATTCCAATATCGTATCTTCGACTTCGCCTTCGTGTTTTGTTACCAATAGGAAATAAATAATTGTCTTTTAAATTCTGAATACAGCAAAACAAAGCATTAATAATTTTCGCCCTTATTGTTTCCATCATTGATAAAAAAATTACAATTGAAGATGCGCGTGTCCGAGGTTATCTTTTCGAGATAAACCCAAACTCACTGGGTTAACCAACTTGCCACAAACATTTTTTCTAAATGCATTCATTCATTACAAGTACTTACATCTTTTGATTTGTTTACGTAATTCCTCGGCCTGAAAAAATTGCAATAAAACTGAATGCAGATTAGTCTTAATCGCGCATATGCCTTTGACAAGTGGGTATCATATTTTCCCGTCATAGAAGAGTTATTTTTGATTTTCAAGGTCCACTTGTGAAATTCACAGACAATAATTGAGCTCAATCAGACTAATATTTAATTTTATACAAAAATACAATCCCTTATCACATCGCGCTCCTAAATAGTTACGACAGTAAAAATAGTAAACATGGAAGTGTGGCAATTAGCAACACAAACTGGAAATTTAATCTATTTACAGGAATCCGTAAACAAATTTATGTTTAGGCCTTTTTACACTTGGCAACAACCGGCCAGGTCACTTCGCCCAGATAAGGACCGGAACACCCCGTATCAAATTGTATATGGGGGGAGGCGGATGTCTGGGTGATTACATGTAATATCATCACGCTCCCGCAGCAGAAAAAGTGTTATATAACTTCGTGAATTATTGGTTTAATTAGATTCTTAAAGCGAGAAGAAACAATTATGAATTTTTAGGAAAGATGCCACTAGATTCGTTTATACTGAAAATATTTTTTCTACGACTGAAAAAACAAACTTAACCTCTGATACGCTTAAATTAAACACCCTGTATAAAAATTGATACCACCGGCCTATTGAGAATTTTCTAGCATAACTTGCTTTAAAATTTCGCATCAAAATGTCAACAAATAAGGGCTCTAGAACAAAAAGAATATTTCGGCCATTTTCACTTTTTCCCGATTTTCTCAGAAACAAAAATAGTTTCCGAAGTTGTCTTGGTACTGCTAAATTACAATTATAATAAGCAGCATTTTTCCCCATTTGAGCACCCTTGTAATTACCGCGGTTTAAAAGTTCCCCATACTAAACAAGTTAAGTGGGACAGTGTATATGAATTTAAGGCCAAAAATAGAAAAACACAACAGACTTACAATAAGAATTAGGATTTAAGAGTTCTTCATAGATTTTTAAGATTTGATTTTGATTTGACGTAATATATTGTAGTCTTGTAATTTTTTCTACTTTCTATCCCTACTTTTACTTTTTATCCCTATTTTTACCTTTTATCCCTCCTTTTACTCTTTATCCCTGTTTTGAATTTCAGGGATAAAAAGTGACACTTTTGTCCCTAAAATTAGATATAAAAAGTGCACTTTCTATCCCAAAAGCGCGAAAATAATATTATTCTCAACCTGTCAGTTTATTTGTTAATTTTAAAAAATTATGTCAAATTTTCCCTTTTTTTAAATTTCCAATATTTATACGTTCGGGGTTACTTTCACAGGCCGCCCCGACGCTCGTTATTTTTTAATAAAAGGGAATTCATGCAGTGTTCCGAAGGAATTTTCTGAATCCAACTTTTGCATTCGTTTGTGAAGGTCATTCTGATGTAAATTTATCTAACTAAAAATAGGTAGGAACAAAAGGGGCGCAGCGGATAAATTACGATAAGAAGTGTTATTCACGTACCTTACGGCCCTGACTTAACACCCTGCTCCTACAGCTATCGCATTTTTGGATCTCTCAGAGTTCATAGGATTCAAGGAATTCAGTCTGACACAAATTTCGTTTTGGGGGCAACCAAAATTTTGTTTGCTGCCTTTGAACACATTTACTGAACGCATATTTTAGCGAAATACCACTTGCACTGCAACTTTCATTATGCCCGCCAGTCAGAGTGCAACACGATCGATGCATACACTCAAGCAGGTATAGGTGAATAGGTGTCGTGTTCATTATTCGTTCCCGTACGGAGAGAGTTCCAATCCACTGCTTTTATGTAACTAATTGCGTGTTTACATCTTCCTAGTTGCAATGCCATACCGAAAAAAACGAGGTTAAACTAGCACCGCGTGATTCACTTTTCATACGGAGCTAGAGAGAAAATAAACTGTTGATTTTGCGTATTTTCAACAACAACCGAAATCTGCAAGCATTAAAAATTTTCTTTAAAGTAGGTACAAGCTCATTGCGAGTCTGGATTATACGATGAGTTACAACTCAGGTCCAAGTTTCCAACTGATGGAAACTTGGCGGATTTGGCACGGTGGCACCTTCTTCGCCCTCAGGGACGAGTTTTACGAACAAACAACCGCTATGGGATCACCTATATCTCCGCTACTGGCTAACATGTACATGGAAATTTTCGAGAAGACCGCCCTGGAATCAACCGAAGTGTTGGACGACACCTTCGTTCTGAAATTGGATCTAGCAGCAAGAATAGAACTTAAAAAAGTTGGGGATGTCGGATGCTCTACTTAAAGGGAAATGCGTAGGTTAGAGGTCAGGATAGAAAGGATGGAGGTATGCGTCCAACCAGTCTTCGGACTGAGAACTTTATGATGATGTTATTCTCTGTAGTAATACAATAAGTGGTCTGGAATTGTCGGAAATAAGTGCAATGGTTTTATGTTATATTATGACCAGATTTTTTTTGCATATTATTATTATTATTATTAATGTTTTCAGTGGTAAAATTTTCTTGCCTTATGTTTATATCTCTTGTAGTTTGGATTCCAGAAGGTCCAGGTCTCAGGTTGTTTATTAAACTAGCATGATGTTCCTCGTCTAACTGTAAATAAGGGCCTAATGATTTAGCATTTGCATGTCCAGTCATTTTGATGAGCTGTTCTTCCGGGACACCTGATTTAGCAAGATTTGATACAGCACTTGATCGATTTGAATGATTCCTGATTTTGTTTGTCAGAGTATCAAGCCCTATTCTTTCAGCAGATTATTTGGTCCATTTTCCAATCTCATTTATTCCATGAGGCATATTTTTGTACCATTCAGAATTGCTTTTGTTCCAGTAAGGATTTACAGTCAGAAATAGTCGATCTGACGTAATTCTATTAGTGGGTTTAGAAATAAGATTTTTAAATAACCTTACCGGGCACATATCGAGATTATTGTAAAATTAGGCACTAACCACTTACTGTCTGATAATTTTTGAGCTCCACCCTGGCATGTTTTGGAAAAAATCGGGTTGTATTCAATTCTTCCGGTTACGTTACCATTTGATTTCTTTTCCTCTTTAAAAAAATGCACTTTGCGTTTTGCTGCCTCTCCCCCTCTCCAGACTAGTTCGAATGCTATTATATGATACAGTTTTTTTTAAGTCCTTCTGGACAATCTTCGTTCCACAGATTCATTATTGTATATATTTCTTTCTTACTCAGAGCAGTCGAACTTTGCTTCCTCTTTCCGATAATAGACTGAAGCTGCTTTCGTTTCGCATTTTTTGCATTTTTTGCATCCCTTGCTTGTTTGAATTCAATGTCTGTAAATGGATTACATTTTCGGGCGTACTCTTTGTAGTATTTTTCTTGAAGCAGTTTTGCCGTAACATTCCACATGATCTTTATAACGCATTCTTTATAATCTTCACCATCAGCTCTCTTCATATTAAAAGCCCAAACATTCATTATCAGGCCAAGCTCTACATGATTTTAAGTAATTTCTAGAAGTTCATAATGCTTCTCTTTTAAAAATATTTCGAAATGTTTCCATATTGACTTTTGATTTTTAACTGTACTCCTCGGAGTAACACTCTGTACAGTTTTTTGAATATCTTCCAAAGATTCTTGGCCAAATCTTTCCATTTCAAAACGACGATGTTGCAAGAAAACTAGAAAATAATATGACAGTGACAGTTGCCAAGGTAGAAATTTCAAAACTATCATTCACAGCATAGTTGATTAAAAGCAAGGCGCATATTTATCAGTTATTGGGAAAGCTAGGTAGGTTTTTATCGTTTTCAATGATAGTTGATTGGTCGATTTTAAGAAATTGAAGAAATATCATTGGCTCCTACCCAAAGGACTTGTACCTTGACGCAGTTCTAGTAATACTGGGACGGGTGGGATGGCTTGCGCGCTTCAATGATCTAAAGAGCCGAACCATAGGTTTAACCATATTGGAGGGGTTTTTATTTGAGAAGCCAGACTAAATCAAGTCCCTGAAAGGGGGCAGCAGCTCTTTCAGTAATCATAGTGGCAGAGATCGTGAGGATCGGTATGGCACTGTGATACACACTACTGCGATGTGGAAGGCAACGGGAAACCACCACATTATTATATCCCTGGTACAGCGTACTTCGAATTTATGATGATGGCACTTTCTGGAGTAAAATATTCCGGAGGTAAAATAGTCCCACATTCGGATCTCCGGGCGGGGACTGCTTCGGGGGGAGTCATCAGAAATGATAAGTGTAACATCTCACGAGTCGGAGCGTGGAATGTTAGAAGCATGAAACAAGTAGGAAAGTTAGAGAATTTGAAAATTGAGATGGATAGGTTAGCATTAGACGTAGTAGGTATTAGTGAAGTGCGATGGCCAGAAGCCGGAGACTTCTGGAGCGGAGATTTTAGAGTAATACACACAGGATCTGTAGGAGGAAATTCGGGAGTAGGAATTGTTATGCGGAAAAAAGTAGAAAGTAGGGCGAGAGGGCGGAATAGTTGGTCCCTTTGGATTAGGCAATAGGAACGATAGGGGAGTGAGACTGATAGAGTTCTGCGATAAACATAACTTAACGGTCGCGAACACTCTATTTCACCATCATGTTAGGAGACGCTACACGTGGAAGATGCCAGGAGACCTAGGGAGATATCAAATAGATTACATTCTTGTTAGGCAAAGATTTAGAAATCAAGTTAGGGATTGTAGAAGTTATCCAGGAGCAGATATAGATAGTGATCACAATATAGTCGTTATGAAGGCCAATCTTAAATTTAAGATTTTGAAAAAAACGAAGCGGAAGAAGGTATCTTGACCCAGAGAAACTAAAAGATGATGATACGCGCGATAAGTTCGAGAAAAAGACAAACGAAGTACTAAAGGGCGCGGGCGAAAATATTGTTAGGGACATAGAGGAAGAATGGAATTGCATTAAAAATAGTTTAGTTTCCTCAGCTAGGGATATTTTGGGTCATAAACAGAATGAAAGTAGGAAACCCTGGATAACAAAACATATTGTGAGTCTAATAGAGGAAAGGCGCAAATATAAAAATAGGTTAGATGAAATAGGGAAACAAAGATATAAGGCGATCAAGTGGGAAATTATTCGGAAATGTAGGAAAGCGAAAGAGCAATGGATCGATGATAAGTGCAAAGAAGTGGAAAATAAGTTCGAAATAGGAAAGACTGATGAAGCATATAAAATAATTAGGAGAAATTTTAGAGAAATTGGATCTAGTACCAAAAGCATTAGGAATGAGGCAGGAGATATCCTAATCGAAAGCGGGGAGAAGGCAGATAGGTGGAAAGAATATTTAGGAAACTTATATGCGGGACAGGAAGTGCAAGATATATTAGAAAGTGAAAGCAGTGTAGAAGGGGATAACCTAGGGAGTCCTATAATGAGAGAAGAGTTTGAGCTAGCACTAAAAAGCTTAAGGAATAATAAAGCACCAGGTATAGATGGCTTGCAGGCAGAAATCTTAAAGTGCGCAGGTCAAGAGGTAATAGATCGTTTATTTAAATTAGTTAGTCGCATATACCTGACAGGCGAGATTCCAGAGGATTACAAACTGAACATCATGGTAGCTTTGCCAAAAAGGAAAGGCGCGGATAGATGCGAAAATTTCAGAACTATCAGTTTAACTTCCCATGCGTCAAAAATTTTAACTAGAATTGTGCAAAGAAGGATGGAGAAAAAGGCGGAAGAAATATTAGGAGAAGATCAGTTCGGATTTAGACGAAATAGAGGAACGCGCGAGGCCATTCTAGCTTTACGAGTAATTATAGAAAAAACGATAGAAAAGAGAAAGAGCGTATATATAGGATTTGTAGATTTAGAAAAAGCCTTCGACAACGTAAAATGGGGGAAGATGTTCGAAGTGCTGAGAAAGGTAGGGATGAAATACAGGGACAGAAGAATAATACATAATCTCTACAAAGAGCAAAAAGCAGTTATAGAATGTGAGCAGGAACGAAGGGAAGTAGATATCTGGAAGGGAGTGAGACAGGGATGTGCATTGTCACCTCTAGTTTTCAACTTATATATCGAAGATGCGATTAATATTGTTAAGGAAAGAACAGCCTCAGGGATCAATGTACAGGGCCAAACTATTAACATGCTCAGATTTGCGGATGATATAGCAGTGTTAGCATCTAGCAAAGAAGAATTAGGAGCGGCTTTGAATGAAATGGAAGCAGTTTTGACACAGGGCTACGGCATGAAAATCAATAAAAAGAAAACTAAAATTTTGGTATGTAGATGGAGTGAAAATAGAACTAAAATTGAAATACAAATAGGAAATGAGAAGATAGAGGAGGTCGCGGATTTCTGCTACTTAGGAAGTAAAATAACCCAAGACGGTAGGAGCACTAAAGATATAAAACAAAGAATGGCGCAGGGACGAGTTGCGTTTAACAAAAAGAAACAACTGTTATGTTCGAGAACGGTTAATATAGAGACTAGGAAGAGACTCTTAAAGTCGTATGTATGGAGTACGGCATTATACGGGTGCGAAACTTGGACAATAGGAGAAGCGGATAGAAAAAGAGTAGAAGCGTTTGAACTGTGGTGTTACAGACGCATGATGAAGATACCGTGGATAGATAAGGTTAGCAATAGGGAAGTATTAGAAAGAGTTGGGGAAAGGCGAAAGGTATGGAAAACAATAAAGAGTAGGAGAGATAGGATGGTAGGACACCTTCTAAGACACGAAGGAATAGTTCGCGACATACTAGAGTCAGAGATAGGAATAAAAAGAGGTAGGGGTAGGCCTAGATTAGACTACTGCTCTCAAATAGTTAGGGATGTAGGATGTTCTACTTTTAGGGAAATGCGTAGGTTAGCTCAGGATAGAAAAGAATGGAGGTACGCGTCCAACCAGTCTTCGGACTGAGAACCTTATGATGATGATCATTGGCTCTTAGAATAGGCGTGTATTAACCGAAATAATACACGCTTCTAGACCCAAATGCAATGTTCCTGTTGGTCAATTTGACGATGAAAAAAATAATCCTACGTAACGATTAAGCAGAAACAGTCTGTAGAAAAGGTAATCGATAAATTGCAAACACGAAATAAGTGTAACAAAACGATATAAGCTGGAAGGTTTTTGTTTGATGTTTGGGTAACAGCTACTGTAACTACAAATATTTGTTTCAGTTTATGTGTCCTGTTTCGAATATAAATTATTATGCGTGGGTATCCACACAAATTAATTTTAAATTCCACGTGTTTTCTAAGTACAAAAATTTACGACACTCTAGGGAATATTTTCCCAATTATGCAGCCACATTCAGTATTCAAATCGATTTGAAATGATAATATGGTTCAAGGTTCCCCCGGAATGTATTATTTCCATAGCACACAAATTTTGGTGAATTTTGAAATGTATGGGTACGTTGTACATGATTTAATTTCATCTAATTTACGTATTATTTACGTATGATTCTATAAGTATTCATTCAAGAGCTAGATTCATTAAAAAAAAAGCTTCCCGTACAGTCGGCTTCGAGAAAAGAATAGTTCGATAACAAATGCCGTCGCAAAGCCATTAATCACATTCGCGGTAACGATGTCTTTAAAGGCGGCGCCCTTGATTACATATTTCGAAAGACTCGCACGTTAGAGTATGGTGAAATCTTTTCATTGTACCACCGTGTATAGATATACAATTATAACATTCGCTTCATAACAACTAATTTTGAAGGACAAACGATAACTTAAAATCGAAAATAAAAGCGAATTATGTAAACTCTTTTTTCTCTCTTTTTTTAAGCGGTTCACTACGTGAAACAATGATGAAAGTGGCTAAGACCTGTTTTACGCATGACATTGTTGATGGACATTTTAGCTGAGACTAGGACAATCGCGTAAGCTGGGCTACCTTGTACCACAAAAATATCGCCACAGTTCGACTTACTTATACAGAGTGTATATGTTTCATTGCGCACGATTTTACTCCCACAATGCAAATAAAAAAATACGCATTTTTAATTTTTTTTAATAACAATTTCATTACGTGATTCCCTTGCAAATTTACACTCACTGCTTTTACGTGATTAGCACCAAGTCAAGGGCGGTCAGTTCTGTTATTATTTATAATTAAATAGACTTTTACCTAGTTGCGTAATTACCGTAAAAAGGGAAGAAAAACGAAAATAGTCACGCAATCGCGGACTTAATTTAATGCGTTAGATTGTTCATTAAATCTTTCACCTGGCTGCTTGCCCCTTTTTGTTTCTCTGCACACAAAAAGTATTACACACGTTGAACAATAATGACTTTACTGCGGAGCAGCAGCCGTTAGGTCATAAATTACTATCGGAGCTAATCAACTGAACCTTTTTGATTCATGGGCACCCACCAATTTTTAAAAGTCGGTCCTGTATGTTACACAAACATTGCATAAATTTAATGGACATTTTTCGAAGAGGAGTCCACTTGTTAACCTAATAAAGTGAAAGTACTGTACGACTTGTAATAAGTCCGTGATTTAAGATCGATTACACAATGTGGTTTCCTGTTTCTTTCCCTCCAGTAGCTCAACATTTCACTCGACTGCTTTGAGACAGCTACAGGTCGAGTACCGCAAAAACTCGCCGACCATTTAAAACTATTTAATGCTAATGATATTCGAGAAATAAAATAGAGCATAGACAACTTCTCGGAATTTCGATTACAGTGTTCATGACTCTTGTGACTCACAAAGCAGGGAGTCAGAGGCCCCGTCTGTGACATGACAACTGGTATCAAAACAGTGATATTTATTACTATTTGTCTGTACTTATTTTGTCCTGGAATGGCGGTCAAGCTAAGAGGTGCAAGGTGACACTCACGCGAGAGAAGTTCTTGTTGTTTGCTGCAACCTCGTCTAGGATGGAATTCTACGGTATAAACAGTGAATCAGTACCGCGGATGGCCACGCCTTGCCATGGGAAAAATGCCGGCATAAACTTGAAAAATGGAGATAAACAGTCCACTGTAAAAAAAGTACTGCCAGTATCCAGACTTTCTTGTTTTAAATATGATATCAGTACCAGTAGGTACTTGTCTGAAGTATTTAAAGTACTTTGTAGTACTTGCAGTATTTTGTGGTGTCGGTAGTACCCTGTGGTACTTGCAAGCTCAAACTGGATTATTCTTACATTCAGTTCTGTTCCTTATAGACCAGGAGCCCATAGACCAAAAATTGTGCATAATAGGTTTACTCCAAGAATGCCTGAGATGTTATGATTTTTGGGTTGTGGAGCACAGAAATGCCCATGCCAGTTTTTGTTTTTGGTACAGTGATGTGTGGCAGACCTGTAAATGTGTAAAAAAATTGCTTAAAAAAGTATTATAGGTTTAGGACTGGGGTTTGTGGGAAGCGCTAAATAATAAAAAGTAATCCAGGGGACGCGGTTCGCTTGTTGTGAATTCTGGGACATTGACCCGCTACAGGTGTCAAATTGTGTAAATAAAACAACCAAAAAAAAATTATAGGTTTACGCATGGGGTGGAGGGACCTCCTAATTTACCCCCAAACATCATGAATCTCAACTCCCATTCATTTTGTTTGGTACAAAGAGGCGCCACTCTCGCGACATTTTGTAAATTCACTCAGGTAAAAAAAATCATAAGTTTACTCTTCAAAACTTGGAGACAAGCTATTTCAATCACAAAAATCGAGTATTCACCGTTGCCGATAAAAAAAATTGGTACAAGGGGGCGCTAGAGACGCAACATTTTGTAAAAAAAAACTTACGTAAAAAAATCATAAGTTTATGAATGGCATTCAAGAATTTGATTATGATGAACCTGCTGAGTACAAAAATACATTCCTTATCATTGAACGGTGGTACAAGGGGCCCCTAGAAAGCTTGAAAGATAGCAATTATAAATTTTCACCCTTCATCATAAAGATTTCAGTCCGAAGACTGGTTGGACGCGTACCTCCATCTTTCCTATCCTGAGCTAACCTACGCTTTTCCCTAAAAGTTGAACATCCTATATCCCTAACTACTTGAGAGCAGTAGTCCAATCTCGGCCTACCCTTACCACTTTTTATTCCTATCTCTGACTCTAGTATGTTGCGAACTAAGCCTTCGTGCCTCAGAAGGTGTCCTACTATCCTATCTCTCCTATTCCTTACTGTCTTCCATAAATTTCGCTTTTCTCCAACTTTTTCTAATACCTCACTGTTGCTAACCTTATCTACCCACGGTATCTTCGTCATACGTCTACAGCGCCACATTCCAAATGCTTTTAATTTTTTCCTATCCGCTTCTCCTATCGTCCAAGTTTCGCACCCGGACACTGCTGTACTCCATATATACGTTTTTAAGAGCCTCTTCCGAGTTTCTACATTTATCATTTCCGAGCATAATAGTTGTTTCTTTTTTTTAAATGCAACTCGGCCCTGCGCTATTCTTTGGCTTAAATCTAGAGTTATTTGACTTCCTAAATAGCAGAAATCTGAGACTTCCTCTATCTTCTCGTTTCCTATTTGTATTTTAGTTTTAGCCCTATTTTCACGCCCCCTACACAACAAAATTTCGGTTTTCTTTTTATTGATCTTCATACCATAGCCCTCCGTCAAAACCGCTTCCATTTCGTTCAGAGTCCTTCCTAATTCTTCTTTGCTGGATCGCTGGATGCTAATACTGCTATATCATTCGCAAATCTGAGCATATTAATAGTTTGACCCTGTATATTAATTCCAGCAGCTATTCTGATGTCTTTAACAATATTCATCGCATCTTCGATATATATAAATTGAGAACTAGAGGTGATAACGCACGTCCCTGCCTCACTCCCTTTCGGATATTTACTTCTCTATGTTCCTGCTCAAATTCTGTAACTGCCGTTTGCTCTTTGTGTAGATTATGAATAAATTATTCTTCTATCCCTATACATAATCCCTACCGTTTTGAGCACTTCGAACATCTTCCTCCATTTCACATTGTCGAAGGCTTTTTCCAAATCTGCAAATCCTTTATAGGGTCTCTTTCCCTTTTCTATTGCTTTTTCTATTAGTAGTCGCAAAGCTAGAATGGTCTCGCGCGTTCCCCTATTTCTTCTAAATCCGAACTGATCTTCTCCTAATATTTCTTCCGCCCTTTTCTCCATCCTTCTTTGCACAATTCTAGTTAAAATTTTTGACACGTGGGAAGTCAAACTGATCGTTCTAAAATTTCCACTCGTATCCGCGCCTTTCCTTTTTGGCAAAGCTACTATGATGTTCCGTTTGTATTCTTCTGGAATATCGCCTGTCCGGGATGTGCAGCTAAACGTTTCATAGAACCATTTTATTTTTTTTTTAATTTCTTGCATTTCCTATTTACTGCAGTAATCTACACGCAGTAGGAACGAAGCTTCAGTGCACAATCAATTATCGTGAATGGCAAGACTTTTGTACCACTTTTCAACGATGGCGAATGTATTTTCGCACTCAGTATGTTTATATTAAACAAGTTACTGAACGCCATTCATAAACTTATGATTTTTTTACCCGAGTGAATTTACAAAATGTCGCGAGAGTGGCGCCTCTTTGTACCAACCAAAATGAATGGGAGTCGACATTCATGATGTTTGGGGGTAAATTAGGAGATCCCTCCAATCCCCATGCGTAAACCTACGATTTTTTTGGGGTGATTTATTTACACAGTTTGACCCCTGCAGCGGGTCAGTGTCCCAGAATTCACAACAAGCGAATCGCGTCCCCTGGATTACTTTTTATTATTTAGCGCTTCCCGCAAACCCCAGTCCTAAACCTATAATACTTTTTTAAGCAATTTTTGTACACATTTACGGGTCTGCCACACATCACTGTACCAAAAACAAAAACTGGCATGGGCATTTCTGTGCTCCACGACCCAAAAATCACAACATCTCAGGCATTCTTGGAGTAAACCTATTATGCACAATTTTTGGTCTATGGGCTCTTGGTCTATTACATAATTTTGCGAAGGCAGCAGCAAAAATGTAGGCGATTTATTTCAATAATTGCAGTTCATTTCGTCGAAGATTTATGCACGGGGTATCGTAGGGTTGTCACAGGTCAGGCTATTAATTGATAGTTGCATCGAGGCGCTAGCGGTTATAATTTTAATTTGCGAAACGGGTCACTGGAATGAGACTTGTCTGGGTGTATACCGAAATTGCATCGTTATTTTTAAACGACTTTCGTGACTACACGAAATCAAGTAAGAGACGTAAAATAACTACTTAGGTACCTACATGGAAAGAAGATTGATCAAAATTATACGAGTAATAGCGTTCGAAGAACTACAATAAACACTTAGCTGCGGAAAAATTGCGACTACAAATGTTTATCGTAATTCGAGAACGGCAATATGAAGTACATAAGCACCTAGGTAAGCATTTTTCTGAATTTTTGTATTGTATTTTTATAAAGCGAATAATAAAGTTGTTTGAACAAAAAAAAAGACGCCATTTGAACGCAACTTGTGTACAAACAAAAACATACGCACAATTCCGTATTTTTAGACAAATCTAAGAATACACAACCAAACAAACGTCATAAACCCACCTCATACAAAAAATGCGGATGTTACTGTACATTTCCGTACGCCAAACGAACTACGAAGGTGCAATAAGGTACACACCTATTTATAACCCTACAACATACAAATATAAACAGACTCGTGAACACACCAACATAGTCAACTGCGAATTCACACATAATACCGTTTATTTTCGTATATGTAAATTGGAATTTCCAAACAATTCTGGAAACGGACATCATCCTAGATATATATGGACAATGCCGGGAGTGAATCATTTTCTCGATTATGCATACGCGGAGTCAGGGTATGTTCACTCTATCCTGAAAACTCGGCCGAAGTACTAGTTACGCTTGACGGCACAAAGGCGCTGATGTAGGGCGAGAGTCCACAGACATGATAAAGTATATGCTCTATGTTTCAATGCGATCTGCGATCTCTGCCGGGCTGCAGGCAACCGGTATCTGGGAATTGTTTGGTTCGTGCTTCGTGCGCCATTTGCAATTTCTTGGTTGGTGTTGGCGTGTTGTGTTTGCCAGTCGTGTAAAAGTTTGAATTTTCAGTCGTTTTTTTTTCCAAGCCGCTGATTAGAGAGTGTACCTAGCTTTGAGCAAATTTGCTGTTGTTTTTCTGCAACATTTTTGTGTAACATTTTTTAAAACGAACTTTAAGTGGGGTATCAAAAATGTGTTGTGAAGAAATGTGGAAACAACTCTAACAAAGTGAAAATGCACGTATTTCCCTATTGTTATGAGGTTTTTATAAACTTTCGTTTGTAGCATTGATAATTTCAGCGCCAAAACGAATGCCACTTAGCCTCTGCAGTACAGTTCTTCGACTTGGCAAAGCAAACTTTTTTAAGGAGTTTGTAGCCTTTATTATTACGGTATAAAACAATTCTTAGTAATTTATTGTGTCAATGTTACATTTATAAAATACATAAATTTAATTTTGAAAATATTTTTATTTAAACATTCCATATAACATTTTACTTCTACTTAAAAAATTGTTGTATCCTTTATTACTATTTTTATGTTCTTCTAAAAGTAGCAAATACTGGATACAAAATTTTTTATAAGTATAAAATAAAAATAAATTTCATTATAACTAGGATCTTATATTCAAATTTCCCGGCGTTTGCGATACTAGCGCTTCGTGTCGTAAAGCGTAACTAAACCATTTCGTCCGGCGAAAATACAGGGAGTCGCTTATCTACATAAGTCTCTAATCTATGCGCGGAGTTGCCGCAAAACCGGTCGGGGTCACGTGATTCATAAAACAAAGGAAAGTGAATGAAGTTTACTGGATTCCCTCTGCGAGTGTCCGGATTTCAGGGGGGTCAAACCGAACCAGGAATTTTGCTACCCAAGACGCAAACCGACCGCGTTTCCCAGTGTTTTCTTGACGAGATGGATATTTTTAATATGCACGTTGGTTAAAATGTCAAGCACCACGTGCTTTCAGCTCGAGCCAAATATGTCTAGGAGTTATCACTTTTAACGACGTTTAAGGTCATTAACAAATTAAAAATAAACTGATGAAAAATTAGATGCATACCGCCCACTATGAATTATTTCCTTTTCTGCATTGCTAAGGAATTTAAGATAATTAATTTATAATATGAATAAAATCTCATAAGCCGTGTTGTTTTTGTCAGAATTACAGCGAGAAAAGTTAGCCCCTCGGTTACAGCGGTTACACCGATAATTATGTTATTTACCTTTTGCTACTATGACGACGTTGCGTATTTCGTATTTTTGATAGTAAATTGTTTAAGAAGCCAGTCTCCCATATGCGTATTTTCATATTCATTGGTTATCTAGCTTCTAGCCGAATTAGACTTTAACTTTTTATTTTATCTGGATAAATTTCTGTTCTGTAAACTCAATTTTGTTGCCTGACGGCAATCTGACTTAAAAAACTGTTATCCAAAATTGGCTCCGCCTTCGGCGTCGTACTTTTGTTGGTTGATTTTTGACTTTTGGGGCGATTTGGCACAATCTTTGCTTTTTTACCATAAAATTAATATTATTTAAGACTCCAGTTTACCTATACAACAAAAACAGTTGACGTAATTGTACCTATGTTTTGTATGAAAAATTATTCTTTTACCATTTATAAAAAATAATTCAATCGAAGTAAACAATTGGACAATATTTGACAGGTGTTGCCGGGTTGTTTCTATAGTAGGGCAAGTACATATCAATACACCCTCATAAAATGACGCGGCACCTTTATATTTCAGTAATAAATAAATTTTTATCTTGATTGCGTTTTTTTATAAATCATGCCTATTCATTTCAATTTTGTATTCCATAAAACAACTATTGATACCTAGGGTATTCGCTTTTATAATTTTTTTCATTATGGAAAAAGCGCTTTAAATTTTGTTGGGAAATGCCTAGGTGCCTCTCGTAATTTCGATAAGCTATGAGATTTCACTAAATTTCCATTTATAAGTCAATATTTCCTTACTTAACACAAATATCGGTGTAAATATCACATCAACGTTTGACAGGTGTACCTTAGCAGCCAAGAATTTATAAAATATCCGTGACCACAAACGAAAGAGACTGCCCCAGGCAAAATATTAAAAAAACAGACTGTGCCTTGCATCACTTATCCCATAGGTAGATAATGGGTTCGAAAACAAAGATTTTTTTAACTTTGCACTTACAATCTAAGTGCTTCTTCTTTGGTCCGATCATTTCCTCCGTGGTAGCTTTACACACAGCTTTTGCTAATCCTTGACCGGCAATACTGTGTCTTGCAGCTAGTAACCTGTCATTTATAGTCTGTCCCGCCATTCTTCCCGTCATTATTGCACCCGTTTATCCTATTTCTAATAATCCTAAGCAGTCACCGAGCACTCAAAGCATTTGCACAAATACCGGCAGTCTTGTTCGCAACGCCCCGTTTGCTAGAACCGAATTTGGCACTCCAAAAATGACAGTTCGCGTACAACTCGACAACACCACACATCTGATTGCGTCAAAACGACAAACCAAACAGCACTTGTTTAGTTCGATTACAACATAACGATGGAGAACGAATAGAATCGTTCTTTTTCGTAATTACGGAAAAAATGGGAAATTAATTTTAAATTGGCTTTTAGATTTAAATTTATTTACTATAAACAAATAGAAACTTCCACGAATGAATCACCTACAGTCTCTTCTATAAAAAGGAAATGTGTCACGTTCAGTAATTTTCGAATTACTATATAAAGAGTATAACAAGTTTTTTAGATGATTTTTAAATTCAATTTTAAAAATCTTTTTAACTCTTCCGCTCTTGTGGGAAATTTAATATGCTTATGCAACCAGTAATGCAAGTGAGCATTAAGTGCCTAAGTTTAACCCATAAAGTTGTTCTACACAAATCTTAAGGTATTTGTTTTACACCACCTTAATGGTCAAATTGCACATAAATGACGCTCCAAGTGCGGTGTAAATTGTAAATACACAGTACAAATCGATAAAAGACTTGAAATTTCCCTATGAACGTGTTGTGTATTAGTTCTTTTATTGCTGTAGCGTCAATCAAAACCAAGCATTAGCCTGTGTGTTATTAGTTCATTTGAACAAACGTCAAAATGATCCATAACCTCATTATTTGAAACTATAAAAAATGTACCAAATAATTCAAAATTAAGAGTTTTTTAACTGAAATTTATAATATGTAGTTTCTGAATTGTTTATAACAAAAATGTCGTCGAAATTAAAACTTTATTTGGGTCGTAAGGTAGGTTTGAAGTTTTTATAGGTTATTGTGGAAAATTTTCATCCAGAATCTTTAGGTCCTAGACAGTCTCCAGGGCAAAGCCAACATCACTCCCGCGCAGTTAAAAGTATTAATACAACTAGAAACGCGTCCAAATGAGAACGTAGAAATGAATTTGTCGATGAGCACTTTAGAAAGAAAATACGGAGTAACGAATATAAACGAATTGTTCTCGATAGAACCTGACGAAATTATTAAAGACGTTCGGTTTGTGCAGGACCACGCAAATAAAAAAATATGTTTTGAAATATGTAGAAATTTATTCGTCAAAGATGTTTTAGAAAATGGCTCAGGACCTGGAATAGATTTGAATAGAAATAAAATTGTGGTTGAATATAGTTCTCCGAACATAGCGAAACCGTTTCACGTAGGACATTTACGATCTACGATAATAGGAAACTTCATTTCTAATTTGCACCTGTATTTAAACGATAAAGTTACTCGGTTGAATTATTTGGGCGATTGGGGGACTCAGTTCGGGTTTATTAAAGTCGGAATTAGCGAGCTGAAATATACAAAAGAACAGATTCGGCAAAATCCTACGAAGTTATTATATGAATCTTACGTTCATGCTAATAAATTGGGAGAAAGCGACCCTGACATCCTTAAAAGAGCCCGTCAAGAATTTACCAACTTAGAAAACGGGAACAAAAAAGATTTATCAGATTGGAAACTTTACGTGGATTACACAAAAAATGAATTAACGTCGATGTATGAAAGATTAGGTGTCAAATTCGATGAATATCATCGCGAATCAATGTACAACGTCAACGACATTCAAAATATAATCAACACCCTAACGAACAAAAATATTTTACAAGTGCAGAGCGACGGAAAAATGGTCACGGAAATCAACGAACGCAAAGTCTCAGTAGTTAAAAGTGATGGGACAAGTTTATATTTAACACGCGACATAGCCGCCGCAATAGATCGTTTTCAAAGATACAACTTTGATAAAATGTTTTACGTAGTAGAGAATGGTCAAACTGATCATTTTAACGCATTAAAAGCGATATTAACAAAAATGGACTTACCTTGGGCCGATCGTCTTCATCACGTTAAATTTGGTAGAATTCGTGGTATGAGTACAAGAAAAGGCACCGCTGTTTTTCTGAGAGATATTTTAGATGAATGTAGGGACTTGATGGTTCAAAAACAGTTAGATTCACCAAGTACGAGACTCAGTTGTTACTATAATTATAATCGGTAGTTTGAATTTTAGCAACGAGAGTGCCTATTAAAGAGTCGGAAACGTCTGATATCCTCGGAGTGTCTTGCGTTATTGTCAACGATTTGAAGCAGAGAAGGCAGAAAGATTATGATTTTAGCTGGGACAAAGTTTTACAGGTACAAAGCGAACGATAAAACCTAAAAAAATGCAACGCAATTTTACAGATTCAAGGGGACACAGGCATTAAATTGCAATATACGCACTGCCGCCTTTGTAGTTTAGAGGAACATAGCGACATGAAACCTGCCAAAGAATGTATTCCAGAAATGTTGATAGAGAAGGAAGCTATCACGTTAGTCAAAGAAATTGCGAGATTCAACGATGTAATCGACCAAGCTGTCGAACAGCTTGAAGCCTGCTTATTGGTCACTTACCTCTTCCATCTCTGGTAAAATTCTGTAAATACTTAGCTTTATTCTAGTATAATATGTATTTATCCTAGTAATCATATAAATCGGGCTTTGAAGACTCTGCAAGTTAAAGGAACCGACAAAGATATAGCGGCGCAACGCTTGTTATTGTTCAACGCATCTAGAGAAACGTTGCGGCAAGGAATGTCTATTTTAGGACTTAAACCTTTGAATAAAATGTAGATAAATGTAGCAAACAAGTTTTTATTATAGTGTTTATAGAACTAGTGTTTTTATCTCTTCTTCCAAGTGTACTTTTTCCTGGCTTTTGCTTGACCCGGTTTCTTCCTCTCACGTGTTCGGTAATCACGAGTCAGAAGACCAGCTGCAGAAAAAAGTCAAAGAGTATAGCTGCTAGACTGCTGGACAAAAGTACAATACCGATTCTCATCTTTTCAACCATGTCGGCATCCACAAAGCTTCGCAAGCACATAGATATTCCCCATCGAACTGCTCCTGCTTGGCCCGAAAACCCCCCTCCTGAGACATTAGCTTCTACATCCACTTTGGTGTGCATATTTGTGAATAGTAAAGGAAACAACAACTGAAAATAATAAATATTTCAACTGACAGCTGAACAAAATTGGGCGAGTGTCCGAGCCCTGAGGAGCCCCGGAAGCAAATCAAATGAAAATAGGTGCAATTTATCTCGCTCCTGCATAGTTAATGACCACGAGCAGCAAAATAATTACGTATTAGGTATTATTTTGTTCCGATCTACTGAATCAGAATGAATGCACTTTTCATTGTACAAGTAATTCACAGATCCCACGGTATGTGAGCATAAAAATGAAAAGGAAAAAAGCGCTATTCTTTCAGCAGATTGGACGGGGGCCTTGAATTCGCGACTGAATGGACAATTCGAATTTAATTAAAATTAACAATGATGCTGGAATGCGAAATTTTCACTGCTGTCAGCAGTCCTAAAAGAGCAAAGTTCGTAAGGAGTTTCTAATGAAATGGGAATTACCAAAAACCCGACATCAATTTAGTAATCAATTTAGTAATCACCTACTTAACGTATTGAGAACATTCGCCATCATTTTGGCGTATTAAGCGGCAGGTTGCAGATGCAAAACTTATTTTTAGAGGACAATAGTAAACAGACCGATTGTTTGGTTTAAGTTTAAGTGTGAATTGAAAAGATTATTTGTATACAAAAAATGTAAATCACCAATTCAATCAACGCCACCAATTCTTATACAAAAAATATTATTTTTTGTGCTGCAATACCTCGAATTCCTAAGTAATACTTCCATACTGCTATTACTAGCGAGTTAAGGTGCATAGCTATTATTAACGAGGGTGTTATAATTTGAGATTCTCGCGTTTTTGTTTGTTTATTTGGCTGGTAAAAGTAGATAAGATTCCGTAACTTATTTTCGGAATATTAACTTAAAAGATATAACACAAACAACACACAACTAATAAATGAAACGGAGCAAAATAAGCTGAACACAAGAAAACGACAGTTTAAACCACAAACCATTTAGATATATTTAAACCTAAAAATATTTCGAGAAACAGTTACAATCATAGCTTTAAACTTTTAGAAATAGCTCAAACGTACGTTCGCAATGATTCCGAGTTGCTCGATATCCGTAAGAAAAACGAGAACAGATATATTTGTCAAACTACATCTAAATATAAATTGTTTATAAATTCAGTCATTAAGTGACAATCTGCTAAACATCGATCCCACTGGCAATGAAATAAATACTTTTCCTGGTGTTCGAATAGGCGTTGATTCACATTTCTGCACTAAGCAATATTTAGAGTATTTAATATTGGGTTTTTCCATATTAAATCAAAAGATTCAACAAATTTAGGAACGAACAAACACTGCAAATGCTGACTACGACGCCAACTGTCATATCTACTCTATGCCACTCTATTTTCAGTATGTCCATGCTCTATGCAGTCAGACATAAACAGCCGTATCCATACATACATAATTTCAATGTACGTAACGCGTTACTTTTATTTAACGCGAAATGTAACGCTTGATTTTACTCCAATAAATGGCCCGAATATTTGCAAGCACTGATGAATTGGTAAAGGTAAACCGTTAACCCCGTATTCGTATTCGAAAATGAGACCACGAGGTGGGGACCTGTTCAATGTTCACACGGTACCACCACTCTCTTCCCTAGCATAAGTACTCTCTTCTATCTTCTATGAACAGTCAGCCTCCACAGAACCATAAACATTATCAGACTCATTACATTTACATTTCTCGTAGAAACTACAATTATCCCCACTCCATCCCGACTTAAAGAGAACATCTTTGCGAGGCAATTTACCAATTTACATTATTTGCGGTAGCGATAACGGAGGATCTGGAAGGTGCGTGCCAAAATAACGTTCTCTCCTATCACCCACTTCTGCAAAACAACCGGCGGCATTCCAAAAAACCCATCCGGTACAAGAAACAGTGTTCCGCTTCGCGCGCTCGCTAAAATTCTTCTTGGCAACAATAATGTAAGAAAAACTCTGTTATACGGACAAAGAGTGCGTTAACACCTTCAAATGTGCGTGGTTTTGCTGATTGAACTCGAAAAAACCAAGAAACGCTTTGTGGTAAGTACCTTCTTAAATTAATAAAGTAGATAATGCGGCCGGCAAATTTGCCCACGCTAAAAATAGTTGCACAACAAAAGACGCATAAACTGATTTCAATTTCAAAATGTTGCAGCACTAAATGCGAGCGTGATACGGACTACTTGAGATACATGGTGCCTTAATTTCAATTTTGAATAAAAACCCCGCCTTCCCAACTTTGAAACCTCAGACTCGTATTTTGGCACAAATATGTATGTTTATTGGTAAAGGGTCGAAATTAAATCAAATCAATCAAACTTTTCAAAGAACAGACATCGCATCATAAAGGTTTCAGTTCTAATACTGAAGCTAATATACGCGCATTTCCCCAAAAGTAGAACGTCCTACATCCCCATACAGGATGTTTTTTCTTGTATTTTACAAAATATTTGTTGAATTTCAATATTTGGACATATTTAATTTCACAAAAATGCTGGAAATACATACTTATAAAAAAATATGTATTTTACACATATCTTTAAGAAATTTTCAAAGCACTTATCACAGCATTTATTACCTTATTGTATTGTTACTTTATGAAGTTTACAAAACATTTTTTTCGTTGTTTTTTCTGCTCACGTAGCAGGAAATACGTTTTTCCTTAAGCAAAATCAAATGTTAAGAAATAATAGACCTAATATCGAATTTATAAGTTTCTACGTCATACGCAGTGCTCAAGACGTCATCTATTAGATTTAAAATTTAAATTGGAGGTTATTCATCTAATTTCTAACATATTCTTGTAATGTTGTAATAGGTTTGACTAGTAAATTCCCGGAATGGATTCATAAAAACTATACGCATACATGAAATAAAATGCGACTGAGTTTGCCTGCAAAACGGAAAAAGATTACACAAACAACTTTCGGAGTTTCTACTTGAAATTTTGTATGCTTAAACTTTTTGTTGCTGCAGATATGCGCTATGATCTCACCAAAATCCTAAATTATAACCTCAAAATTTGAGAACTAGTTTTTGTCTTTTACCAGTAGACGCTACCACAGTATCCAGTGCTGCAAAATCTTTTCTAAATGTACCGGACTTTATAAACGATGTATTTTGTAATATTGTACGAATAAATTACAAAAGAACTTAATTACTTTGCACGTTATCACAACTAGTGGATTCAAATCTCAGATGACCCAAACAAAATATGTTGCAAATGGTGCCACACGGTTTTCCCTTTCAATAACAATACATAATCTTGATTTAAATATTTGCAATGTGCCAAGGAAAAATTAAGTATTAACAAATCAATTTACCTACGCACAAATCACAAAAGATAGGTAATTTGTCCATCTACTTATAAATTTTATTGCAAGAATACGATTGCATTATAATAATTAAATTTTAAATACATACACAAATTAATAACCAAATTACACAACACGGATAATTATAGCTTCAAATGTATGTAAATAATAATGTAAGTAACAAAAAAAAAGCAAAACATCATTTGTTATAAACAAATAATGTTACATTATGGCACCAACTAAAAAAAGAAACGATAAACTTTTTATTTCACACGGGAAATTAAAAATTTAAACAAATATGGTCTCGAAAGCAAACATTTTTTTATTGCATTCACGTAATGTTAAGTTTAAGGCCATATTTGATAAATTCGGCGTTGGCGCAGATGGGGATATTCCTGACATAAAGAGATTGATGTAAATATCGTTAATTTTACAATGACGAGTTGTAAAAAGTAGGTACACAAAGCGCCCCCCTAATCTTTTGAAGTTCGTTCAGGAATTGCACCTAGGAAAATTAAAATTCAAAAAATATGAATTTCCACAATCTAAATGTCAATATTTACTTCAAAATGGAGTTAGGCTTAGATATTTTCCCTATGGTTAAATACCCAGAATATAAACACAGAAAATATGCGTTCTTGCAAAGTATGTATTGTTTAAATAGGTCACTTCAACTATTAAACAATACAAGAGCAAAATTATAATAAAAACAATATGTAGTTGTGTAAATAATAACACGTTTCATATCACACAGCTATATCAAAAATAATATAAGTAACTTAAAACCACCATTTCATTGATTCAAAAAAATGGCGGCCTGTCAAAATCAGGCCTGATTTTGACAGGCCGCCATTTTCTGTTGGAGGGCAAAGTATGGATACACAACGCTATGCGCGTGAGTGTTACCAAAATTTGAGCAGATTTGGTGAAACCAGGTTACTACTGTTAGAGTTCAAAATAACTAAAGCAACGTTTGCAATAGTGCAACCAGTCATATCATTTTAAGAATTTCCGTTCAATTCTCGGTGTAAAGCGAATAAGAAGTTTAAGTTACGCCCCTTTTTTGGCACCAAATGGTAACACAAATATCTGCTTTGTTATTCCTCCTCTTCTTCCCTCCAATAAGCTTTAAACAAACAAATGTTTGCCCTCCAGCTGTCAAAAAGTAAGGTTAAGTGTTTCGTGACACTGATAGATGTTACAGACACGTGGCATTTTTTTTGTTTGGAATGTAAATCTGACGTTTGTGACGACACATGTGGCGCCAAACTAGTTTGCCTTTCAAACTACTATAATGCATTATTATTTACTCGAAATAAATCACGGATCACATAATAAGTGTCCAAATTTTACGATTTGCAAAGACAAACACACTTTATTACCCTTAACAATATAAAAAGCTGAATAAGATAAGCAAACTATAAATGACACATTCCCGGAATTGTTGTAATTAAGTATTATACTGGTTTATTTTATACTTTCATCTCAGCTGTTAGTATAAACTGACGCAGGTAACGGTGCCATTCTTCGTGGGCGTTGCAATGTTTTTCCTTATAATAAAAGTAGGTAAAAACGACCCAAGAAACTTATCAAAAATCCAGGCAGTTAGTAGTAGGTAATAAAAAACACTAACTATTCCAATCGGCCCAATTCGGCACAAGTCGGATATACCCTAAGCTTTGTTATTGGTCATATTCATTTGGGGCGTGTCCTAAAAGTCCCCCTACCATCTTAAGTTATTTTCAGTATATTATGGCCCTGTAACTTCTTACACTAGTTAGTAATTAACATGCTCGTCTTTTACCAATGAAAATAGGTGAATTAACAAAACCTATCTTGTAGTCGTATAATTTAAAAAAAAATGTTTTCATTCCAGGTTATTTGACGTAGCAACTTAGCAAAGATGGACAACATGGGTTTTCAAGATTCTACAAATTCCAAAAAAATGGGCCGCAACATCAGCGTGAATGAGAGCGTGGAGAGTTTTCCCCTCTACAAAACTGCCACGCCCTCCATGCTCCTCAGTTGGCGCCGCAGTGGTCGCCGATGTCCCGAGGACATGCTCGAAGAAGGCGTCCCATCTGAAGACTTCGAGTACATGGAATGTGGTCCATCGCCTCCGGCTGATAACACCCCGAACATTTACGAGAGCTTCGAGGAATTCACCACGACGGAACTGACGGTACAAATCTGTCACGATACGATCAAAATGAACTTGCAGGATTTGATGAAGGCCTCTTCTGGTCGTCATTCTTTACTCGAGGATATTGAAAGCGGGAAAACAACACAAGAGAATTTAGAAGAAGCTTTTAAAGGGGCCACGAAGTTTGAGATAAACATATCTTTTTTGTGGGCTGCTTTCTTGAAACGCTGGGATCTATTGGAAGGTCTCTTGAACATCGGTGCTTCTCTACAGTACTGCGAACCTAATCAAGGAATGAGCGCCCTCCACCTTACCTCGTTCAGTGGATGTATAGCTGGTACGCAATATCTCATAAGTCGAGGTGCCGACGTAAACAGCATGTTTCGTTGTTTCACTCCCCTGCACTGTGCCGCTTTCGGAGACAGCGCAGAGACTGCTATGGTCCTTCTTAACAACGGAGCTAAAGTACAAGCTTTGACAAACAGCCCGAATAATTGCAAAGAAAGTGCTTTACACTGCGCCGTTAGGGCAAACGCTATCGGGTGTGTTAGATTATTTACGGCGGAAGGAGCAGATGTCGGGCAAGTTGAATTCACTGGTCTATCTCCGATACATTTAGCGGCTGATTTGGGGCACGCCCAGTGCTTGAAAATCATGCTCGAAGTTAAAGGAGTTAATGCGAACGCGAAAACCAAAGAAAAGGATCTGTCTCCTTTGCACTTAGCTGCGGAAGGCGGTTATGCTGAATGCATCGATATTTTATTGGATAGAGGTGCGGAAGCCAACGTCCGTAATCATAGAGGACAAACTCCTCTTCATTTAGCTGCTAGATCGCAATCGTTCGATTGCGTCGAAGTTTTACTTCGCAAAGGAGATGCCGATCCAAATCTGGGTGATTACGATAAAAGAACTGCTTTACACGCAGCTGTATGTAAAGCAGCACGTGCCTACAATATTATCGAGATTCTCATCAACTGGGGGGCTGACGTAAACACAAAAGACCAGTACGGGTACACTCCCCTACACATTGCTGCTTTAAACGAGCTCTCGCAGTGCGTGGAAATACTGATTTACCACGGAGCTGATGTTACCGCTAAATCTAAATTCGGCATGACGGCTTTGGGGATTATCACAAGGAAAACACCGGCATCGTTGGCGATGGTGACTCAGAAACTGGACGCAGCGATTACGATGCACCATCACCCTGAATCGCCCAACAGGGAAGTAGAGTTACGATTGGATTTTAGAAGCATACTTCAACATTGTCACCCGAGGGAAATAAGTTTTTTGAACACATTCGTCGATGAAGGGCAGAAAGAGATACTGTTGCACCCTCTGTGTTCCGCATTTCTTTATTTAAAATGGGAAAAGATCAGGAAGTACTATATCGTCCGCATTTTGGTATCCTTTATATTCGTTTGTTGTCTATCTTTATACGTGTTAACAGCTTTGGCACACCACTGCTATAACCAATTGAAAATGACGTCGGATCCGGACCAACTTTTCGAACTGTGCGAGAAAAAATCGATGATGGGAAACTGGTTACGTAAAAGCCCCTTTGTCATGGAAATGCAATGGTATGTCTTGGCTTTTATAACGGGCTGCGAAATGCTGAGGAAAGTATACGGATTAGCGGGCTATCCGAGTATTCGACAATATCTATCGCACTCGGAAAACGTTTTAGAATGGTCCGTGGTTGTCAGCGTTTTTGTTATATCGTTTGTCTACACAGGAAGGACGTACATGTGGCAGAACCACGTGGGGGCTTTCGCCGTGTTATTCGGATGGACAAACTTGATGTTAATGATTGGGCAACTACCTGTTTTTGGCTCTTACGTTGCGATGTATACTCGAGTGCAGGGTGAATTCGCTAAACTACTCTTGGCGTACTCCTGCCTCCTCATCGGCTTCAGCATCAGTTTTTGCGTCATTTTCCCCGACGCCTCTACATTTGCCAACCCTTTTATCGGTTTAATCCAAGTGTTAGTAATGATGACCGGGGAAATAAACATCGATCTACTAGTAGACGACGACCCGGAATACATTTTATTAGAAATAAGTGCGCAAGTCACTTTCATCCTATTCTTGCTTTTCGTCACCGTTATTCTAATGAATCTACTAGTAGGTATCGCGGTCCACGATATACAGGGTTTACAAAAAACTGCTGGTCTATCAAAACTAGTTCGACAAACGAAATTGATATCCTACATAGAACTAGCGTTATTCAACGGATATTTACCAAACCACATACTGAATCTGCTGCATTGGACTGCGTTAGTATCACCAAAAGCATACCGTGTTGTCCTAAACGTGAAACCTCTAAACCCGAGAGAGAAACGTCTTCCGAAAGATATTTTGAAAGCCGCGTACGAGATAGCGAAAAAACGTAAGAGCTTCTCGCACACCGTATCGCAGGCTACAAACTCCACATTCAACAGCAAAAAGTGGTTCAACAACAATGTCATAGATCCAAACGGCGAAACAAACACCGAGTATTACTCTAACAACATGACGAATTTGCAAGAAAAGGTCGATCGAAGTACCGAACAAATTGAATGGTTGAGCGAGGAAATCAGAGAATTAAAACTAGCTTTGGGATACAGCCAGAGGTTATTGGAAAACATCCTCACGCTTACGAAGAAACAGAACACCGTGCAGCAATCGTCCACCTGTTAAAGGTCAAATTTCGTAACGAGCGATTTTATGCGAAGATTGTGATAGTATTAATTAACATTTCGTAATAAGGCTTATGCATATCAATTTACCTTGCCTGTTTATAACAATATTTAGTTAATTAATTTTTAAGTACAAACATACGCATTAAAATATTTAAAATTCTGATTGTCCAAGGTTGATGTGAAATTTGTAAAGATCTGCATTGTTGAGTAGTAGAAAGTTGCCATTTTATATTATGTATATTTTATATTATGTGATACTAGAATAGAAAATACTAGTTTAAATTATTTAGATGTAAGCGAACATACCTATTCTGCCGCTACTGTAGTCATTTAAAGAAGATATTGAACATTTTAAATACTGATACACCCTGTATGTTTTTATCATATAATAAACTTATTTTAGTATACGATTTTTAATGAGCCCTAACATGGACAAGATTCTTGGGTATTAGCTGGAGTTTACCTTTTCAAAAACAAGCAGAATAAAATCGATCAATTTTGAAGATTTTACAAAGTACCACGAGTTCAATAATGCATGCAATGGGGTCGTTACACAATTTTTAAAAATCATATTTTCCCGAAGATTGTCGTAAAATATTTGACCCGTATTTTTTTATTTTTCTCACAGCGAACGTTTTAGGCATCTAAACCAGCCTCAAAGTTAAGAGCCAAGTCTCCCTGCTGCATTTTCGAGCGATTCAGACGTTCCCGCCTTTACAAACTGTACGGTTATTTATTAATATTTTGCTTTCTAATTTTGCAAGCATATACAGAAAACATTTCTTAAGAGTCGTCTCATCGGCGATTTCTAAAAAAATAATAGAAGTTTGTTTTTTTCAGCTCCAAATATACCCTAATTTTGTGTACTTATAACTTACTAATAAATTACTCTTTTAAAAATCCGAGATGAGAGGCCGATTTCTAAAAGTTTCTTCTTTCAAATAAAACAAACAATTTCAAAATCGGTTCATAAATAAGGAAGTAATTTGTAAAGAGAGCTGCCCTTGCAAACGCGATTTAATGCCCTGCGTTGTAACGCCCTCTGCTTGTTCATCGCGCAACACTTGGTAAACTGCTAGTACGAACTCAGTGATTTTTGTATGGGGCCCACTTCAATAATTGTATCGCCATACATTACATATTTTAATCGTATATACGCGAACATAGAATTTTGGTCTTAGGAATTAATGTATTTGTGCTTAATTGCAGCGCTCTGCCATATCCCACATTTTTATTATAATTTTGTTCAATTTAGAGTCGATTTTATCTGAAAGTAAATTTACACAATTTGAACACGTTTGTTATTCAAAGTAATGAACATATAGCAAGATATAAAATAATTCAAATTTCACCTTAAATAATGTTCTCTTTATAACCAAATAACAACAACTTAAAATCTCTGAATGAAAACCCAGTAATTTTTTTCCGATACGAGGGTTGTTCTTTATTTGTAAATTGATCCAAAAGTAGACCTGAGCAAATATTTTCAAGATTGCAAGTAATTTATCTGCAATATAGTAATTCCGGGTTATAATGGAATGATCCTCATAAATAACAAGTATTTAGGTAATGTAACTCTGAACAAACTAAAAATGCTAATTTTGCCCAGAGTTCTAATAGTGTGGCTTTCAACATTCATCGTAGAGGCATATTCCTACTTTTTCTACTATCATTTAATTCTGGTAACACATTCGTATAAAAGTTTACAAGTTGATTTTCCATTTTCATTTTCCAAAATTCATTGTCTCTCATAGCCGTTTCATATTTTATGCCTTTGGGTGTCCAGACTGTAAAGATACAATACCCTCTTTTTGTAATTTGCATTTGTCCCTGAATTTGGTAAAAGTAATTGTGATTCTTATTTTTTATCTTCCCGTTTCGATTCCAATATATGATTTTCCTTTTCTCGATACCTTCTTCCGGGGTTAAATTACAAGAACTTTGGGCATAAACTTCAACAACACCTTGATCTCTTATATAAGACCGTCCGGAGTTTCTGACAAATACGGAATGCTCAGTTCTTGAAATATTCTTTCTCTCTTTATTTTACATATACAGGTTGATTTATACCGGGGGGCGAAAAATAAAAATTATGGTTCAGAGCCACAAATGTAGTAAAAAAATGTCATATGAAGGTATGTCCGGAAATACTTCGTATAAAAGATATGCTCGTCCAAAGATGGAGGCTATTAAATTAGGTTTCTAATTTTTTCCCAACTTTTGAGAAAGACATAAAAATGGATTTTGGTACACCTATTATACTAATAGGGAAGCTTCGAAGAGATATTTTTTAATCATCCCTTATCGTTTCAACCTAATTTATGCTCGTCCAAACATGGAGTCTATCATGTTTGGACGAGCATAAATTTTAAACGAATCATTTCCGGACACACCTTCATATGACATTTTTTACTTAATTTGTGGCTTTGAACCCTAATTTTCATTTTTCGCCCCCTGGTATAAATCACCCTGTATATGTTATGGGCCTAGTGACGAATCGGACGATGTTAGCAATGCCTGGGCAACGTGACCTGACCTTACAAGACCTGACCGGACAGCATGAATGGTCATTGTTTGCATTGCCCGAGCACCGTCAGCATTGCTCTACTTTCCCACTATGCCCGTAGCATATACAGGGTGTTACAACAAAGTAAGTCAAGCCGTTAACCACAGACCGAAAATAATGGGACTTTCCTGTTTCCTTATGCCATTTTTCATTTAGGCTTCTTTCTTTCAAGATACAGAGTGTTAAAGTTAAAATTTAAAAACCATTTTTATGAATAACTCCTTTGCTTTTTAAGATATTCCGTTGAAATTTTGTACATTTTCTCATATACCGATAAAATGTTTGTGTAACTTTTTTTAAGCTATCAAAATATATATACTTTTATATTGTTATTTCAAAAAACGGCAACGATTTTGGTACTTTTTAAGTTGTAACTTTAGAAAATATAAGATAGGTAGGTACATTTTGATAGCTTAACAAAAGACCTTTTGAACTTGACCAAAGAATGCTGTGATTTCCATTTAAAAAATTGAACTTTATGTCATAACTCAAAAAATACGTTCCCTAGAAAAAAACTACGTACGCCACTGAATTCCTTGGAAAAAGTTCTATAGGAATCAATCTTAACAGTTTTAGTCTGCTTAGCACAAAAAGAATTGGAGAGAATTTTTGAAAATCGATAAAAATCAACATTATTTTTTTTCTCGAAAACTAAAAACGATATCCAAATTCTGGTTTCGGCATTATATTATACTCAAGAAAATAGCTCATGTTTGCGAAAATGCCAAGGCTCTATCTCTGCTGCTTCTATGAGAAACCCCCAAATCACAACGAAAATAAGACACCCTGTACAGACAAAAATCCAATTGCATAGTCCCTTCAAACGTCAAACCGAACCAGATTCAGACCTATACAAGCTGCAATACAAATTGAAATTAAAGCTTTGCTAAGCGAAGCCAGAGTGCGACCCTGGAAGAGCTTCCGAACCACGCGTAGCTCCGCCTTCGGAGCATACCTCGTCTTACGTCCCTAAAAAATCTTGATGTTGGCGATCGGATACTTGGCTCTTAAGACGCTGGCCCTTATAGCCAATGCCGAAAATTGTCGATATTAGCCGAAAAGTGCAACCGTTGCTTGTCAAACGTAAACAATCATGGCTTCATGGCGGCAGTCTAATCGTTTAACAGATGGCGCCGAGTGTTGTTTTTCAGTTTATCTAGTTCCCAAATAAATAAAGCACTCACCGTTTCGTTTTAATATTTTTCATTTCAGCACTGAAATAGTCCAAATTGGATAAATAATCATATTGTCAATCATTTCACTACCCCTAAAATTGTCTGAATCGGCTTTAACGAAACCTTGCTCTATTTTCCATACACAAATATACTAATTGATACAATAAATAGGAATAAAAACACATAAATAAACGGCAGAGAACTATTTATACACCTAGACCCAATACAAATAGAAATAAATTTCCAAATGTCAAATTCTGATTATTCCCAACACTTTCCCGTAGTATCAGGAGGTCATGAATGATCATGATGCGCGCGCCGTTCTCCGTTTAGGTTCAGACCACTTTGCTGACGGCAACTTTTTTAAAACAGACCCCAGAGTTGACACACGCATTTTAAACAGACCCCTTAAGCTGTCCTCGCACCAGACACACGCATTTTTTTGCAAAAGAGATATATGATCATTATGACTTCCTGCTAACAAGGGCAAATCATTATTGCTCCCTACTTTACCGGCTCAAACTCCACGTAACGTTACGCTTTCTGGGTATCAAAACATCAATTCAAATGACTAATCACAAGCGCTTCTAAGCTAATGACGTAACCGGGGCAGCACGTGTTTCTGTTTCATTCTCTGAAGGCGGCTTCGAGCTAAAATCGCGATTGTTTAAATTTTGGGCTACTGGTGAGTAAATAAATGTAACCCAGAGGGCCAATAAAAATAAACTTCTAGTTACTTATTTCTATCAAAATTATATCGATTTTCTATTTAGTGCAACGACCCCATTTACTTAAGACTGCCGCTCAGTTCCGCTTGACACCACCAGAGGTCCTGAGTGTATCATTTATCCAAGTTTTACTCCGCCCTTAGTGTGACTAAAATATACTAGATGGAACAGCATGAGAAAAGCTACATGAATCGTTTTTTGGGAAATATTTTAATCATTTTCCTTATAAACAGTCAAGAAATTTACGCGAAGGATAAACATTTGACTTTGAGGTTATATTTTTAGTCTTCTAGAATATCAAAATCGCTTTCTTCGAGCTCTGATTGGCCCTCCGCACATTTGTATTTGTTGCCCCATAGAGGGATTTGTCAGAACTTCCATTCTATAATTTGCAGTTTGCAATTTTACAACCTTTATAAATGACAGTGTTTCATTGGTAGATTTTATGCGTCATTATTCAAAATGCTAGAAAAATGATGAAATCGAACTTAAGTCTTTTTCGAAAACGGTGTACACTAAATATATGATCTTTTGCAGAAATATAGTGAAATACTGTATCTTTAGGAAGAGTATATTTTTAATGAACAGAAGTCAACATGTTTTGAAATACTTATGTTTTATTTTTTTTAACCATTTTTTTTTTACGAAAACAATCTCTTCCACAAGATACATTCATTTCAAATAATTGTGCAAAATTTGAACATCGTGCGTTTTACCGTTTTTGAATATGACTTGAAATTGTAATTTTATGCACTGAATAAATACATATAATTATAAATGATTACAAGAAATACCTACTAGTGAAATCGGAAAAGAATTTCAAATCAAAATTTACGAAAAATTGCATTTTCCAAAAAAAGCTTTTTTTGTAAATGTAAGATCGTATTTCGGAAACAACTTGAGATATCGACTTAAATCTTTCTTTGATTGAAAGTAGATACATGAGCGCTGCATGTGACCATATATTAACTTTCAGGTTTATTTTGGTTTTTCCGAGGTATCAGAACAACAGAAGCCCTCAAAAGCTTAAATTATTAACCAAAGATGTTATTACTGAGTACAAGCTAAGTGTGTTAGTTTACTACCTACAGACATCTGAAAAATTTGATATAAAAAGACCTTCAACAAAATTGATTAAAGGGGGTCTATCACAAAAATGAAAATTGTAGAACAAAGAATTCTAAGAACAAATTTTCAATCCGCATTTCTTTACGACAGGCCGTTTCAGAGATATGCGCGCTAAACGATATGTCGCATTCACTCGTGACGTCATGGCGACACCGCGCGGCGTATAGGCTGGGGCGCGCATTGTGGTCGACCAGCTGCGGCGCGTTGTACCTGGTGTTCAATAATTGTTGCAAGGTTATTTCACGCAGTTCAGTTGCAAAAATTTATTGAGCATGGCTTTCGGGTTTGAAACAAAATATAGTGAGTCGGAAATGGGGCGTATGGACACTGAAAATCTTAAAAGAATCGAAGAAAATGATAATGCGCGGTTGAACAACGTAAGGTGGTGCAAGTGCACAAACTGTGTGCCGATGCCTAGTAAGAAGGAAAGTGTTTCCTGTTGGGATAATGATGAAATAACTAAATTTAGGAACGAAAATATATGTATAACTTTGCATGAAAGTTTTGATAATATAGTTTTAAATTTATAGATACTTTAAATATTGTAAGACACAATATAATATTAAAGGAAGTGCAAAAGCCACGCCGAAAAGAAGAGGTATATGGAAGTGAATAACAGGCTTTGGTGTCATCTTTCCTACAAAAATTTTACATCTTGGGTGAATTCTTGGACTTCAATTGGACATTTCAACAAAATTGTTATTCCAGCTTGCGTAGTAAGCCAAATTCGGGAACGCTTTCCTGAAATTAATGGCATATACACTGGTTTCAAAGAATATGAAGATGGGCAAGAACAGTAAATCTTATAATAACGATAGATCTGCATAAATAGTGTGCTTTCAAAATTGTAATTAATTTATAATGTCCCTACCTAATCTTATACGTTTATTAACGAAATTTAACAAAATAATTTTATTTGACGAATATAATATTTGCCAAAACGAGCGAACGAAGTGAGCGAGTTTTGCAAATTATATGAGTCAAATAAGATTAGCCTTTTCATAACGTGTTAAGTACAAAATTTTATCTAACCCCGCTTTAAAAAATAAAAAAGAATTGTGCTACTCCAAAAAATAATGTAACATCCCTTGTAGCCGTACAAATAAATTCAACTTCATCACTTTACCTTGGCGTTGGTATGGATACTATAAATAACTATTTTTTTTTTTTTTTTTTTTAGTAATATTTGTGAATTTATGGCAAATGAAACACTATGTAAAAAATATTATCGACGTTTCGCCTCTGGTTGGAGGCTTTATCAAGATTATATATTTAAAAGTTTGCAAAATGTATAAAAGTGGCAAAATTTTTTCTTAATTATACAATTTATAAATAACTATTGTCAGTGATGAGTTTTTTTATTGCAAATTACGCCAAAAATGGATGATTCTGAGGTAGATATGCCTTCTGATATAGAAGAATCAGCGAATTTGGCAATAGATTCAATAATACCCTGTAAATCAAGAAGTAGGTATGAAGATACATATAAGAAATTTGAAAAATGGTGCCAAGAAAAAGGAGTAAAAAATGTTTGTGAAAAGGTTCTGTTAGCGTACTTGGAAACAATGAAAAACTATAAATCATCTACAGTATGGAGTATGTATTCAATGTTAAAGGCAGAATTAAATGTCAAAAGAAGCATTAACATCCAAAAGTATACTACATTAGTCGCATTTTTGAAGCGCAGATCTGCGGGTTATCACGCCAATAAATCTATGATTTTTACAAGAGAAAACTTTGAAACTTTCATTAGAGAGGCTGATGACAGGAAGTTTTTATTCGCAAAGGTATAATTTACTGTCATTGTATTTGAAACATTTCCGTTTCTAATTTATTGATTATTTTAGGTGGCAATGATTGTTGGAGTAGCCGGTGCTTGTAGAAAAGCGGAACTGACTGAGATGCGTATCAGAGATGTTGTAAATGAAGGAAATTTTTTTAAAATTACTATTCCAAACACAAAAACACATGTGATACGGGAGTTTGTGGTCACAAATAGCAACATTTCTGGATATAAAGACAATTTGGTTGATATTATTCGAAAATACGTCAACCTGCGACCACAAATTACAAAGCATGATCGTTTTTTTGTTAAATGTAGTAATAGCAAGTGTGGAGTGCAGCCTGTAGGTATCAATACATTTGGATCCTTACCAAAATTAATTGCCCAACATCTTGGTTTACCAAATCCTGCCGGTTATACTGGACATTGTTTCCGGCGGTCATCTGCATCTTTGCTCGCAGATTCAGGAGCTGACATTTTAAAGATTAAGCAGCATGGGGGCTGGAAATCGAGTACTGTGGCAGAAAGCTACATCGAAAATTCTTTGGCCAACAAAAAAAGAACTGCAAATAACATACTAGGAGAACATTCCGAGGGAACTGCTTCAATCCAATTAAATCTATCGGGCTCAGAATACCACGAGCAGGTTGCTATTTCGAAGAAAGAAATGAATATACCGTCAGGTTCAGGACTTAGGTTTAGTAACTGTGTTTGTAGTAATTTTGTTATTAATGTACATACAAACCAACCACAACTGTAACCGTAACAATTCGGAATTGCATGTTTAAAATTAATTTTAGTTTCTTGCTATTACACGCATTTAATTATACGTTATAAATTCTTATATTTGTTTTTGCTTTTAAATATTCAGTTACGTAAAAGTTCATTACATAACTAGTTATGTAATGAAAGTTCATTACATAACTAGTTACGTAATGAACTGATAGTTATGAAAAATATGACGTTTCGTAATGTCAAAAATGCATTTAAAATGTGACATTTCATAGCGGGGTTATATAAAATTAGTCATTTCATAACTGGTTACGTAAATAACTATTATTCTTAATAAATCAAAACTGAATTTAAATAAAAACAGAATTGAAATTTTTGAGTACATTATTCCTTAAACCTGGATAAAAATCACGGCGATTTATTCTATTTTTCCACGCTTTAAACCGCTGAGGCTCCTTATTTTTATTAGGAAATCTATGTAAAGATTCGGACGAGTTATTATTACACCCAAAAACACAACAATTAGACATCTTAACCTATGCTCTTAACAACTCCACCTTACGCAAATTTTATGGATGTCTCAGGAAAATACAAACAAGGGAAACTGCAAGCAACAACCGATTTGGAAGAGCGGCACGGCGTACGCAGCGCCCGCCAAGTGTCGCCCTGACGTCACGCGCAATAACCGCTCGACTTCAGAAATGAGTATCTCGAAAACTGTTGCAGATTTTTAGATGCGGATTTCGCTTTTATTCTTAGATATTTTTTTACTATTTTTTCATCAAAAGTTGTATTTTTGTAACAGACCCCCTTTAATGGTGAATTTTAAAGTTTTATGCGAAGTTTTGCAGACTGCATGTAAAGTTTTTGTTGTTCTGGGACAGGTGTCTTTTGCATTTTGCCCTGTACTTCCGATTATTAATCTTGTTAAGTTAAATTTACACACAAAATTCACTCACTTGCTCCCTTGGTTGAACACCTTCAAAATATCCAATATCTTGACCATTAATAGTAATAATTCCGGTCCCCGGAGATCGAACAGTTACATCACCTCTGGCCCGCTTCCTCAAACACTCTACAACATTCACCAATAACACTACCTACTCATATTTGGAAATAAAACTAATTCTTACCATAAGTAGTTATATAAGCCCTGCCATCAGGACCATACTTTAATTTTGGTATTTCGCTAGAAGTAGCTTTAGCCATCAGCGGACTCCTGTATTTCTGAATTAAATCTTTAGCTCTATAAGAATATGGATGCGCACAGAGTCGTTCCATCGAGTTTATAAAGCCCTCATATTCTCTGTCAGAAATTGTTTCTACTAAAAGCTTTTCTAAATCGGCTTTTTCAAACCATTGATAACCCGATAATTCCCTAAAATATATAACGATTGTTAGACTGTGGTTGAACCAATTATTTAATACTAACAATTCCTGATTTGGATCGGGTTGCAATTTCTTGCGATTCATTACATCCTCGAATTTATTGGCCTCATGTAATTGTTCAACGACATCCTAAAATATCGACGACGACAATAAAGATAAATCTTTGTGTAACATAAAAGAACTTACATATAATAACTGGTAAAAGTGTGGCCGTGACGTATAAAAAAGAAAATGATGGGGTCGGCCCGATTCGTCGAATTCCGCAGCTTTTCTCTGCGGAAATATTTCTTCTGGTGGGCGCATCATAGGCCTAGCTTTCTTTATATATAAACCTGAAGGAAATAGGTATTCGATCGCGTTCTGTAAAAAAATTCTTTACGTAATCTAAAAGAACAAACGTTTCGTAAATTACATCAACATCTTCTTGCGTAAATGTTTCTGGATCCTCGCCCATCATATTCGCCAAATGACGTTTGCCGATTTGGAATTCCAAAGTTTGTTCCTTCATGAATTCCTCATGCTCTCTTGTTCTCTCCAAATAAGCCCTCATGGCTTTACTGATAGTCGTTTTTTGATCAGTTTTAATGACATCATCAGTAGTTGTGCGAATCTAATATAAACAGTCATTAAAATAAAAATCAATTTTCTGCACGCAAACGTACGGAAAATATGGCTGGTAATGCATTTCTGCAAGCGAATAATTCTTTGTTGATACGAACAGATCTTAATATTTTTAACATTTCTGAATTATTTTCATTACACCACCACGAACGCTACAAATTACATCTCCGACATTTTGAGGTTAGATGATTTGACATTTGACTCGGAAGTTCCTACGGATGCCTCTGTCGGAATTATAATTTCTTAATAAAATACCTTTTATTTTTCAAGACTAATTAAAAAAAAATTAAACAAAACTTAGGGTATCATAGTAGGAGAGCCCGCTGCAAAATTATGCACCCATCTGTTAACGAAATGAAATGTGCGGCAAAGGCATGTAAAAACACCATACTCAACGGATCGGCACCCGTGCCGGTCACCATTTGGTGCAAAAAGGTAAAAACAATGGCACTTCCGGTACGGAAATTTGCGGAAAATTGCGCGATTTGTTAACAAGATGAAAGTTGTGCCATCTTGTAGCCTGCGATTAATTGAATTGAAATCGGTACCCGTGCCATCTTTTACCCTAGTACAAGTCCCCGGCACGGCGACATTCTTGCAGCCCGTAACTCGGACAAATTCCCGTCATGTGTTAACGACTTGAAATAAAGTTCAATGGAAAGGGCTGTAATATGTAGCAAAGAATATGTAGTAGAGTTGGCAACACTGTTAAGTGGAAGTAGTTAGTTGGCGTTGTGTCATGTCGCGGGACATGATGACTATGTACAGTTGTACTTGTACTTGAAATAAAGATTAACTAGCAAAATAAGAGTATTTTGTGAACCCGAATATAACATGGTGTCAGGTGTGGCAGCTAGTTAAGCCACGAATAAAAAAAGAAATTGAGTGTTTATACGTATTGCTGCCAGTTTGCAATCGAAAAACGAATTCAGAAAGCAGGAGACAAAATGGAGTGCTTTAAACCGCCGAGTCCTTTGACGGACTATGACTTAAAGAATTGGAATTTATGGAAGCAAAAGTTTGAGATATATTTGAAAGCATCAGGTAAGCAAAATGAACCTGATGACATGAGAATTGCGATTTTGTTGAATTGCATTGGTGATGATGGTTTGGATGTATACAATACATTCGAAGAGGAACAAAAGACGACCTTGAAAAAATTGTTGGAGTCGTACGATGGATATTTTTTACCTAAGAAAATTATTCCGATGGAAACATTTAAATTCAATAACCTTGTTCAGTCAGGAAGTCAAACAATCGAGCAATATCTCACCGAACTGAAGAAACAAGCAAAATTGTGTGATTTTGTTTGCCAGAAAGCAGAATGTAGGACGAGCTTTGAAGAAAGAATGATAAGAGACCGCCTGATAGTTGGAATTTATGATAAACAAATTCAAGCAAGATTGATCAGAGAGCCAGATATAGATGTTACAAAAATTGTTGAATATTGCAAGTCTGTGAAGCTTAGCCAAGAACATTTAAAAACTTTAAATGCAGAAGAAGTAAATGCAGTTCATGTACATAAAAGCAAGTGCTCAAAATGTTTATATGAACATTTACCTAATAAATGCCCGGCTTATAAAAAAACTTGTGCTTTGTGTAAATCAATTGGACACTTTGCAAAAGCGTGTTTCAAGAATAAGCAAAGTTACGAAGACCCGAACAATATTCTAGATAATGAAGAAACGTCGATGAAATGGAAAACCTGTCCAGAGAAAAAGAAAGAAGAACAGAAACAGAAGCAGATAAGGATCTTAGAACAGGAAGAAGAGGAGTCTAACAGTGAAGACACATCAGAGTTATTTTTTATCAACGAGTGTAAAAGTGGACGTTATAATTGGTCTGAGAAAATCTATGTTGAAGGTACTAAGGTAAACTTTAAGTTAGATACAGGAGCTGATTGCAGCATCCTACCCGAACATGTCCTTAAAAATATCGTAGGAAATTATAATCTTGCTAAGTGTGCTGTAACATTAGTATCGTACGGTGATTTTAAATTTAAACCCAAAGGAGAAATTAGTTTGAACTGTGAGTATAAAGGTATAAAAACAGTTTTGAAATTTGTCGTTGTAGATTTTAAAACTGATGCTCTGTTAGGTTTAACTGATTGTTTGAAGTTTAAATTAATCCAAAGAATTAATAATGTAACAATATTACCAAAATGTAAAGATGAAATTTATCATTTGTATAAGGCAGTGTTTGAAGGAATGGGTAAAATTCCAGGAAAATGTACCATTGAACTCGCAGATAATGCAAAACCAGTAGTACAATATCAAAGGAAAGTTCCACTATCCTTACATAATAAATTAAAGGAGACGTTGGATTCACTTGACAGCCATTCCACGGTAAATGTCAACTTTTTCGTAATTTTTGAAATAATAAATATCATTACACTAACTAGTTTTTTTAAAAGAGCAAACAATAGGGTACAAGTAAAATAACAAATACAAATGATTCGTCTTCGTTTTGAAAATTTACGCAACCTCAAAAGTTATTGTTTATAATTTACCAGAACAACAATTATTTTATTCTTAATCTACTAGGCTGTGCCGACTAGACAGATAACAGTTTTTACAAACAATATATTTAGCTTGTCAAAGTGAAGTGTACAAAAGTGTCTTTTGGTGTTTTCTTTAAAATTAGGTAAGTAATTTTAGCTATTTTAGTGATAAATCGCTTACACTTTTATATTGTCCCATCCGTAAACAATTTTTGAAATTTATTCATATAGCTTTTTATCCTTACAAATATTTCAGACAATGTTTTACGCGTTATTTCATCGACCAAAGGGCTATGTATTTTGCACGAAAAAAATTCAAATATTTTTTTATCACAGGGACAATGCATTGTGAAATTTTGTCCCGTCCGTAATACTTAAACTTAGAAATATACAGTATGGCTACAATTTACAACTTTTTTTAGAGATATATAAATGGAAAGCATTGCACGCAGAGAAAAAGTTAGAAATGCTGTTCGTAGATATAGAGCTAAAATTAACGCCGACTTAGAAAAAAAAAAGAGAACTTAAGAAGAGATGCTGAAAGGAAACGTAGAGAGAGAAGAGCGAAGAGGTTAATTCTAAATGAAAATGAAAGGCTCCTTAAAGAACAAAGGAAAAAAGACTCTATGAGAAAAAGAATTTATAGACAAAAAGTGAAAAACGCACGACTTCAAACAAAACAAGAAAAACTAGGGCCGTACAAATGCCGCCAAACTCTAGGAAAAGCGTTGTGTAAAGTGAAAAAAGCTCTTCCTTCTAGGTCAGAGCATAAACAAACGGTGCTGAGGGAATTGTTAAAAAATTTTAATAGTGACAGTAACCTACCAAAGTCTTGTATTAAAAATAGAAACTTTGGAATATCTGAAAATGAAAAGAAAATTGTGGAAAATTTCTTCTTGCGGGATGATGTTAGCAGGCAAGCTCCTGGTAAACGAGACGTCAAAAGTGTGAAAAACTCGACAGGACAAAAAGAAACTTTTCAACTACGCCATATGGTGATGACTGTAAAAGAGGCATACAGTTTATTTAAAGAAGAATATCCCAATAGCGTTATTCATATTAGTAAATTTTATACTTTACGTCCCAAGTATGTATTGCCTTCATCCCAAACACCTCACAATGTATGTATTTGTCGCTACCATGCAAATTTCAATTATTTGGTAGAATCCATTTATAACAAATATTCTAATATTTTCCCCCATTATGGAAATGAATTGCTCAAGCAAATTTGTTGTGATATTACAAATGAAATGTGTATGGCAAATAATTGTAATGATTGTGAGAAACACTTAGAAGCCCTCCTTCCGCTAAATAGCTTAGCGCAAACAAACACAGAGATGATTAAGTGGAAACAATGGAAGAATGTAGCAGGACGTCCTCAGCTACTCATTACTGAAGGTTCGTTGTCAGTAGCGCTTAGTTTGTTGGAACAACAGTTACCCACTTACAAAGCTCACAGCTTCGCAAAAACAAACCAAGAACAATATTACAAATCACGTAAAGAAAACCTTAAGGATACTGAAGTACTGATTCAAATTGACTTTGCAGAAAATTATTCCTTGATTTCTCAAGACGAAATTCAGTCCGCCCATTGGTCGCATCAGCAGGTTACCCTTTTTACCTGTGTAGCATGGTTTCAGAATTGTACACGTTCTTTTGTAATAATTAGTGATGAACTTTCGCACGATAAATATGCAGTCTTTGTGTTTTTAAAAAAAATTTTAGAAAACGTCTTTGAGACATCCAAAGATATTGACACCGCAGTCATATTTTCAGATGGCTGTGCAGCCCAATTTAAAAACAAATACACCTTGTCCAATATTTGCTTTTCCGAGGACGATTTCAATCTAAAAATTGAGTGGAACTTTTTCGCAACGTCCCACGGAAAAGGTGCAGTCGATGCCATCGGTGGGCTAACTAAAAGGCTAGTATGGAATGAAGTGCGTTCTAAGAAAAAAGTAATTAATAATGCGCAAGACTTTTTTCTTTGTGCAAAATCAAAAAATACTAAAATTGAAATGACATTTGTAGATAGTACAAAAATAAAAACTTTTAAAAATTTCTTGGATAATCGTTGGAAGAACATACGTTCAATTCCTGGGGTACAGTCAAAACATTTCTTTACAAAAATTGATGAAAAAAAGTTAGCGGTTAAACGTACTTCATGTTCAGAAAAAGTGGAAGCCTTTCAGATATTTTTGTAATTAGTATCAAGGTTTTTCCCATGTTTTTCAAATTATTTTATTAAAGTTTAATGTTTAAATTTGATGTTACTAATAAGTTTTTGAAATAAAATATGTACAAAGTTATTGTAGGAATTATTTGTCCCGTCCGTAAGTCCCATCCGTAAACACATTATTAGCTCAATTATCCCAAAAAACTGAACTTACCCAACTGCAAAATTAATCTAATTCTTTTAATAATTGCTTAAACATTTGTTTTAGTAAAATGGCTTGCTACAGTTTTTATATATGAAAAGGTATCACAGGTTTTACAATAAGCTTAAACCTTTAGATTTTAATGGTATATTTTTTGTCTCGTCCGTAATAACTTTTATTTTGTGTATTGGAATAAAACTAATTGATCAATACAAAAATTATGAATGAATCTTGATGGCTTTCAATAAGTATTAATTGGCATTAGATGACAGAAATCTAAAAAATCATAAAACATAGAAATTTGAACAACAAAACGATAAAAGTTGACAAAAAAGCGTCCCGTCCGTAATCATGGAATGGCTGTTGAGCAACAAAATATTATACAAAAAGTAGATTATCCTACCAATTGGGTAAATAGCCTTATGATTGTTGAAAAACCGGATAAACAGTTAAGACTTTGCATAGATCCTAAACCTTTAAATGAATTTATTCGTAGAGAACATTTTTTAATCCCCACTAACAATGATATTTTAAGTAGACTTTCAGGAAAAACCATTTTTAGTGTTGTAGATATGAAGAATGGATTTTGGCAGTTAGAGTTGGACAACAAAAGTGCTGACCTATGCACTTTCAATTCGCCATTCGGAAGGTACAGATTTAATAGAGTCCCCTTTGGCATATCAAGTGCCCCGGAAATTTTCCAAAAGAAAAATTTTCAAATTTTTGGTGATATACCAGGTGTCGAGATCTATTTTGATGACCTCATTATATCAGGTACAGATGAAGTAAGCCATGATAAAGCATTAAGTGAAGTATTTAACAGAGCTTTAAAACAAAATATAAAGTTCAATTTTAAAAAATTTCAATATAAAATGTCAAAAGTCATGTTTCTGGGTCAGATCGTCTCAGGCGAAGGCATTAAACCAGACCCCCAAAACGTTAGAGCAATCATTGAAATTCAGTCACCAACAAATAAATCTGAAGTGCTTAGAATATTAGGTTTGTTAAAATTCTTTTCGAGATTTGTTCCTAATTTATCAGAACTGACTACGAAGTTAAGAGGTCTTACTAAAAAGAATGTGTCGTTTACATGGACAAGGGAACATGAATCAGAACTAAATGTGTTGAAATCAATTTTGACTAATTCCCCTACTTTAAAAATTTTTGACCCTAATTTACCGATAACTATTCAATGTGATGCATCCTCTGAAGGATTAGGCTGTTGTTTATTGCAATGTGGTCATCCTATATCATTTGCATCAAGGTGTTTAACAAAATCAGAGAGGAAATGGGCACAAATTGAAAAAGAGTTGGCAGCCATTGTATTTGCCTTTGAAAAATTTCATTACTTTGTGTATGGTTTAGAAGTTACAGTCCAGAGTGATCACAAACCTTTAATCCCCATTTTTTCTAAAAATCTAGACAAAGTTACGGCTAGATTACAGCGAATGTTACTGAAATTACTTAAATATAGAATTAAAATTGTATACTTACCTGGAAAAGACATGTTAATTGCAGATATATTGTCTCGCTCTTATATTAAAGATCTTGTTGATGAAGACCCCGATATGGAATATGTAGTTCATACTTTATACAACAATGTACCAATGACAGAGGAAAGAAAAATTCAATTTCAAAAAGAAACTGAGGCAGACCCTGTTTTATCAAAAGTTAAAGCTTTTTGTGAAACGGTATGGCCTGATTCAAATAAAAACTTGAACTCTGATTTGAAAAAGTTTTATAATCTTCGAGAGGAAGTTTATTTGTCAAATAATCTGTTGTTTTTAAATTCTAAATTGATTGTTCCGAATGTTCTTAAACACGAAATGTTGAGGTTGATTCATGAACCCCATTTTGGAATGGAAAAATCTAAGCGTAGGGCAAGGCAAATTTTTTATTGGCCTTCCATGTCGAGCGATATTGAACACTTTATAAGTAGATGTGACGTTTGTCAAGAAAATAAAAAGTCTAATCAAAAGGAAACTTTAATGAGTCACGTTTTACCCACTCGAATATGGCAGTATCTGTTTTCGGATTTTTTCGAATACAAAGGAAAAAATTACATTTTAATAGTAGATGCCTATTCTAATTGGATAGAGGTTACCCAAACAAGAACAAAGACAGCTGATGAGGTAATAAATTTTTGTAAGAATAAATTTATGCAGTTTGGTATACCAGATAAATTTTTTGCCGATAATGTTCCATACAATTCTGAAAACTTTAAAAGATTTGCAAAAGAATGGAACTTCGAGTTAGTTTTCAGTAGCCCCTATCACCATCAGTCTAATGGACTTGCAGAGAAGTACGTAGGTATAGTGAAGGACATGCTAAAAAAATCAAAAAATGAAAGTGATTTACTTTTGTTCCTCATGGAATATCATACCACTCCTATACCTCAGATGGATTACTCACCTGCTCAGTTATTTTTACACAGAATTCTTAAAACAAAATTGCCTGTTTCTGAAAAAGCTTTAGAACCCGTAATATTAAATCGCACGGAAATACAGACGAAATTGCAAAATAAACAATTTGCACAAAAGACATATTATGACAGAAATGCGAAAGATTTACCTAAATTAGAGAAAGATGATAGTATATATTTACAAAAAGGCCAATCTTGGGTTAAAGGAAGGGTAATAGATAAAGTGAATGATAGATCATATATAGTCCAAGATGCTACCGGAAATACCTATAGAAGAAACAGGAAATTCTTAAATAAATCAAAGACAGCATTTACAGATAACTCATTGTTGTACGATTACGATTTAAATTTGAATTTTGAAAATGATAATAATGATGTTAACTTGTATGAGTCTTTATTAGATGAAACCCTGAATAATAGTGACGTTAATGACGATATAGAAACAGTCTCTAGTGAGAATGTATATTTTGAAGTACCGGAAAATGATATAAATAATGTTGATTCAGATTTAGATGAAACCGAGGATGAGACAATTTGTATCATAGTTGATGTTGATAGTTGTAGTGATGTTAACCTTGATACTACCTTAGGCAAGAGAGTGCGCAAGCCTCCAAATTATTTGAATGATTATGTCAGCAGTATTGATACTTCCAGTCAATCTTCATATGAATCTTGTTAGATAATAAGTTATATTTTTGTAATCTTTAGAGTATTATTTTGGTTTGTGTTTTATATTGTCTGCTTCAAATTAAAAAAAAAAAAAAAAAAAAATTAAAAAATTAAAATTAAAAAGGAAACGTGTAATATGTAGTAGAGTTGGCAACACTGTTAAGTGGAAGTAGTTAGTTGGCGTTGTGTCATGTCGCGGGACATGATGGCTATGTACAGTTGTACTTGTACTTGAAATAAAGATTAACTAGCAAAATAAGAGTATTTTGTGAACCCGAATATAACAAGGGCATTATGTCCCCTTTACGAATATCCGAACGTGCCGCGATTCAAAGCAGCCTAAGAAGGTGGCACGGCCCGATTTATAACGCGCTACGCGGCGTCAAAATGTCACTTTTTAATCAATTCCAATGGTCGCGCAACATGTCGAATATTAAATGTTTTTTGTGTGGTGCACAATTGACATCTGTCACTGTGACACCTGTTAATGGTAATGGTAACTAAGACATGATACAAAGAACTAACTAAGTAACTACAGTCCTTCTTTTTAACTTGATCCTTAGGTCATCAACGTAACGTGTAAGTTACTCCGCGCGGGCAGCTGTAATAGTGCATGTTGAAAAGAGACACTTTCGAAACGAATGTCTGGAATGCCGGTATGGCGATTTGCATTGTGCAAAAAGGACGGTACATAAAAGTAGCCGCTGAATTGCATGCCGGCTTACGTTCTTTTCAGCGTTCGGACTGCTGGACTGAGTGATGACATTAGGATCAAGTTAAAAAAGGACTGTATAGGGAGCAAGTAACTAGGTAAACTTTCGCTATTAAATCATGCTGCAAATGCAACGAGTGACACTTTTGCTGAATTTCGGGCCTATACTACGAACATAAAAACATTTCCAATATTCCAATGTTAAAAACTCGCGTTATAAATCGGGCCGTGCCACCTACTTAGACTGCTTTGAATTGCGGCACGCTTGGATATTCGTAAAAGGAACATAATGCTCTTTCCATTGAACTATATTTCAACTCGTTAACACATGACGGGAATTTGTCCGAGTTACGGGCTGCAAAAATGTCGCCGTGCCGAGGATTTGTACTAGGGTAAAAGATGGCACGGGTACCGATTTCAATTAAATTAATCGCAGGCTACAAGATGGCACAACTTTCATCTTGTTAACAAATCGCGCAATTTTCCGCAAATTTCCGTACCGGAAGTGCCATTGTTTTTACCTTTTTGCACCAAATGGTGACCGGCACGGGTGCCGATCCGTTGAGTACGATGTTTTTACATGCCTTTGCCGCACATTCCATTTCGTTAACAGATGGGTGCATAATTTTGCAGCGGGCTCTCGGACTATCACAATACATTTCTGTTGCTGCAGCTTAAAGAACTGCATATCAGATATATTTCAATTCGGGACCTAAGTGCCTCCGTCATTACGTCAGATTTTCATTCCAAACAAAACAAAAGCACGTGCCATTTGACGTTTATCGATATTATTTACAACGTCTTAAACTAGTTTTTGCAATATAATTACAGACGTTTTGCAGTGAAAACAGTTTATTTTCAATTTGTGTGTTGGGCTTACGCGTAAAAACTTGAAAACAACTATATGTAATTACAATTATATTTCAGAGGTTAGGTTAAAACGTCAGAAAGCACGTGGCTTTGTTTTGTTTGGAATGAAAATCTGACATTTGTGACGCGCCACTTATCTCCCGAATTAGCTTTTATTTTGAATGGTTACTTTTGTGTCATAAATTCACGTCAGGCGGAATTGAATTAGACTGACGTAAAAGTGTAAATAAAAACAAAATCATAACCTAGCTTTGTCATGTCATTCTTTAATTAGTTTATAATATTAAATTCGGAAGATATGTTTAGATTTAACCGTAATATATATAAATTCATAAGTGTTAATTACTGTACAAAAGTAGTAGACAAGAAAAAATCGTATTCAAATACTGTGTTGCTTCCTCAAACGAAATTTCCTCTAAGATTGACTAGTAAGGATTTGTTGGAGAGGGACCAGAATGTTAATAATGTAATGTTTAGTAATGATCTTAAATGGTTTATATGTTTTTCATGTTTTTATGTTTTTAGTCGAAAGAATTTCAAGAGCTATACTCTTGGCAAAGACATAATTTGAAGGATCGAGAATTTGTTTTACATGACGGACCACCTTACGCAAATGGTTCCCTTCACATGGGCCATGCCATCAATAAGGTATTTTATTTTATGACATGTTATAGCAAATTGATTTATTTCAATAAATTGCTTTTATTAGATATTAAAAGATGCCATACTAAGGTACAAAATAATACAAGGAACGAAAGTTTATTACGTACCTGGTTGGGACTGCCATGGACTTCCTATAGAATTAAAAGTTTTGTCTAAAAGCAAAGATGGGTCACCTCAAGTAATAAGGGAAAATGGTAAGTCTATTTTGCTAGAAAGAGTAGTCGTAAAGTATACTTACCGCAGCTAGAGAGTTTGCCAAAGATGCGGTCGAAAACCAAAAGAAAACTTTTAAATCATGGGGCATAATGGGTGATTGGGAGAATTCTTACACCACCTACAGCACGCCCTATATAAAAAATCAGATGAATCAGTTTTTGAAACTTTACGAAAAGAATTTAGTTTTTCGAGACGTTAAGCCTGTGTATTGGTCGCCATCTTCGAAGTAAAAATTTGTAGTATTTAAAAATCCATCAGTATTGATGTCGGCTGTTTTCAGGACGGCTTTAGCAGAAGCTGAATTAGAATATAATCCAAATCACAAAAGCACAGCTGTGACTGTTCGATTGTTAGTTGATAGGTTACCAGAATTATCATCATATATACCGAGCTTTCAAAGGATTTACGCTTTGATATGGACAACATCTCCTTGGACTTTACCGAGTAATCAGGCCGTCTGTTTCAATCCTGAGTTATCCTACAGCTTAGTTCAAAAACCACTTGATCCAGACGTTTACATAGTAGCTACCGATTTAGTTTCATCACTCTCGAAAACATTAAACTGTAATTTAAATGCTCTAGATATTTTTTCGGGTAAGTACTAAATTATCGTTCTCGTGTAGGTTATAATACTTATAAATTTTTTTTATAAGGAACACTTCTTAATAAAGGAACTTATTATCATCCTGTATATCGAGACCAAAAGTTACCGTTTCTTCCTTCTAACCATGCAAGTGCTTCTAAAGGAACCGGTTTGGTTCATACAGCACCAGCTCATGGGCCAGAAGATTTTGTGGTAGCTTTAAATAATAAAATATCTCTGGTAATACCCTTGCTTGATTCTCGTACCTTAGTTACATTTTAATGTACTTTCTTTAGACTTGTTTAGTAGACGAGCTTGGTTGTTTCACCAGCGAAGCCGGAAAGGGCCTTGAAGGCAAATATGTTCTTAATGAAGGGACAAAAGAAGTCTTGAATTTAATAAAAGATGATATTCTTCACGTTGAAGATTTTTCGCATAGTTATCCTTATGACTGGAGAACTAAAAAACCCGTTATACTACGTGCTAGTAATCAGTGGTTTGTGGACACTGGGGCTCTTAAAAATAGGGCCATTGTAAGTGTTTCCCTCAGACAGGTTGTCCCACTTCTGCACAACACCTGACTTTATTTTTAAATTGAATATAATCGCATTATTTATTTCTTTGTTAGCTTTAGCCTTGTCTGTTATCTTCTGTTTACCATTCTCTTTCAAGTTTTTATCCTTTATATTATACTTTGCATGAAATAAGATGTGTAGAAGTGGAACAGTCTGTACTTCGCGGCTACGATATAAGAACATCCATTAAATATTTATGTAATCTTGTAGGAGTTGTTGGATAAAGTAAGGATACTACCAGAAGTGAACAGCAGTATTTATAAAGATAACTTGATCGGACAATTGCAGAAAAGACCCTATTGGTGCATTTCTAGGCAGAGATCGTGGGGTGTTCCCATTCCTGTCTTTTACGATAGAAACGGAAATCCAATAATAAACAAGTAATAGTAAACCAAATTTGAAAGATTTACGGTACACTCCCTTTTACTATTTTGCGCAATTTAGCTATTGTATTTTAGAAAAACTATAGGTCACTTGACTGACCTGTTGGACCAGCATGGCGCAGATTTCTGGTACATGTTACCTCTAGAAGAATTAATACCGAAAGATATCTTAAGAGATTCCAAACTTTCATTAGCGGAAATCAAAAAGGGAAATGTAAGTAAAATAAATGTGCTGCTTTGTTGATAAAAACATTTATCTCTTGGTAAAAAAATTTATTATTATTATTTATTACAGGATATTTTCGATATATGGTTCGATAGTGGCATATCCTGGTCAAGCGTTTTAGAAGGCTCACAAATAGCAGACATGTACCTGGAAGGCATCGATCAGTTCACCGGCTGGTTCCAATCATCCTTAATGTTATCAGTAGCACTAAGGGACCAAGCCCCTTACAAAAGTATTTATGTCCACGGATTTGCCGTTGACGAAAAGTCTGTGAAAATGTCTAAGTCTATCGGAAATGTGATTGATCCTCACGATATCACCCACGGGAATGATTCTAGAAAACCATACGGTGTTGACACTCTAAGGTAATATCACGCCGAAGTAAGCACATCACCAAACTAAAAATCGAAGAGACATTTTTCTTCGAATATCGATTTGTGTATTTTATTTAAAGGTGGTGGGTTGCGTGTCATGCAAATCAAGATACGATGGCGACAGTCAGCAATAATGTGTTAGGAGCTAGCGCGGACGAAGTACAGAAAATTAGAAGTGTCTTGAGGTTTGCCCTTGGCGCTTTGCAAAATTATCAAGAAATTCGGCCTCATGCTCTAATGTTGAGCGATCAGTATTTGCTAAATCTGCTATGGATGTTTCATTACGAGGTAAATCTGTCATCGAAGAAAAATATGCAGTGTATTTCACGATTCTGATGATCTGCGATTTCGTTATTTTAAGCTGTTCAGATTGAAACCAGCGGAGTCTTCATTATGCATGCGAATGTTGCTTTCTGCCAAAGAACTCTGGAATCCCATAGTGTATAGTCGTGATAATATTGGTTACTATACAACATGGAACTCCTGAGTTCCCAAACAGAGCAATATTCGCATGGATGCATCAATATTTCAGAATCGGTTGGTACAGTCCAAGAGATTTAAGCTTGTACCTTCGTCCTGTATTTAACACTAAATGTTGGTGGTTCATTTTAGTAACACTATAAAAGACTTTCGCCATGTATCATGTATCAATTTATTGTAGTGTTGATCATTTCCACATTCTTGCGTAATATTGTGAAAGAAATATATTCTAATCATAAAGCTGGCCGCACACAATCAATATTATTGTCAACCCAAGTTTGGCAGTAATATTGTTGAAATAATATATTGATAGAAATATTGATAACACCGCACACTAAACAATATTATTGCCAATAATATTAGGAATATTTAGCCAGTAATGAAGTGAGATCAATACACACCGCACACTATCAATAATATTGCCAAATCACGATATTGTCAATAATATTGATTGTGTGCGGTCAGCTTTAGAGTTAATATGACATTTTGAGCTGACCGCACACGATCAATATTATTGTCAACCCAAGTTACACAATAATTTTGTTGCAATAATATATTGATAAAAATATTGACAACACCGCACACTAAACAATATTATTCGAAATAATACCAGGAATATTTAGCCAGTAATGAAGTGACCAGCATTTATGAACTGATATTCTTCATAAGAAATGGATTTAACACGTTCGCTGCGGCACGGGTCACATAGACCCCGTACAGCACCAGCGTTGCATGCGGGCCTTTCCAAACGTTACTTTTCCTGCAGTGCGACTTTAAATAAACATAGTAATTATAGTTTAGTTTCCTCAGCTAGGGATATTTTGGGTCATAAACAGAATGAAAGTAGGAAACCCTGGATAACAAAACATATTGTGAGTCTAATAGAGGAAAGGCGAAAATATAAAAATAGGTTAGATGAAATAGGGAAACAAAGATATAAGGTGATCAAGTGGGAAATTATTCGGAAATGTAGGAAAGCGAAAGAGCAATGGATCGATAATAAATGCAAAGAAGTGGAAGATAAGTTCGAAGTAGGAAAGACTGATGAAGCATATAAAATAATTAGGAGAAATTTTAGAGAAATTGGATCTAGTACCAAAAACATTAGAAATGAGGCAGGAGATATCCTAATCCGAAGCGGGGAGAAGGCAGATAGGTGGAAAGAATATTTAGGAAACTTATATGCGGGACAGGAAGTGCAAGATATATTAGAAAGCGAAAGCAGTGTAGAGGGGGATAACCTAGGGAGTCCTATAATGAGAGAAGAGTTTGAGATAGCACTAAAAAGTTTAAGGAATAATAAAGCACCAGGTATAGATGGCTTGCAGGCAGAAATCTTAAAGTGCGCAGGTCAAGAGGTAATAGATCGTTTATTTAAATTAGTTAGTCGCATATACCTGACAGGCGAGATTCCAGAAGATTACAAACGGAACATCATAGTAGCTTTGCCAAAAAGAAAAGGCGCAGATAGATGCGAAAATTTTAGAACTATCAGTTTAACTTCCCATGCGTCAAAAATTTTAACTAGAATTGTGCAAAGAAGGATGGAGAAAAGGGCGGAAGAAATATTAGGAGAAGATCAGTTCGGATTTAGACAAAATAGAGGAACGCGCGAGGCCATTCTAGCTTTACGAGTAATTATAGAAAAAACGATAGAAAAGAGAAAGAGCGTCTATATAGGATTTGTAGATTTAGAAAAAGCCTTCGACAACGTAAAATGGGGGAAGATGTTCGAAGTGCTGAGAAAGGTGGGGATGAAATACAGGGACAGAAGAATAATACATAATCTCTACAAAGAGCAAAAGGCAGTTATAGAATGTGAGCAGGAACAAAGGGAAGTAGATATCCGGAAGGGAGTGAGACAGGGATGTGCATTGTCACCTCTAGTTTTCAACTTATATATCGAAGATGCGATTAATATTGTTAAGGAAAGAACAGCCTCAGGGATCAATGTACAGGGCCAAACTATTAACATGCTCAGATTTGCGGATGATATAGCAGTGTTAGCATCTAGCAAAGAAGAATTAGGTGCGGCTTTGAATGAAATGGAAGCAGTTTTGACACAGGGCTTCGGCATGAAAATCAATAAAAAGAAAACTAAAATTTTGGTATGTAGGGGATGTGAAAATAGAACTAAAATGGAAATACAAATTGGAAATGAGAAGATAGAGGAGGTCGCGGATTTCTGCTACTTAGGAAGTAAAATAACTCAAGACGGTAGGAGCACTAAAGATATAAAACAAAGAATGGCGCAGGGCCGAGTTGCGTTTAACAAAAAGAAACAACTGTTATGCTCGAGAACGGTTAATATAGAGACTAGGAAGAGACTCTTAACGTCGTATGTATGGAGTACGGCATTATACGGGTGCGAAACTTGGACAATAGGAGAAGCGGATAGAAAAAGAGTAGAAGCGTTTGAAATGTGGTGCTACAGACGCATGATGAAGATACCGTGGATAGATAAGGTTAGCAATAGGGAAGTATTAGAAAGAGTTGGGGAAAAGCGAAAGGTATGGAAAACAATAAAGAGTAGGAGAGATAGGATGGTAGGACACCTTCTAAGACACGAAGGAATAGTTCGTGACATACTAGAGTCAGAGATAGGAATAAAAAGAGGTAGGGGTAGGCCTAGATTAGACTACTGCTCTCAAATAGTTAGGGATGTACGATGTTCTACTTTTAGGGAAATGCGTAGGTTAGCTCAGGTGAGAAAAGAATGGAGGTACGCGTCCAACCAGTCTTCGGACTGAGAACCTTATGATGATGAGTAATTTTTTAAATATTTTCATTTTGATTGAAGATATATAGTTCCCATAACATCTTCTACCTTCACAAGTCTTAAAATCATACGGGGTTTATACGACCCGTACCGCACATGAATACGATTTTCATACTTGTGTGCGATACGGGGTTTGTAGACGTGTCTGGACTTGTTCGCTAAATCGTCTGCGAATATGCGGTTTCAACTCATTTTTTGTCAGTACCGCGTACTAGTAAGTTGAGAAATATAACAATGAGTGGTCGTGCAAAACAGTTGATGAATTTAGCCGGCCTATTGTCTGGCTTGTTTCGACGCTGCCCACGAAAAGCATGGCAACTAAACCATTTTTGTACGAAAAATTGTTTCACTTTAATAATATAAGTGTTCTTTTTTTATTTTTCAAAAATAAAGCTTTATTGTAGTTCTGAATCTTTGGAAATATTGTAACATGTATAGAAATAGTTTTTCGTCGTTAAATGCTATACGGGACATTTAAGCCCCGTGCTATTACAGCCAATTATAGATCCTGCTTACTAGAAAGCACCACCCATAATGCAATCCCTTCCATTATGACGTTAACTCTAGTAGCGAATGAAATCTGATGGCTATTGTACGGGACTTATAGACCCCGAACCGCACAGTGAGAAAAACTGATACGGGGTTCATATGGCCCGTACCGCAATTCAAAAAAGTACCTAGAATACCCCACCGCAGCGAACGTGTTAAAGAAAAAAACATGTGTTGCCATAATTTTGACAGTTGAAATAAAGAAATGCCAAGAAGAAAACGGTGGATTGTTTTTCACTTGCTTCATTTGTGTCTTCGTCACTGGAGTCATATTCAATTTTGAACGCACTCAAGTCTGCCACTTAACCAAAAACAACCATTAAGATTAACGCCAACAGCCACACGATAATTGGCATAAAATCGGTACCCGCAAACGTTCAATATTATTGTCCATATCCATTCCCCCCCCCCATATTGATGCGCGGATTTCAAAAAATCAGGATTTTCGTCAATATCGATCATCAATCTATCAATACATTCCGCACACCATCAATAATATTGTCAAGTCACGATATTGTCAATAATATTGATTGTGTGCGGTCAGCTTTAGAGTTAATGAGACATTTTGAGCTGACCGCACACAATCAGTATTATTGTCAACCCAAGTTTGACAATAATATTGTTGAAATAATATATTGATAAAAATATTGATAACACCGCACACTAAACAATATTATTCGAAATAATACCAGGAATATTTAGCCAGTAATGAAGTGACCAGCATTTATGAACTGATATTCTTCATAAGAAATGGATTTAAAGAAAAAAACATGTGTTACCATAATCTTGACAGTTGGAATAAAAAAAGAAATGCCAAGAAGAAAACGGTGGATTTTTTTTCACTTGCTTCATTTGTGTCTTCATCGCTGGAGTCATATTCAATTTTGAACGCACTCAAGTCTGCCACTTAACCAAAAGCAACCATTAAGATTAACGCCAACAGCCACACGATAATTGGCATAAAATCGGTACTCGCAAACGTTCAATATTATTGTCCATATCCATTCCCCCCCCCATATTGATGCGCGGATTTCAAAAATCAGGGTTTTCGTCAATATCGATTATCTATCAATACACTCCGCACACCATCAATAATATTGTCAATAATATTGATTGTGTGCGGTCAACTTCAGGCATCTTCATTTATTTCGAGGCATTCTTTAATTTTGTGATTTATTATGAAAGATCTCACAACAATAAATAAACCAGAACATTTTGGATTTGGATATTGCTCCTTAAACTCTTGAACTAATAAACATTTTGCGCACGTATTGCAACTTCTAAAAATGTTATTACCAGCCAAAAAGGGTCGTCACGGTAATGTAATTTGAGTGTTGATATTTTTTGCATTGTTACAGTTGTGTTACTTTATTTTGTCTCTTTGTTTAATTTTCTACGGTTTTGTAAAATGAAATTGTTTCCTTGGACATTACATTTTTTATTCACTACATTTTATTCCACGTCTAATTTATAGAACCATTTTAGATGCTTCAAAAATAATCAAAATGGGAATAGAAATGTACGGCTGACAATTCACCGAGGGCAGAACGTTGAATAACCCTCCATCGCTTGCCAACTTAAATCTGTTGGACTGTACCTAAAAAAGAGCTATGTATCTGTTGAAAAACAGCATTGTCGAAAGTTGAGAAATATTCCGCATTGTATTATTTGCGTTCTATTTTGTTTTGCTTCAATCGCTCAAATTTTAGGTGGTAGAAGCGATGCGTGACTTCCACTTCAACCGTGTAGGGACTCTGGTAATAAATTTTCTGACAAATCCCGTCTCTTCTCTCTACTACACTACAATAAAAGATCGCTTGTATTGCGACTCGGCCCACAGTGCACGACGAACTTCTGCACAGTTCGTTTTGTTGCATATATTCCACATCGTGTCGCAAACCATTGCTCCCATAGTTCCACATTTAGTTCAAGAATTGTACGAGCACTTGCCGGAGAAAGACTCGAATTCGATTTTTACGAAGAAACGATGTTTATCAGAGAGCGAGTGGAAGAATGATAATATTAACGATGTTATGGAGTTAATTTTGAAGATCAAGGCGGGGATTAATAAAGAACACGGGGCTAATACTGCGGGGCTTTCAGCAAACTTAAGGCTTGCAAGCGAGACGTACAGCACATTTATCGTAAGTGCATTTGTAAAAAACAACTTATACCGCTGTTAATACCGCCTATTTTAGAAAATCGCTTCTAAGGAATCATTAGAAATAGAATTAGCCGACATTTTACAGGTATCAACCGTTTCTTTACAAGAAAACTCCGGCCAACAAACAGAATTTATTTGCGAGACCACAAACAGTGCTTTACACGCGTGCGATAGGTGCAGACGTCACAGTTCTCGCAGCCCAAATGAGCTTTGCGACAGATGTAGTTTTATTGTTGAAAATTTGTCTAGAACATCGGCCAGAAATTAAACAATCTTTTTCTCAGTTTCGTTTTTATTAATATCTAAAAAAACTTAACACTAACCGAGTTATTCGATATCGTTAATCCTTCCCCATTTCAGTCGTGATTTCGTCTTCTCTAATTTAAGCCATGACGGCACATACCCTTCGTCCCATTTGGCGTTAGGGTAGGGCAAAGGCGGAGGTGGAGCCTTAAATGGGTGCACTTTCTTAAATTTACGCATCAAAAATTCTTTATTAATCTGTTTGGGGTCACGGTATTTATCCATATACAAATTAAACGGCTCGTTCGTTGTAAACCATTTTTGCGGTTTAATATAAGGTGGAGGAAAATCGTACTCGAATATCGGTTCTCTCATTTCTAAAACATTAATTGGAATAATTAATCTTGATAACCTAATTCCTTTATTTTCTAAATGTAGAATTTCATAGTTTTCACTGAATGAGTGGTTTTCTGATATTAAATGATTTGCATAAGTAGAGTCTGTCTTCCTATTTTTGAAACTATTTAAACGCTTTGTGATTCTTTATATAAATGGTCGTCCTGTTTGACCTACGTAACTCTTAGGGAAGACCCACAAATTAACTTGTAAACTCCCGATCTAAATTTTTTATCGGTTTTGTCTTTGTTGTTTTTAATGATTTTTCCTAAGGAATTATTTGTTTTCAAAGCTAGTTTGTAGTTGAATATTTTGAAAAGTGAGTTTAGTTTATTAATTTTTGGTCCGGAATATGTCAGAGATTTATAATTATTGGTTGAGTTATCAAAAATAATAAACTTAAAAAATCAAATATTATATTAAACGAAGGGTGGCTCACGGACTCAAATTCTGTACACCATAATACCAAAACGGTATTATTTTAGACATAATACTGTAATACCTAAATAATACGGAATATCTGGAGTAATACCTGACTACCAATAATATTGCGAATAATACCGGATAATACCAGTAATACTGAGATTATACTGAATAATACGAGGAATGATACCAATAATACTGGATAATATCCATAATACTAATTATTCTGGCATAATATCGAGTAATATCTGTATTATTTCAGTAGTATTAAGGGAGGTATTATTAGGTATACAGGCTGTCACACGCTAGTGTACTTCCTACATAACTCAACAGGCGTAGTAGATATCGAAACATGATTCAAATGAAAGTTGCATCCAATCAACTTCCTCACATTATAAAATTATTTTCGACTATACAGGTTGCCCCATTTCTTCTGTACAGCACCTAACTTTGTCTTCTTTAATGGAACATCCTGTATCTGATTGCATTTTGAAATTGTTTATTGAATTTAAGAGCCACTTTGTTAACCGTACATTGGGTTTAAGTCTTACGGTTTCGGCATTATTTGTCATTAAAAATCGACATTTTTCAAGTTTCATAAGTTATAACTTGGAATCGGTACGAGATTAAGAAAAATGACTTACATGTCCCTATCCTAGTTTTTAATTCTCTATCTAATGGGTCTAGAAAATACTGCTTTGGTCAAAAAATGACAAAAAGTTGCCAACGAGGTTGCCAATCAGGAAGCAGCATTTTCCAGACCCATTAGATAGAGAATTAAAAACTAGGATAGGGACATGTAAGTCATTTTTCTTTATCTCGTACCGATTCCAAGTTATAACTTATGAAACTTGAAAAATGTCGATTTTGAACGACAAATAACGTTTAATAATGTCGAAACCATAAGACTTAGACCCAATTTATGGTTAACAAAATGGCCCTTAAATTCAACAAATAATTCCAAAATTCGATCAAATACAGGGTGTTCCATTGAAGAAAGCGAAGTTAGGTCGAGAGTTAGGTGCTGTGGAGAAGAAATGAGGCATCCTGTATAGTCGAAAATAATTTTATAATGTGAGGAAGTTGATTGGATACAACTTTCATTTGAATCATGTTTCGATATCTACAACTCCTGTTGAATTATGGAGGAAATATTTTAGCGTAGGACACCTGTATAATTTTATGACATCATCGGTTACTGTTCGGATTAACCACAACTGCTACCAGAGTCAGATCAAAAAAAGTGTGCATTTTCGACTTAGATTTATTTCGAGCAGGTACATACGAGTAACATATGACTTTGGTCCTAAGCTGCTTTAACAACCGTGGAAAATCCCTCATTTGGGGGTTGCTTCGGATATCTCGGCACCCGTGGTTCTCGATATCCTACTGAACTACCGTCATTACTGAAAGTTGCAATACAAGTATGTAGGTAACATCAATAAATGCTGGTAATAACTCCAAGAATTCAGATAGTCTGAATTTGTCTATAGCTTGCTTTAGGAGCGCCACTCTTCCAACAATCCACATAACTTCAAGATAATCGAGGAAAATTTTGTGACATACTGAAGCCGGAAGAATAAACGATACCTGGGACGCATAAACAGAAGTTAGACACCATAAATTTCATTTTTCAACAAAATTCAACGATTTAAGCAATTTTTTTTTCTTAGCTTGGAAACGAAGAGTGATATGAGAAAAGTTAAAGAGGTACTTTCCGAGGTGCTGCCGGAGAAGAACCGTTTCAGATTACAACATATGGCTTTGGTCTTAAGTTGCTTCAACAAGAAGGGAAAATCCCTAATTTGGGGGTTGCCTCGGTTATCTCGGCACCCCTGGTTCTCAAATATCCTACTGAACTAACTTCATTACTAAAAGTTACAATACAAGTAAAGTCAATAACTCTTCGTAATAATTTCAAGAATTCAGATAGTCTGAATTTGTCTATAACTCCTAAGAGCGCTACTCTTTCAGCACTCCGCATAACTTCAAGGTAACAGAGGAAAATTTTGTGACATACTGAAGCTTAAGTAGTTAGAAGAAACTTTTACTTCTACAAGTTCTCTATTAAACCGAAAGAATCGACGATACACAGCATACAGAAGTCAGATACCGTAAATTTCGTTTTTCAGCGAAATTCCACGATTTAAGCAATTTGAACGCCTTTGTGATTGTAGCTTGGAAATGAAGTGTGATACGAGAAAAGTGCAAGAGGTACTTTCGGAGGTGCTGCCGGAGAAGAACCCTTTCAGATTGTAACATTTGGCTTTGGTCCTAAGCTGCTTCAACAATAATTGAAAATTCCTAATTTGGGGGTTCCCTCAGATATCTCCGCATCCACGGTTCTCGACATCCTACTGAAGTACCATCATTACTGAAAGTTACAGCTCAAGTAACGTCAATAAATGCTGCTAATAATTCCAAAAATTCAGATAGACTGAATTTGTCTAGAACTTTCTTTATGGGCGAGTTCCACTTTGTCCATCCTGATATATTCGCTTTTCTCACAGCGCATTTTTGTTTTTTTTTATTATTACTGTTAAATAATACCAATTATTTTTGTATAATATCCCTGTAATACTGATAATTCCTGAAATAATACCAATAACACCTCCGTAATACTCATAATACTTGAAATAATACCAATCCTGATGTAATACTGGGACTACGAAATAATACCCGTAGTATTGAATAATACCGAAAATTTGTAGGCAATACGAATAATACCTGTAATATTTGTAGTATAATACAGTACTGGTATTATAATACTGGCAAGGTGTACACCATAATACCATCGTGAGCCACCCCTCGATATTAAATGATCAAATCGATTTAAATTTTTCACCATTGTTAAATATCTTTCACAAGTAGTAATAAAATTTTAGCCAGGTAAAAACAGGTACAAATAGGAGTTTAGCATTGTAAACATTTGGTTCAGTACCAACATCTGAAGAAGCCACTGTGTAGGCGAAACAATTGTCATGTTTAATCATTAATAAATTCACGAAAACCTAGACAATCCTGTCTCATTTAAATGAGTGATTATGGATTTTCGTCAAGTAAAGGCAGACACCATCAAATATTAAAATTGAACTGTACTTACGCAAAATTTTGTGGTAGAAGTCTGTTAAAGACTTATCCCAATCACACTGGAAGAAAGAGAGACTTGCCGGTGTAAGGTCATCTTGCCTCTCTTTGTAAAAATCCAAAGTTTTGAATGTTCTATCGGAAAGATTCAAGCTAAAAAATAATTATTAGCAAAATAACCTCGTGTTGTGACTTACGCAATACCAAGGGCCTGTCTTCTTAAACTGAGAAAAATCCAGTTTCTTTTCTTGTTTATACAAGATAAAAATTAATCTATGGTAACCCGTGCCTTTTGGCGGAAACGGTTGCAAATATTCGATGACTGTCTCGCCTCTTTCAACGTCACTACCTGGTATATTACCTCTAAAATTGCCATTTTAATGTCAACAATCCATCATATAAGGTATAATTCTTACATGAACCAATGAACATATTCAGCAGTCTGATCAACAAAGTGACCATCTGGATTTGTTAAAATCAGCGTCCACAAAGAATTTTCATCGGAATTAAAACAAACTCTGGGTTTCTTTGCAGCTTCTATGGGTTTGATAATATTTCCGTAATATACTGGAACAGAGCCTTCTTGAATGTCATATAATACCGACATTGGCACCATCGGCAAGAAATACGCGTCTCCAAATAAATGTTGATAGACACCATAATGTTCAGCTATGGTTTTAATATGTGAAGGCCCTTGGGTATACAAATGCTCCTCTTTGAGCGCATCGAGGTTTACAAGCACTATAAAAATAAGCTTTAGCCACTCTATCTTTGCCTGGAAACTACACTTACGTTCATTGTTCCTAGACAATTTCTCGAGCTCGGATTTCTTTCTATTTTCTTTCACTACTTTCACACGTTCCCGTACTTCAACACGTTTATCGCCAGATTTAGGCGGCAGACCAATATCAACTTTAAAATGTATTTCTGGATCTTTATAATTCAATTCTGAAAGTCATAACCTACAAATACTGTATACGTTGATGTCTGCTTTCAGTACCTGAGAATTTTTGTTCCAATGATTTTGCGACACCTGGAGGTTTACCCCTTTGCCAGTGCCCTTTTCTAATCGAGATACAGGCTATAGGGGATAGATTATTGTAAAAATAGGGACTCAAAAATTTACGAAAACAAACAGCCATGACTGTTTTGACATTTGGTGACAGTAGTAAAATCCGTATCTGAATTATCGGCAATTCTGATAGAAAGGAAAACACGAATTCAAAAACAGAACCAAGTTTTAAAACTTAAGGAAATTCTTTATTATACTAAGTTTTCTTCTTAACAACAGATTTCTGTTCGTCTAAAATGAGGAAAAGTCCATATAAAATTAATATAATACCTATACACCAGTAAACAGAAATTGTTTCTGTTCCTTGATTAGGTTGCCCTTCTGTTATATGTTCTGTTGTATTCTGTGGAACTTTTGGTTATGTTGTAAGTTTGAAGTTTGTTTTGACAGAAAAAGGTAATATGGCTGAAATGTTCATTTTGTAAGCACGTCGTTAAAAAGCATTCAATAAACAAGTGAACAAAAACGTTGTGTATACTGTTACCTCGTAAAATAAAACGACATTTTTTGGTCCCGAGCCGAATATATTACCAACAAGTAGGTACCTAGTGCATTCTAAGTTGTTGGGAACACGTACGAAAGAATTGTGGATTACAAGTAAGCAGCGTCCTTTATTTTATTCCTCTTTTCCATTTACAATACTGTGTCTCGTTTGTGTGATAACCAGTGTCGCGTGTTTGATACAGGGGTTGCAGCATTCAGTAATACCTGTTTAGCGTAATACAGTTCATTCGTTCATTGTTACAATATCACGTTCACACGTCACACGGTCATTTTGTCGTGATATCAATTTACCTCTCAATATGTCCACGAAGGAGGGGAAGTTGGCGGCTTTAACGGTTAAACAGAATCGCATTGTCAGTCAGATCAATCGTTTTGCTACGTATGTAGAATCGTTTGCCGATGTTAACAAATTAACAGAGTTGCAAATCAGATTAAGCTCAATTGAGAGCTTGTTGGAAGAATTTACAACGGTTCTCGATGAAATCGAAATTATAGGCGAGAAAAATTACGAAGCGGAGCGGGTAGCTTTCGAAGATGTGTTCTATGAGAGCACTGCTAAAGCGAGGCAGATTGTTTTCGAGAATACTAGCACGGAGGTAAACCACCTCCAGGCGGACAGCACGGCAAATAACAATCAAAGTGTAACGCAAAATTCCGCGCCGTCTAAGCCAAACGTCAGGTTGCCTACATTTGAACTACCGCAATTTGATGGCTCGTATGATGAATATTTAAATTTTGCGGAGTCTTTCAGGGACATCATTGATAAAAATCCCACTATAACGAACATACAGCGTTTACAGTATTTAAAAATGTCACTGAAGGGAAACGCGGCTCGCGTAATTCATTCTCTGCCAATAACGGAAGGCAATTATGAAATTGCATGGAATTTAATTCGCGAACGCTATCAGAACGAACGAATAATAGTTTTCACGCACGTTAAAGCCATCGTTGAAATACCTACGTTACATAAGGAGTCGCACAGCGGCTTACGCGGCTTATTAGATGAACTAGTCATGCGCCTTAGGGCATTGGAAACCTTACAACAGCCAACTTCTCAGTGGTCTACGTTGTTGGTGTACTTAATTGCCAATAAACTCGATCCCACTACAAAAAAGGAGTGGGAAGAATCATTAAAGGGAAATGAAGTTCCTGATCTAAGTCAGTTACTTGATTTCTTGGGTCAGCGGTGTAGGACGCTCGAAAGCATCGATAAAACAGTCACGGGTTGCAGCGCCACGCCCAGACAAAATTCGGTTTCGAACAGATTTCAACGGAAACATGATAACGTTCGTGATAATCGAACAAGTGTACACGCGATCTCGAACATCACATGCGGCTACTGCAGGGGCACGCATGCGCTCTATAGTTGCGAGAATTTTCTGAAGCTCGCGCCAAGGGACAGGCTGACGGAAGTCAGGAAACTGAAAATATGCACAAATTGTCTGCGCAGTGGGCATGCGACTAACGAGTGTAAATCAAGCGGCTGCAGGGTTTGTAACAAACATCACAATACGCGCTTGCACTGTGATGAAGAAAACAAACGGTCGAATAGTGAGAGCGTTCCGGAACCGGCTGAGTCGGATACGGCGACGGACAGTCAGTTGAAAGCCTATTGCACACAGGATGCTACAGCGAGCATCTTGCTAGCGACTGCGCTGGTTTACGCGTTTGATGCGTCCAGTAACCCAATATTGAGTAGGGTGCTTTTGGACTCGGCGAGCCAGTCTAATTTCGTTACTCAGAGCTTTATTAAACGCCTCGGGATCCCGGGTCATAAAGTCAACATGTCAGTATCCGGGGTGGGCCGTATGTTGTCAAAAATCAGTCAATGTGTAAAAATCAAAATTAAATCGCGACTCAATGCATACCAAGGGGAGTTGTCATTTTTGGTGGTGGAACAAATAAATGAAAACATGCCTTCAGCATCATTTGATCGAAATGCGATAAACATACCGCGCAACGTAACATTGGCCGATCCAGACTTTCACGAATCGCGTCCGGTTGATATGCTTATCGGTGCTGGAATATTACGATTTGATGTGTGTGGGCCAAATCAAAGCAGGCATACACGGTCCTATATTCCAAAAAACTATTTTGGGTTGGATTGTTGGCGGAAGTCTAGCGCGCCCACCACGCCACGTTACTCATGCGATTTGTAATTTTACAAGCAGTGATATGATATCACAACAAATCGAGCGGTTCTGGAAAATTGAAGAGTGTACGCCGGAATTTAAGCACACGCCGGAGGAAATGCTGTGTGAGCAAATATTCGTTGAAAATCACACGCGCGATCGAGACGGGCATTTCACGGTCACTCTCCCAATGAACAAAAATCCGTTCATAATCGGTGATTCCTTGAATAACGCGATGAAGCGGTTCTTTGCTCTCGAACGAAAATTTGCAAGGGATCCGGACTTAAAGAAAAAATACTGCGCCTTTCTCGAGGAGTATGAGAGTTTGGGTCATATGTGTAAAATTGACGCCGCGCATGCCAGCTCGAATGCTATTTTTTACTTGCCACACCACAGCGTATCAAAGGAAACCTCGGCCACAACTAAACTACGCGTCGTTTTCGATGCATCAGCGAAGGGTTCACTAGGTAACGGCCTTAATGACGTATTGTTAGTGGGGCCTACAATCCAGGAAGATTTATTCTCCATTTTAATTCGCTTCCGAACTCACAACGTTGTGTTAATTGCTGATGTGGAGAAAATGTACCGTCAGGTATGGGTGTCACCATCCCAACGCGATCTGCAGAGGATCGTTTGGCGCGCAAATCCTAATGATCCATTGCAACATTATACTTTGAAAACGGTTACCTACGGTACTTCCCCAGCAAGCTTCTTAGCCATTCGTTGTTTGCATCAGCTAGCATACGAACATTCGCAAATGTTTCCGCGTGCTTCTAACGCCATTTTGAAGGACATGTACGTGGATGATTTTATTTCTGGAGCAAACACGATTGAGGAAGCCATTCAACTGAAGCACGAAGTCAGTATTATCTTGAGCTCAGGTGGATTTCACCTGCGGAAGTGGATGTCAAATAATCGCGAAATGTTGAATGAGCCAAATGCAGCTTTTGAGAAACTGCCGGCGTATTATATCACTGATGAAGTAGCGGTAAAAACTCTCGGGGTTCTTTGGAACTCAAACACGGATTCATTCAGTTTCATCGCTAAAGATGACTCGATAGCGGAGCGCCGCACCACCAAAAGAGTCATGCTATCTAGTGTAGCAAAAATATTTGACCCACTCGGTCTCCTCGCACCTGTGACCTTATGCGCAAAGCTGATGCTGCAAAGGTTGTGGCAAATTCAAATTGCGTGGGATGAAGCTGTACCGCTCGAAGTTGACTCGAACTGGAAACGATTTCAAGCTCAGCTAAGCAATTTGGAGAATTTAGCGGTTCCACGGCAGGCATTATGCGCTGATGGCGCAGACATCGAGTTGCATGGGTTTTCAGATGCGTCTGAGGTGGCGTACGGTGCATGCCTTTACGCACGCGAATTAAGGCCTGCGGGTGTCAGTCGGATTGTTCTCTTGTGTGGGAAGTCTAAGGTTGCGCCCTTGAAAAAAATTACATTGCCACGTTTGGAGCTGTGCGGTGCGCTGCTTCTTGCGCGTTTATTGGCGAAGACGATAAAGGCTCTGAACATACTTCCGAAGAAAACGGTTCTGTGGTCCGATTCTACCATAACGCTTCATTGGATAGGAGCACAATCAAATCGGTGGAAAACGTTTGTGGCCCACCGGGTCACGGAAATACAGATGTTAACGAAAAATTGCGAATGGCGACACGTTGGCTCATCAGACAACCCAGCTGATCTAATTTCTCGTGGGGCTGACGTGGAGGTTCTTCTTCGCTCATCTCTGTGGTGGGCAGGGCCCGCGTGGTTGCGGGAGCATGAATCAAGTTGGCCGACTGCGGGGAAAGCGATTGATTGTAACATTCCCGAAGAACGCAAGTGCGTTGTTTCACTTGCGTTATCAACCGATACCGACATATTCACGCGTTATTCGAATCTACATGAATTACAGCGGGTAGTCGCACACTGTTTGCGATTCACTACTAATTCGCGTGTGGCCCATTCCGAACGAAGATCAGGAGGTTTGACGGTAAGGGAATTGGATGATTCTTTGATGAAACTTATCGGAGTATCACAAATGCAAGAGTTTCCTGAAGAAATAAGTGCTTTAAGAAAGGGAAGGCCCTTAGGTTCTACCAGCTCGTTACTATCTTTAAACCCCTTTTTAGATCAAAGCGGAATCTTGCACGTGGGCGGTAGATTGTCCAATTGTCGCGTAATCTCAACCAATCAAAAATTTCCCATCATACTGCCAAACAAGCACGCATTAACACGGTTAATAATCACAGCCGAGCACAAACGCAATTTGCATTTGGGCTTGGAAGGCACTTTGGCTGCGGTTCGCAGAAGATTTTGGCCAATAAGGGGCAAGGTCACGGTTAAAGGGGTGTTGCGTCACTGTATACCTTGTTGGAGATCGAAGCCTTTTCCAGTCACTCACAAGATGGCGCCCTTACCGGAGTTTCGCTCTGCTCCTTGTAGACCATTTTCAAACTCCGGCGTCGATTTCGCGGGACCGTTTCTTATAAGGGATGGGAAGTTAAGAAATCGGAAAATAATCAAAGCATATCTCTGTCTTTTTATCTGTATGGCTAGCAAGGCTGTTCATCTGGAAGTGGTAAGCGATTTATCAGCGGGTTGCTTCCTAAATTCTCTAAAGCGCTTTGTCTCGCGTCGCGGAATATGTAGCAACCTGTATTCGGATAATGGCACTAATCTAACCGGTTGCAATAACGAGCTTGCGCGCGACTTACAAGCCTTGCTCGATTTTCATAAAAATGATGAAGTGCGAAATTATTTGTTAACAAATGCGATTGTGTGGCACTTTATCCCCGCCAGGTCGCCTCATTTCGGAGGACTCTGGGAGGCCGCCATAAAGTCGGCAAAAAACATAGCAAAAGGGGTGTTAGACAGTTCTCCATTGACCTTTGAGGGCTTATACACGGTATTCACGCAAATTGAGGCAGTCTTGAATTCGAGGCCCCTATATCCCTTGTCACAAGATCCCAACGACTTGTTAGCCTTGACTCCCGGCCATTTCCTTATCGGGGAGGCGTTAACGGCGATTCCTCAAGAAAATACCGAAGCATTGCCATCAAATCGCCTGGTGTACCACAAACAATTGCAACAAATGATTCAGCAGTTTTGGTCTCGTTGGAAACGAGAATATTTAGGACACCTGCAGCAGCGCAAGAAATGGAAGACTGACAAGGCTGTTCAGCTCGAGCCAGGGTCCATGGTGCTTCTGCGTGACGAGAACACGCCTGTAATGAAGTGGCCACTCGGAAGAGTCGTGGAAGTTCATCCCGGCGTCGACGGATGTATCAGGGTGGCTAGTGTGAAAACTGCGGGAGGAGTTGTGAGACGAGCAGTTGTGAAATTGTGCGTGTTACCGCTGCCTAGCAATGAGCAGTGACTGTTTCTCAAGAGGAGACATCCATGTGTTATCGTTATGTTATAGTTTTTGAAAGCTTTTCCTTTCAAGGGGGGCGAGATGTTCCTTGATTAGGTTGCCCTTCTGTTATATGTTCTGTTGTATTCTGTGGAACTTTTGGTTATGTTGTAAGTTTGAAGTTTGTTTTGACAGAAAAAGGTAATATGGCTGAAATGTTCATTTTGTAAGCACGTCGTTAAAAAGCATTCAATAAACAAGTGAACAAAAACGTTGTGTATACTGTTACCTCGTAAAATAAAACGACAGTTTCCTTGAATATAAGGAGGCCTGCTAGAGCCTACAACAAAATAAGGAAAAAGATTATTTTAAAGATTTAACATCAGAAAAAACTCACCGAAAATAAATAATTAGAAGTTGCGCTTGCAACTGTGGCAGACAACGAAGAGCCTGAATAATGCATTGCTTTAACGAAAAGTGTCCAAACACCAGCATTACATATTATCATTAAAACAAAAAATAAAATTCTGAATATCATGCTGCCCTGAAAAATGATTTTATACAGGGGTCTATATTTTAAAAGGGATGGGATCCAATTTGAGCCAATTTTAAAAATAAAAATCTAACCTCAAAAAAACTTGAGCCAGATAATTTCCCGCATATACTGGCTGTTGCAGCACAAATTCCAGAAAGAACAGCATAATGCATATTTAGTTTTCTTTTCCAACTGATTTAATTCATAATGCTTAAATAAAAAATTTAAATGTTTGGTTTCACAGTAATTACATTTAGTGGTGGCGATTGTTCAAGACACCGATGTTTTGCTTCGATGTTTCTCGCATTAATTCGGGACCTAAGTGCCTCCGTCATACGTCAGATTTTCATTCCAAACAAAACAAAAGCACGTGCCATTTGACGTTTATCGATATTATTTAGAACGTCTTAAACTAGTTTTTGCAATATAATTCTAGACGTTTTGCAGTGAAAACAGTTTATTTTCAATTTGTGTGTTGGGCTTACGCGTAAAAACTTGAAAACAACTATATGTAATTATAATTATATTTCAGAGGTTAGGTTAAAACGTCAGAAAGCACGTGGCTTTGTTTTGTTTGGAATGAAAATCTGACCTTTGTGACGCGCCACTTATCTCCCGAATTATTGCTTTTTAAAATATCAGCGTTAACTTGCAAACAGCCAAATTGTTCTTTGACATGAGACAATAATGGGGTCGTTGCACTAAATAGAAAATCGATATAATTTTGATAGAAATAAGTAACTAGGTGTTTAATGACCCTCTGGGTTACATTTATTTACTCACCAGTAGCCCAAAATTTAAACAATGGCGATTTTAGCACGAAGCGCGCCTTCAGAGAATTAAACAGAAACACGTGCTGCCTCCGTTACGTCATTACCTTAAAAGCGCTTGTGATTGGTCATCTGTACTGATGTTTTGATACCCAAAAAGCGAAAGTTACGTGGAGTTTCAGTCGAGTCGGTAATTAGTATCGGTAAAGTAGGGAGCGAATAATCAGATTCTGACATTTGGAGGTTATTTTTATTTGTCGTTTATTTATATGTTTTTATTCCTACTTATTGTGTCAGTTTAGTGTATTTGTGTACGGAATATAGAGCAAGGTTTCGTTAAAGCCGATTCAGACAATTTACGGACAGTTAGTAGTGAAATGGTTGACAATTATTATTTATGCAATTTGGACTGTTTCAGTGCTGAAATGAAAAATATTATAACGAAACGGTGGGTGCTTCATTTATTTGGGAACTAGACAAACTGAAAAAAACACTGCGATTGGTTATTACGTTTGACGCGTTTGACTTGACACAAAATGACGTTTGCCACGTTTGCGCTAGCAAGCATAAACAAACAACGGTTGCACTTTCCGGCTGATATCGACAATTCTCGGCATTGCCGCAGATACGTCATCATTTAAAAGGCTTAAAGGGCGAGGGTCTTAACTTTGATGGTGGTTTAGATGCCTAAAACGTTCGCTGTGAGAAAAATAAAAAAATACGGGTCAAATATTTTACAAGAATCTTCGGGAATATATGATTTTTAAAAATTGTGTAACGACCCCATTAATATTATACAATAATATTACATAATTTGAATATACGGCAAGAAATAATCGCAACGATAGCCAACATCGATGTTCCACGCCGACGTCCCATCACTAGTTGACCTTCACAGCTGAGTATGATAGGACCAAAAAAGTGAATTCAAGAAGCAAAAAGTCATCTTTTTGAGTACTTTTGAGCCCCCATTTGCTATGGCTCTTGTTACACTGTTCAAATTAGGTCGTCAGAATATCAGGTGTAAGTGTGTTATCAGATTTTATTTATTTTTTGTTTAACATAACCATGAAAATCTTGACAAAATTGAAATTTTTTGAAGAAATGTTTAGAATAAATACGTAAAGGGCTTGTTATCCATGAATGTAAGTGTCCACGTGTATGTCCATAGCCAAAAGATGTTGATATTTGATGTTAGTAGGTAGCAGAAGTAGTTTCTTTCTTCCTTTTTGATATAGGTGATTTACAAGTTAGTTCTTCATCTCCGCTGTTTTTTATTTGATTTTTATGTGGTAGATTATCCACGGTTATCCGGCATATTCTTACCTATGATATTAGGTCGTTTAGATAGATTCTTATTGACTTATTTTGTCTACCGATATATTTTTTGCGTTTTGAATGGTTACTACAAACTTTTCAAATGTTTCTTGAATTTGCAAGACAAACCTTAAACTATATTGGACTCAGTGATTGTGCAGTGATAAGTGATGAAGAATTATCATTTTCCAGAAATTGGTTTGACATCTTGGAAGCGAACTCACAAATACGGAAATGTCTTCGGATTTCGTCAGCTGTATAACTACAGCTCTTTCCGAGAACAAAATTGAATTGATTATGTCTATTATTAAAGACAGAAATCATTTAGAAGACATTCGAACTCACGCTTGGGATCTAATTCCTGTAATGACTCCATATTTACATGATAAAGTTCGGAAAGAAAATGGCGAGTTACACGCCCACAGCAAAAAGTTGTTAGACTTAATTATAAATGAGATGACCCCGGAAGAAGCGGCGCTACAGATAGTTGGAGAAGCGAGCAGTATAAAGGATGATACAGCTTTTGTGTGTTTTTTGCAAGTGTTCGAAAAGATTTTGCCGAGAATTTCTAGTAAGCGATTGAGTTCATTAGCATGGGCATTTAGTGCCATATCCGGTTATTTAGAAGAAATTAATCCGCCAGAAAGTCAGAATTTAAACCTGGAAGAACAGATGCTGATGGATGGTGATCCCGTCGTGCATAGAATTTGTATTTTATACTCGGAAGTGTTGTCGTTTTTGGATGTTTTTATGCGAAAGAAAGTGGTGCTTGAACCAGCCGCTGCGGCATATCGTACATCTATTTTAAACAAATTTGTGATAGATTTATTGGGTACACCAATGGCGCATTTGGATATGGAAGAAATTAAAGGTTTGAAAAGTAGGGCGCGGAGTATCGGAGAAAAATTGGTACAGACACACTTTTCTTTGTGTGGAGATCCGCTTCATTTGCTGGAGAAATTGGAACGACCGCCTGAAGAGACTCCAGGTCGTTTAGCGCAAGCAGATTTCTTTTACTTGATTTTCGGTGAACAAGTCTCGCTCGAACTAATCCCGAAAGTTTACAATCCAATTTACGTGTTCCATAATTGTTTGAGTCTCGTTTGCACCTTGTTGGACAGTGCTGATAGAGCATTACGCACAAAGGGATTAAAATTATCGAACGGATTATTGAATAATTTGACAGGTTTCGAACTGCCTTACGATTTATTAGATTCAGAATATCACCCGAAGTTTTGCAAATTGCTGGCTAACATGGTCATTTACGACGTCTCTGATAGACACAGAAAATTAGGTCTTTCAATTTTTCAGATGTATTTGAATAGTTTCGAAATCCGTGGCAGATATTTGATAATTTATAATCTGACGAAATGCGTGAACCACGGTGGTTTTGTTGGTTATTTAATTACACAATACAAAGACTTATTAGATATACATATAGAAGAGAAAGATACGTCTTGTTATTTTACCGGACAAAACCTTTTATCAATGTTGGGCATATTCTGTTATCTGCACAGAGCTGCAGAAAGCGACCTAATTGAAATTAGTGATCAAATAGTAGCGGCTTTGAATCTTCTTCGTTATTTGGCTATACGCGATACGGAGAACGTAACCGGCATTTGGGATCACTTCAAAGAGTTGGAAAGAGGATATCTGGAGCCGCTGAGAAAAGGACTTGAAATGTCAAAGGCCCACTATGAATTGAAATTAAAAGAATTGCGGGAGGGAATATCTGCAGCGAAGACCAAGGAGGAGAGAGAACAAGTTAATATTATTGTCGCTGGAGAGAAATTACCGGAAATGCCGACCACCGAGAAATTGAAAGTGATTACCAGTGCTTTAACAACGTTTGATGTCATGGAAAGTTTAATGGGACGTCTCACGGAATTAATCGAATCTAATTCTAAATAAATTATTTTGTATTCAATTTGCTATTATTAAAATTATGTAAAAGATATGTGCGTCATTCTTTTTTAAGCAAAGTGGCTCAAAACTGCTTCCATTTCATTCAGAGCTATTTCTAATTCTTTATTAACAGTTCTTGGTATATATACCACATTAACACCGTTATATTTAGATTCTTGTGTTGTCTGGACGTGCAGATTTACTTCGACGTATACCAGCGAGCAACAAAATGAAAGCACGTACGAAACCGACATAAAAAATAAAATTTTAGAAGCCTCGCTGCCGTTTGTACCTCAGCACGGTTGGTCTAAAGATGCACTTAGCGCTGGGGCACGAGTAATCGGCTACCCCAGCGTCAGCCACGGCATCTTTACGCGAGGCGGAGCCGATTTAGTTGAACATTTCCAAAAGACTTCAAATCTTAAGCTTGTTGAAACTTTAAAGAAGGTTTGTATGCAGTTAGTTCTGAAGATATGACGCTGAAATTATCGCTCTTTTAGTTTCAAAATGAACAAGATTCGACTTCTATAAGTCCCGGAGAATTTATAGAGAAAGCAGTAAAGGAACGTTTACAAATGATCGTTCCGTACAAATCGAAGTGGCCCCAAGCGATAGCAATCATGTCTCTACCACCAAACGTACCAACTGCCTTAGCGTCTTTATTGACGTTAGTAGACGATATTTGCTATTATGCTGGGGATAGATCAGTAGATGTAAATACAAAAAATAATAATATTTGTCGGTGTATTACTGTAGTAATTTCAGTTCAACTGGTATATGAGGAGAATAGCGCTAGCTGGGGTATATAAAGCAACAGAGTTGTACCTGATTCAGGACGGTTCGCAAGAGAATACGGAAACGTGGAAGTTTTTAAATAGACGATTAACGGAAGCCATTCAAATACACGAACTTTTGTTGAAGTCTGAGGGAGCTAGTCAAGCCGCCAAAGAAACAGTCAGTGCTGCCTTTATAACTGTAAGTTTATTTAATTTATTTCACAGAAGTAACAAAATAAGTTCTGAACTCAAAGTAGGTGCATTCTTCCGGTTTTTTCTTTATATCTCGGTAACCGTAATGATATCAAAAATAAAACTTATATGAAACATGAAGCTTATGAAATTGTCTACGAAAAAGGTATAATACATTTTTTCCCTACTTTAAGCGGTTTGGCTAGCATTCGGCATTGAAGCGCTTTCAATATTTTTTAACAGTGTCTCTATTTTCAGGCAAGAAATATATTAGGAATAAACTGGAATAGATAGTACAGAAGTTTTTAATTAACAGACAAAAGTCATATTTTTGTTACAAAAAAAGAGTCTGTAATTTTTCCAAGTATTAAATTACAATTTATTTTTACTGTTTTATTTGTAAAATTTGTTAATAAAACACTTTGTCGTTTAAAAATGTGTATTCTCTTTGTATCACATAGTATTTATAATAATTGAACAAACTGTTTCTAAAATTACAAATAAAATCTTATATATTTCAATATTAACAATAGCAAACAACAAACAAAAAAGTAAAAATTAAAAATTAATATGTTTAACTCTAAAAAAGGGATGCATATTTCAATGCATCTATATCGTTAACAGTAGACTGCTGATGCTATAATACTGCTACAAAAAAGTTATCTTTTTAAAATCGCATAATATTATCTCGGCCAAGTTGTAGTTGCCATATTTGGACCAGTCACAGTACCAATTTGTAGCATTAACAGTCCACAATGTAATATCTGACCTATACAGGCTGTATGAAACAACCAAAAGTTTGTAAATTATGCACGGTGATTTTTTTTGACCGTCTATTAGAAGTATCTGGAGAACTAAAAGAGATATTGATTTGAAATTTTAGCTGTGGCCGAAACCAGGTCTGATCTATTTAATGAAAATATTCTCAAAATGGTGGCATTTCCGGGAATACCGGAAGTTGACACCAACTTTGTTATCTTAAATGGAATGCTACCATTTTCTATTTTTTTTTAGATTCCACGGAAAATTTTAATATCAATTCAATAAAGGTTCGCTATGTCTAAAATTAATATTTTCGGAGATATAAATTTTTTTCTCAATATTTTGACAGTTGTGGTAGATTATGTAAAAATTAATATCTCGGTAACGTCTAGCAGTAAGATGTTCGATTTTCTATGGTGGCGAGACGAGGTGTTGGAATTGCTAATCAGGCAAACAAATTTTCAAAATCTATTACATAAAATTTTCTAATCAACGACATATGTTGATCACACATAAGTAGCAAAGAGTCATTTTTCTCAAATTGAATGATACATATTTAAAGAAACCAATTAAAAAAAGTGAAAAATGCGCATTTAACATTGTATGGTGTTTCTCTACCTAAAATGAATAGTATTTTAGATATTTGCAGTTTTCTTATTTCATCGATCAAAATTAAAGAGCGCCGCCTTCTAGTAAGTAGACCTTGGCTTGTAGACAAAACAAAATATTCACAAATTTCACAAATAAATGTCTAATAAAAGCAATCGGTATTTTTTAGTAATTTAGTACGGTTGGTGTTTAACGAATAGGCAAATGATAATTATTCTAACTCGGATATTATGAATTTATTCAACATTCATGGAAAATGCGATAAAATAATTAACAGGACATACAGAACATTATTTAATAGAACATATCCTGAATTACCACCACTGAACTTATTTTAACTAAATAAAAAATAAAGTAGGTACGTGATAGTAAAACAATGTTAAAGAAACTGTTCAAAATGTAGTCCATTAACTTCTACACATTTAAAAATCCGCTTATTTACGGCGTGTGTAGTAGCGCTACGAATTTCATGTGGATCTAAGCCTGCAAATGCTGTAGCAATTATTCTTTCCACCAATTCATCCCTGTTGTTGAGTGGATATTGATACTCTTTATCCTTTATACGGCCCCAAAGATAAAAATCCAACGGTGTAATGTCTGGAGACCTGGCAGGCCAACTCCATGGACCCAAACGCCGTATCCATCTATCTTCAAACATCTGGCACAATTCTTTAGTAACTGCTGCAGAACAATGACCTGGCGCCCCATCTAGTAGGTATCTAAAATACTGTTCATTTTGGGTACATTGTTAAATGCGCATTTTTTCACTTTTTTTAATTGGTTTCTTTAAATAGGTATCATTCAATTTAAGAAAAATGACTCTTTGCTACTTATGTGTGATCAACATATGTCGTTGATTAGAAAATTTTATATAATAGATTTTGAAAATTTGTTTGCCTGATTAGTAATTCCAACACCTCGTCTTGCCACCATAGAAAATCGAACATCTTACTGCTAGACGTTATCGAGATATTAATTTTTACATAATCTACCACAACTGTCAAAATAGGTATTGGAAAAAAATTCATATCTCCGAAAATATTAATTTTAGACACAGCGAACCTTTACTGAATTAACATTAAAATTTTCCATGGAATCTAAGAAACAATTGAAAATGGTATCATTCTATTTAAGAAAAATGACTTTTTGCTACATTTGTGCGATCAACAAATGCATATCCGCAAAACAGCACCCCAATACCACAGACAATACTTAGCCGAACAAGCAAATATCAATAAAAACCAAACATACGCCGATAGAGTGAAAAACATAAACAAAGAAAATACTGACGAATTCTCAACAAATACTCTCCTGAACAGTGTCCTCAATATTCTTAAAGATCTTTTAACTCAATATCTTCCTCAAATTAAAACATTTCTAATTAGTAACGTTATCCCAAACATTTTCAATGGACCGTAAACAACAAGTCATAATTAGAAATACAACAATCCTCAATTGGAATGCAAATGGTATAAAAGCACATAGAACGACATTCATAGCTTTCCTAGCTAGATACAGAGTGGATATTGCATGCATAACAGAAACACATCTGGCCCTAAAAGAACGATTTAGTATCCCAGGCTATAATATTTATCGCAAAGACAGAGATACAAGAATAGCCGCAGGCGGAGTTGCGATTCTGATTAAAAAGAACTACATACACCATCAGCTTGAAGACAGTGAAACAACCAACCTAGAGACTGTGGGAATTAAAATTGAACTACCAAACAACGAGTTCGTAAATATTGTATGTTTATACAAACAACCTAATAAACAACTTCTCGATTCAGACATAGAGAAGGTTTTTAGTTTTACTTCACCAACACTGGCCATCGGCGATTTCAACAGCAAAAATATCTGCTGGGGCTGTCGCACTAATAATCCAAGCGGGGTAAAACTGAATACGCTAACCGCAAAATATGCGCTACAAGTTCTAGCTCCACCAGAACATACCTACGAACCATATCGCAATGACCACCAATCGGACATATTAGATATTATAGTAATGAGAGGATTTACCAAAGAAATTTTTCAAACAGTTATAACGGAATTAGACTCTGACCACCTGCCCGTAATAATATCCTTCCTGACGGAACCGTTAGAGAGACAGTCATCACCAACGTTGATAAAAGGAAAGATCAACTGGCCGCTATTTCAAGAAAATTTTGATAAAGATTGGTTGAATAATAAACCGACAAATAACTCTGAACAAATAGAAAGATCTATAGATGAATTTACTAATGCATTAAAAATCGGCTCAGAAAATTCCACCATAAAATCCACAACTATGAGAAAGAGAAACTACAAACTCCCACCAAATAATATTTTGCAATTGATTAAGCAAAAGGCTGGAATACGGAGGCTGTGGCAGCGTACTCGAAACCCACAAAGCTAAATATGAAATGGACAAATATTACTGCGAGTCATACAATAAAATCATTGAAGATCTGAAACCGAATGACCCAGGCTTGTGGCGAACAACTAGAAAGATTCTGAATCAATCAGAAGTAATTGGGAACATAACCAAGGACCATGTCACGTATAGTACCGATGAAGAGAAGAGCGAAGTGTTCTCCCAGCATCTGGAAAGAGTATTCACTCCAGTTATAAGAGAAGAGAAATCGCATATTTGTGACGCGAATAGAACAGTACGTAGAATCTCACATGCCCGTAATTACAGAGTCAGTAGATTACGTTACTGACGTGGAATTAAAAGCTTTAATCCATGGCCTACCTAATAAGAAGGCACCCGGGCACGATCTGATAACCAATGTAATCTTAAAAAAATTATCTAATAAGGCCATAGCATTTATCGTAAACATGTTTAATTCCTGTCTGAGACTGGCATACTTTCCGAGCGCATGGAAGCACGCGCATATAGTGTTATTTCACAAAACTGGCAAAAATAAAAACCATGTGGAGGGTTACAGACCCATAAGTCTCCTGCCGACGTTGTCAAAACTTCTCGAAAAAGTTATTTTAACGAGGTTAAACGAAATAGTTGAAACAAATAACATCATACCTCCCACACAATACGGATTCCGCACCGGCCACTCTACGAACCATCAGCTTCTTGTTAAAATATATATCAAAAACGTGTCAGTGCTGCCATCTGGAGTAGTACAACTTTGTCTGTGGTTGTTACACAAAATGTTTACTTTGTCTTTGTATTCTTAAGTTAGTTATTAAACGACTCCGTAAGTGGAAGCACGGCTTTTAATTATTGTAACAGGTTATGGCCCAGCGCCATTGTTTTTTGCTTTTTTGAGTATTGGTTTGTGCACAAGAATGGCTGTAAATTATTTAGCGAGTGTTCCTAAACTAAAAGGTCGTGAAAATTACGATGAGTGGGCGTTTGCCGCAGAAAGTTTCCTTGTTCTCGATGGACTGCTCGATTGTATAAAGGGGACAGAAGCAATAGAGGGACAAGATGCTAAAGCCAAAGCCAAATTAATCTTAACCGTAGATGCATCGCTTTATGTGCATATTAAGGAAGCAAAAACCAGCAAAGAACTGTGGGACAAGTTAAGGAATTTATTCGATGACAAGGGCTTCACGAGAAGAATCAGTCTACTTCGTACTCTGATATCAACGCGCTTGGAAAACTGCGATTCTATGACGTTGTATGTGAACCAAATTATCGAAACAGCTCAAAGGTTGAAAGGTACGGGCTTCGGAATAGACGACGAATGGATCGGTTCGTTGCTCTTGGCAGGTCTACCTGAAAGATTCTCGCCGATGATTATGGCTATCGAACATTCAGGCATAATCATATCGACAGACTCCATTAAAACAAAATTGTTAGACATGGAAGCGGAAGTAGGTAAGACAGGAAGCGCTTTTGTCGGTAAGGGCAAGGCCAATAGTTGGTCTAGTGAAAAACCGAAGCGTTATGTTGGCGACCATTTATCTGGTAATTATTCTGTCAAGAGAGATGTCAAATGTTATAAATGCAAACAAGTTGGTCATTTCCAAAACAAGTGTCCTAAATACGCGAATAGAAACAATGACTTTAAACAAAAAGATTCGAATTCATCGAATGCTTTTAGTGCAGTGTTTTTAAGTGGACATTTTAGCAAAAATGATTGGTACGTTGATTCTGGGGCGAGTGTGCACTTGACAGTTAGAGAAGATTGGTTGCAGAATGTCACAAGAAGTACGGATTTACAAGAAATAATGGTTGCAAATACAACAAAAATTCCCGTTACAAGTGCTGGAAATATTAATCTAACAACAATTGTCGATAATAAAAAGCACAGAGTCACCATCATGAATGCGGTATGTGCTCCTGGTCTGACAACTAACCTATTGTCTGTAAGTCAACTAATTAAAAGTGGAAATAATGTACAGTTTAATGCTAAAGGCTGTAAAATCTTTAATAAACAAAATGTTTTAGTAGCTACAGCTGATTTGATTGATAATGTCTACAGATTAAACATTGAAAAGGTTCAACAATGTTTGCTAGCATCATCGTCTGTGGTTACAATGGAGACATGGCATCGGAGGTTAGGCCATATTAATTTTCAAGATTTAACGAAAATGAAAAATGGTGTAGTGGATGGAATTGCATGTAAGGAAGGTGCTGAAATAGGCAAATGGAATTGTGTGGTTTGTTGCGAGGGAAAACAATCAAGACTGCCGTTTAGACATAAAGGTACCAGAGCAAATTTATTACTAGAAACAATTCATGCAGACGTGTGTGGGCCGATGGAGGTTGCATCGATCGGAGGATCCAGGTATTTTGTACTTTTTGAAGATGACTTTAGCCGCATGACCTTCGTGTATTTTCTAAAAACAAAATGTGAAGTGTTTGAGCGTTTCAAGGAATTCAAAAATTTAGTGGAAAATCAGAAAAATAAAAAGATAAAAACTATAAGATCGGATAATGGAGGAGAATTTTGTGGTGATGAACTTGAGAGGTATTTAAAGAACTGTGGTATTGTACACCAGAAGACGAATGCATATACTCCAGAACAAAATGGGTTATCGGAGAGAATGAATCGTTCGATTGTAGAAAAAGGTAGGTGTTTACTCTTTGATGCAAAGTTAGAATGAAAATTCTGGGCTGAAGCAGTGAATACTGCAGTGTACATAAAAAACAGATCAATCTCATCAGGTTTAAAGGACAGAACTCCGTTTGAAATTTGGTCAGGAAGAAAACCAGATTTAAGTAATCTCAGAATATTTGGAAGTGTGGTCATGGTGCACGTTCCTAAAATTAAGAGGACAAAATGGCAGAAGAAGTCGAACAAAATGATACTTGTTGGTTTTAGCGAGAACACGAAAGGTTATCGTGTGTATGATGAGAATAAAAATTCTATCGTGACCAGTAGAGATGTTATCATCATGGAAAGAGTGGATGAGGATATTCCATTACTGTTAGAGACAAATTCAGATAGTTTGGAAACGTCAGATTGAGTGGGGGATAAAAATAGCGAAGCAAAATCTGAAATCGATTGTGAAGAAAACATACGTGTTGATGATGACATAGCTAGAGATGAAAATTTGGAATTGATACTACCACGGAGATCCGAACGACAGCCTAAACCCAAGCAGTTCAAGGACTATGTTGCATACATGTGTTCAGGTAACGTGGAAATGAGGGACGATCCTACTACTGTGGAAGATGCATTAGGAAGATCGGACAAACAAAACTGGAAACAGGCTATGGTAGAAGAATATGAGTCGTTCGAAGAAAATGAAGCGTGGGAATTGGTGGAGTTACCTGAAAATGGAAGTGTTGTGGATTGCAAGTGGGTATTTAAACGAAAAAGTGATAGTGAGAACAAAGTGCGGTACAGAGCTAGGCTCGTAGCGAAGGGTTTTTCTCAAAGATCGGGCATTGATTACGATGAGACGTTTTCACCCGTTGTTAGACATTCAACCCTTAGATTGTTAATAGCTTTATCAGTTAAGTTAGACTTGAATATTACCCATCTTGATGTAACAACTGCTTTTTTGAATGGACATTTAAATGAAAATGTTTATATGCGTCAGCCAGAAGGTTTTATTGTTCCAGGTAATGAAAACAAAGTGTGTAAATTAAAAAAGGCAATTTATGGCTTGAAGCAAGCTTCTAGAGCTTGGAATAATAAGGTCGATGATGTACTGACACAAATAGGTTATAGTAAATAGAAGTTGGAACATTGTGTTTATGTTAAAAGAAATAATGATTTTATCACGTTAATTGCGCTGTACGTGGATGATTTCTTTGTATTTTCAAATGATGATTTAGAAACAAAATATTTAAAGCATGAATTAAGTTCAAAATTTAAGTTGAAAGATTTAGGAGAAGCTAAACAGATTTTAGGGATGAGAATTCGTAGAGATAAGGAAAAAGGAATAATTACATTAGATCAAGAAAACTATATATGTCAGATATTAAAACGGTTTAATATGTTAGATTGTAAATCTGCGTCTACGCCAATGGAAGTAAATGTTGAAATAGATGCTAGTAATGTAAGTAAGGATAAAAATGTTCCGTATCAGCAGCTGATAGGATGTCTGATGTACTTAACTGTTTTGACGCGGCCAGATATTGCGTATAGTGTAAGTTTTTTAAGTCAATTCAATAATTGCTTTAATCAAACTCATTGGAACTATGCGAAAAGATTGTTAAAGTATTTACAAGGAACGAAAGGCTACTGTTTGGTATATGAAAAATCTATTGATAATTTAGAAGGTTTTGTTGATGCCGATTGGGCAGGCAATAAACTGGACAGAAGGTCATTTACAGGTTTTATTTTCAAACTGTCTGGTGCAGCTATATCATGGGAGAGTAAAAAGCAAAGGACAGTTGCGCTTTCGAGTACAGAAGCCGAATACATGGCATTGACCGAAGCCGCAAAAGAGGCAATATATTTTCAAAATTTACTGTTTGAAATCACTGGTGACTTGCGTTGCATCACCTTGTTTAATGACAGTCACAGTGCGCAGAAATTATCTTTGAATCCTGTTTTTCACAAGAGGTCAAAACATATTGATGTGCGCCACCATTTCATTAGAGATGCTGTTTCAAATAAAAATGTCAATTTAGAATATCTGTCTTCTGGTGAAATGATTGCGGATGTTTTGACTAAAAGTTTAAGTAGTATTAAGCATGATAAATTTGTCAAGGATTTGGGTTTAAAAAATTTTTTTTTGTATGATTTTTTGATATAGTGGGGGTGTTAAAATATATATCAAAAACGTGTCAGTGCTGCCATCTGGAGTAGTACAACTTTGTCTGTGGTTGTTACACAAAATGTTTACTTTGTCTTTGTATTCTTAAGTTAGTTATTAAACGACTCCGTAAGTGGAAGCACGGCTTTTAATTATTGTAACACTTCTCAGATTAACCGAACTAATAGAACGGGGTTACGAAGATAAAAAGTACACAGCTGCTTTGTTCTTAGATATTGCTCAGGCCTTTGATAAAGTCTGGATTGGAGGGCTGAAATTCAAAATTAATAAACTAAAATTCCCATCATATCTGACAGCAATAATCTACTCGTTTCTTGATGAGAGGTCGTTTTCTGTAAGAATAAATAATAGTGTCTAGAGTGAGATCAATAAAGGCAGGTGTACCGCAGGGAAGTATCCTGGGACCAATACTCTTTAACATATTTATGAGTGATTTTCCTTCTCTGGCGGAAGCAGAATTGGCAATGTATGCGGATGATACGGCTATAATCACACAGCACGCAAAATTAGAGAGCGCAGTAAACACATTACAAAATATGTTTAACGAAGCTAATAAGTGGTACAAGAAATGGGCTATAACGATCAACGCGAGTAAAACAGAGGCAAAAATCTTTACTTTAAAACGCAACCTAAACAGCTCAAATATTGTAATAAATGAAGAAACCATTCCGTGGGTCCCGCGAGATAAGGGGGTAAAATATTTAGGAGTGCATCTAGACACACGCCTAACATGGGGCTTACATATAAACACAAAACTCACCCAGTGTTATGCGAGGCTAGCCCAACTCTATCCGATAATCAATCGCAAATCTAAATTGCGGATTCAATGCGCAAACACTTTTATACACATCTCTCCTACGACCACTTCTTACTTATGCTAGCTCAGTTTGGTTCTCTACTTCTAAAACAAACATAAAAAAACTACAAACCCTCCAAAATAAAGTGTTCCGCATAATAGTTAGTGCGCCGTGGTACGTACGAAACACACAAATACAAAAAGAAGTAAACATTCCGACAGTAGAACAATATATTAACGAACTGAACAAAAAGTTTTTCAAAAACATAAATAAGTGTGACAGTGCGGTCTACCATCAGCTAGGACAGAAAAACATACACAAGCGGCTAAAACGTGTTCTACCGCAAGACCTATGTGACTAAACCGAACTACTAACAAATAAAATAAAACAAGAACATAAAAAAGAGTGAACCTAACGCCAAATGGCCAGTGGTCTGTGTACCTAATATTAGAACAATGCCAAGTATAACATTTATTTGTTGGTCTGGCACAAAAAAAACGAAAGAAGAAGAAGTGCGATCAACATATGTCGTTGATTAGAAAATTTTATGTAATAGATTTTGAAAATTTGTTTGCCTGATTAGTAATTCCAACACCTCGTCTTGCCACCATAAAAAGTCGAACATCTTACTGCTTGACGTTATCGAGATATTAATTTTTACATAATCTACCACAACTGTCAAAATATTGAGAAAAAAATTTATATCTCCGAAAATATTAATTTTAGACATAGCGAACCTTTATTGAATTGATATTAAAATTTTCCGTGGAATCTAAAAAAAAATAGAAAATGGTAGCATTCCATTTAAGATAACAAAGTTGGTGTCAACTTCCGGTATTTCCGGAAATGCCACCATTTTGAAAATATTTTCATTAAATAGATCCGACCCGATTACAGCCACAGCCAAAATTTCAAATAAATATCTTTTTTAGTTCTCCAGATCCTTCTAATAGACGGTCAAAAAAATCACCCTGTATAAAAAAATTGTAACGTTCTTGGTCTGAAAGTTACGAAAGCGTAGAAGGGCCACACTATTAATATTTTACAAATTCCGAGATCGAAGCCGGGATATTGTTAAATTTCGAGATGGAAATCGGAATATTGTTAAATTCCGAGATAGAAGTCTGAATTCAGTTAAATTCCGAGGTGGAAGTTGGAATTTAGTTACATTCCAAGATGTAAGTCGTAATATTGTTAAAATCCAAGATTGAAGTCGGAATATTGTTAAATTCTGAGATAGAAGTCGGAATATTGTTAAACTAAATTCCGACTTCTATCTGAGAATTTAACAATTTTCCGACTTCGATCTCAGAATTTAAGTAAATTCCAACTTCAACCTCGGAATCTAACAATATTCCGACTTCAATCTCGAAATCTAACAATATTCCGACTTCGATCTCAGAATTTAACAATATTCCAACTTCGATCTCGGAATTTAACAATATTCCGACTTCTATCTCGGAATGTGCAAAATATTTATAGTGTGGCCCTTCTACGCTTTCGTAGAAAGTTTCTTCAATCCACGTCGAAAATATTGCTTTAGTATAATAAAAAATTACCGAAATCTCGGACCACAAATCAGGCAGTTTCTTTAGCAAAATACGCAATGACAAAATAGCGTAGCAAATATCGTAACTAATAATGCCCCTGGCTCAGGTAGCTCTGTAAAGAAACCGGAATGGGCAGATTCGAAATATTATTAATGCTAATGTACTGACGGATAACGAATCTACAGAGATACTGGAGCGATCGGACTTGAGTGAACCTCGACACGGGATGAATTAACCGCACAGGGAACATAGGTATAATATCGTTCCGATACTTTGAGTAACAAAAGACGGAATTTTTCGATACAGCCATGGCATTATTGATCAAATCGGCTATCGTCGGGAATTTATTTTGGCTGTACAGACTGTAGCCACCGCCGTCATGTTCGATGAGAGTATGGAAGGTATTGCCTATACTACGGAAACTTAAGCTAAACAGGTGAACTTCCGAAGACGTGTCGCGCAGCAAAAACGCACCGTCTGGCAGATTGCACAGTTTACTTTCGGCCTCTTTGCGTGGCAGTGGTCCCCAGTACCAGCAACACGTCGCTAGATTCGCTATTTCCTTAGAAAGAGGCGTACCCGATATTTCTTCCAGCTCCACATCAGCACTGCTTGATGGACTAGAAAAAATTTCCTAGAATATGGATAAATTAACGTCATTTCCATTTTATTGTATTCAAAAATAATTATTACATCAGCAAAATTTATGTTTTCCGAACTACTAACGGATGGGCATGTAGGCCTGATGTCCAACACTCCGACATCTATTTCTAGTCTTTCCGATGTCTCACGGAACGCGTTCTGTAAACATGTCTCGAAAGTTTAGCAAACTAGATATAGACAGAGCTGTAAATTACAGCTACAACTACTACCTATTTTACAAGTTGAAGGCATAGGTGGGGAGGTTCTAGTATCCTTGTATCACGAGCCATAATAAACTTACCCCTGTGAAACTGTTTGATCTCGGAATATTCCTAGGCGGAAGGTCGGGTACTTGATCCAAGCTAACCATCTCCGATTGACTCCTAGGAGGGGCATCTCTCAACTTTTGTTTCGAAACACATGATTTTACCCTAAAATGCATCCTTCGAAGACTTCTAAATACTCCCGCTCGACTTCGACTACTCGATTTATCCAACGCATCACTATTCTGTATTTCTTCACTGGTACCGGAACTATTATGCTTAGAGCTATTGTTATCTATTTTTAGTTTCGCTAGTCTTTTTAACCAGCTCTTTTTCAATGCCGATTCTTTTTTCGATTCCATCACTATCAACTTCTGGTTTTAGATTTTGTTAAATATGTAGTAAAATACATAATTAAATCACAAAACCGTCAAGGTTCTGTAGCGCCACAAACACCCGATCGTAGATCACACTTTGTTTGCAGCACATAGTTCCCGAACATATTATTTTTGATACTTTTTTTTACTTCTCGACTGATGAGCTTAATTTTGACAGATGAATTCATTAAAAATGTCTGATTGGGAGTGGTTGTAGAGCCTATGCCGTCTGCGGTGGTCAAGCTTATAAATCCTATCAGTCCTAGACTTTCATAACAAGAACATGATTAGTTCCCACACAAGCTTTCTTTTTATTTTCACTACAGGTATTTTCCAAACCAGCAGTATAGAAGGTAGGCTAAATGAGGGAAGTAGTGTAGTTTTTTGAGCTAATAGATAAGCATCAAATTGGCAAATTATTTTTCCCGTTCAAAAGTCTAGTACGCATAAATGTTGATTGGTGGAAGTGTTTACAATGCATGTGGAAGAATTCTTATTCTTGCTTTATCTGGAAAAAGCTTATTTTATCAACATTATACCATACGTTATTCGTTAAAATCATGAAGTTTCCTTCCGTTTATTATTATTATTCTATGACGCAGATTGAAAATGTAACTAAATAATTTTTTCTACAAACACTTCTTACAAAGCGCCATCTGTATGTAAGTGGTGGGAATATCTTCCGCACGTATTTTATTGGCGGGAAGGAGTTTACATCACCCGGGTTTGTGCGTTATGAAGTTTTATTATTTTAATCGATTTTCAGGGGACGACAATTTCCTTTGTTTGGCAAAAGTCCTGAATGCCGCGTGTTGCTGCTGACAGGCGGTGTATGTTGGGTGTTTTGCGGTTGATTTGAAACATATTAGAGTTGATTTAATGGAATTATTAATTAGATATCGGAGAAAACAAGAGGATGCTCCGGAGTGTGCAGTGGAACGCCCCGGTTCTAAATCATAGCGCTTGCGTCACCTATTTATAGCACCGTATTGTTATGTCCGCGCTATTCATCTCTTTCTGGTGTTACAAGAGCCGCCGTTTAGGGAATCCAGGGAACTGTACGTAGCGAATGCTATAGATCGAGTCCGCTTTCATACACCTAATACGTATTTCAATAGAGCTACCTGAGTATTGACATTTGACGGGTTTTGTTGGTTGCGTGAGGCTCGCACATACAATCGCACTAGGCGGCTAGGTAGATCGTGGTTTTTTGTTTTCATTACGGGGATATTGACGAATTAAAGTGATGGCAGAAGAGGACGGGAACGAGGATCTCGGGGATCTGAACACTAAATTCGGATTAAGACTGCGCGGCCGAAAAGGTGCTCTTAAGAAAAAGAATGTTTACAATATTAAAGATCACAGATTCATTCCGAGATTTTTCAAACAGCCCACTTTCTGTTCGCACTGTAAAGACTTCATTTGGTAAGTGACTGCGTGCATGGGAAATTTCAAATTTGTGTTCTTTTTATGTCGCTAATTTTACGAATTAATTTCAATGTACACGAGCAACAGTTCGTGCTTCTGTTCTGAGCGAATGTAAATAAATTCTTGCTTCGCGAAGTGTGAATATTTCTCTATACAAGTTATTTTGACGCACGAACTATTGTTTTGGTTATTTGGAAATAGTTTACGCGTTTCGTGGGACAGTCAACTTAATTTCGTGGTTTGAAGACGCCTGAACAATCGAGAGGGCTTGACGACTTTTTAATTGAGTGGAACGTTTGGCGGCAAAATTAGTCGTTTTTTGAGCGCCGCGCGCGAAAAATTAAGATTTAAAAAAACATTTATTTTTGCCTCAACTCAATTTTCATGTTAAAAATAAAACGGTCGAGATTAAAATCAAATTTAATTCACTATCGGTCGTTCAATAAGCCTAGAAACAAAATTTATAATAAAAATAATGAAGATTAAGAAATAAATGTTTTATCGTTGGTTGAGGCGACACCAAAAACTTGTTGTCGCGAAATCGAATCACAAGTTGGCGTTTCCAAAACAAAAGTTCAAAAAATATTCAAAAAAGGCATAGGCCATATAAAATTCAAATTATTGGCCATCTCTTCCCGGGAGATCGAGAAAGAAGGCTTAATTTTTGTAGGTGGTACTTAAATAAAATTCAAGAAAATGCAGAATTTGGGCGGTCTGTCATTTGGACAGATGAAACTCACATAAGCAGCGTAGGATTATTTAATAGGCATAATGTGCGTCACTGGTCTGATACAAATCAGCACCAAACTTTTGAACGTCAGAGGCAACAACGTTTTGGATTTAACGTTTCGTGTTTTATTTTGGAATTAATTTGATACAAAGCAAGAGAATATTCGTGTGCCCAGCGAAAATGGGACAGCTTCTAGGTATAAACGATAACAATTTTATAATATGAAAATTTTTAATTGAGAAAGGATTTGTATAAAACTTTTATTTCGAAATTGTTCGAAAATGATAACGCGTGTTAAACTTTGACAGCGAGCCCAGTTACTATGATACAACGAATCGGTTGCTATGATACCGGCTCAGTTGCTAAGATACAGTGGATCGGTTGCTATGATACCGAATTTCCGGTGTCAAAACTATACTATACTAAATTTTAAAATTATTTAATAGGTACATTTTAAGATGTTCCCTAACCCTCAATTTATTTTCATATTTGCCGCCGTTCAATAATTAATTTGTGTTTAACCTATGCTATATCTAAATACATAATTTTTGTATTTTTTTCAGGGGCTTCGGCAAACAGGGATATCAGTGCCAAGGTAATTTATTTTTACTTTTCCAAATGTTAGACTAATTTACCATTAATTATGTATTGAAATGCTGTTTGATATCCTTCTATTTTATAAATAATATTTAATATGCAAATTAGTTATTGATTATTTAGAATTGCAAAGTGGAAAATAATCTAGTTGGGAAAAAAATAGGTTCATTAAATTGACGTAGAAAAAACGTCAATAAATATGTATATAGATAGCAACTTTGGTTGATCCTATCTAGAATGTGAAAAATTTACATAATCTGATTTTAATGAAAATAAAACTAGGATATTTCTACCGTAGGCTGTTCTAGTTTAGGCTGCGTATTTTTTAGCTTTCATTAATTCGGTAGTTCATTTGTACATCATACAGTTTAGAGTTTAATAAAAAAACAAAATTATAAAAGTAAATGAAACTATTTTTAAAGTAAACGATGAAGAATTTTAGTATTCGTAAAGTAAAATTGATGCAACTCTGCTTAGTGCCGATTTCAAAAACATTTCTCAATAAGATCGTTGTTGCCTGATGCAAACCAGCATGAAATAGTATATTATACACGAGTTTATGATGAATTCTATTATTACCGAGGATAAAGTTTACAACACGAGCGAGTGAAACGAGCGAGTTTTGTAATCGTTCGAGGTAATAATAGCATCATTATAACGAGTTGTATACTATACTTTGTCCACGACTATCAAAACAGATTCCCAGAAAGAATTTACCTTCATTTCCCTTCTCCAGTGTAAGAAAGATTCATACATACGCTCTCAGGTATAATTTTCTTGGTTTTTTGGGCAATGAATCTAATGAGGCAAGTTCTGCAGCTTCTTTTATTGCTGGTGCTGTTAAAGAAACCTCGTTTTCACTCTCACTGCTCATTATATCTTCTTTTTTAGAATATGCATTTCTAATTAAAAACAAACCATGCTGATTTGACGTTTCAATTTGAACTGACACATCGCGATCGCGGCCTACTAAATAAATGTAAAAAAAGGTCAAAGCGATGTTCCTATTGGTGTAGTGAATAATACTCATTATTCACTGCAGTGATTAATGTATCTAATTATGATTGAAGAAACACAAGTACATATAAAGAGTATGTTGTAAGATAGTCGTGGACAAATAGTTTTATTGTTTTAAATTCGCGCTTTTCTGCTGGAAATTTAATGTCAGTGGAAGATGAAATAAACCAGAAATGTCATTCAATAATTATAAACTGTTTTATTAGGTTGTAAATTGATTTAATGTGACCGTCAAAAGCATCTTTTATCGCAAATGATTAAAAATTTTTGTGAGAATGTTGACTAATACATTTTTGGTGTAATCACGCATTCTGAGAAGTGTTTTTTAATTAATCTGTATATTTTTGATGTACCGAGCCAATTAATTAGACAAGATACACATCCAATGCCTACTTGTGTTTTTTTATGGCCGGAACCGTAAGTTTTATAACTGCTGTACATAAAACCTATATTTGTTTTAGTTTCTTCAAATATTTGGTAATAACTTAATAGGTACATTTGATATTATTAGTGAATGTAAATTAGACTAAAATTAAAGTTTATAAAATTTGGAAACGTTCAAAAGTTGCGCAAGAAATAATGTACACAACCTAATAAACTTATGTTAGGTAATTGTATTTCAAATTTACCGAAATAACATACAGCGTGTTCCAGAAAGTACGTAACAGCCAAATAGTTCTGCAACTGTTGAACACACCAAATTTTCGGGCATGCAAAAATGTTTGACGCAAAGTTATCCGCAAGACCTTATTGTCGAAAATGTTCTATTTTATTGGGTATGTTCAAAATGAATGGAAAGTCTAATCGGAAAAAATTACGAATTTATTTATATCCTCTATTTTCGTTGGTATATAGGGAAGCATTTCTACTAAGTCCGCTTGAAGCAAATCATTTAAACCTTTCGTCTTTTAAAATTAATTCGAGCAGTTTTTTGTAACAAGCACTGCAAATAAACTACTCATGAGGATTTACATGTGTTGATCTAGAGTCTACTCATGTCTACGACCTATCCGCGATCAAGACTGGGAATATTGAAGGGAAGATGGAATATAGGGCTTTATTCCACGACGTTCTGTACCTATTATTGGAATGAACGATTTACAAATGTGTAATTGTTAAACGATATGGTGTATCTTAACTTAAGTTAAAGAAATACCGAGAAAAAACTAAACATTCTTGGAACAATTAGAGCACACCTCCCATATTCTTAATATAACATAAGTACAACATAAACATACAGCCAAGTTGTAAATTCACAAATCTTTCACCTGGACACACGCTGCGTTAGTTGTTCTCGATCGCTTCCATCAAATGTTGCCTGGATTGTATCTTGCTCTTGTTCAACACACTTATAAACTTCTTTGAAGATTTCGCCTGAACAATAACTCATGAAAACAATTAATATAAAAGAATATCGATGTTAAATTTAGTTCCAGATTTTATTTCTGTCACTTTTTTGTAATAAGAGATGCATGAGGTTCTGAATCTCTAAATCCACCACGTCTCCCTCCAGGCAATTTTTCTTATTGGTTCGAGTGACCTGAAAGACGATTTTGTTTCATATTTGTCATTTAGACAAATTTATATTGACACATGACACCCATTTGTTCTCGCTGAACAGAAGGAACTTGATTAGAAATAGTGCAAGAGGTTTTTCACTTAAGATAATTGAAAAATAATGATTTTCTTCGTGTTAAGTCTTTTTTTTTCTTTTCAGTATGCAGTTTCGTGGTGCACAAGCGATGTCACGAGTATGTGACGTTCACTTGCCCGGGAGTTGACAAAGGGGCCGATTCTGATGTGAGTATCAAAAGTTTCGAGTTTGCACTTCTATCTACTTACGCGCCTCTTTAATCTCGTCTTTAATGCACAAAGAAATCTAGTTTGTGTAAAGAGAATCTTCAAACAGAGTGGAAATTTTGCTGGGGGATGAATTATATTATATAATTTAGCGTAGGTACTGGAAGAATATTTAATTTTTAGCCTTGGGGGTGCTATAGTCGAATTGCTCCATCAAGGGTTTCCATAAATTGTATTCTTGAATTCTTTAACAAATACGTAACTTATTATTTGCTTCAGCGAATTGCATATACGTAGGTATCATAGACTCACAGTAAACTTATACCAGTATGCTCTTAGGCAGCCTGAAATAGTCTGGCGTGACGTAACGTGTGAAGCATTCAGTTGTCAAAACACCAAGTAAATAGTAAACAAGGCTATACAAAAGTCATAAGTGACATCAGGACAGCTGACGTATACATAACTAGGTTTTACTAATGCAACGTTTTAACGTGCTAAATTATTCCTTTGTTTTCATTAGTAATCGCGGATTTTCTCTAAAAAAACCCTTTCGTGACGGGACACCGGGCACAACACATGGAATGCAAAAAAATCTGTAAATTAAAATAAACTTTGGAAGAAAAAAGAAAAAGGATCCGCTTGGATTCGAACAAAAACTCCCTGTGCGTTTTCGTACTAAGCTATGGCCGTTACTTGCATAGCATGAAGTTTAACACACTCACTAGATGTCTGTAGATTGTAACGGGCAGCAAAATAGTATTTTGAAACATTTTCTAGAAATTTTTTTCTACCTCCAACTTTATTTTGCACAGCGACCTCAAAATGTCCTTACAAACTATGAAATTTCGAAAATCCATTACCATGTCCCAACTTTGTCCAAAAGTCCTTACAATCTTTACGTCTGGCAACTCGGAGTCAAACGAAGCAGCATAGCCAATCGTGCAGCACAGTTCTTAAATTCTAGTAATTCTGCACTGACGTCAGAATTAATGACGACAACGAAAAATTTAAACTAGAAACAGGCATTCTTAATTATACATATAAGGCAATAAAAAGCATTTTTTTCTCGTTTTAGTATTTATTTGAGAAGTAGAAGCAGTGTTGTATATGAAAACCATTTTGGAATTTGACTATGGTGAACGACCCCATTAAAATAATTCGCTATTTATTAGAAAAATAGAAATAATGTAATTCATTATTTCTGTCTATCTCAAGATATTCATTAATTTTAAAAATTTTCTAGTACAATCTTATATATATATATATAGTCTGGTCACCTTTTACCTCTCGGTGTAGGTGTTATCACTTAATTTAACCGTGCACAAATGTCGACCACTTCTTCCTGTCTTGCGCTAACTGTCTCGCTTCTACCACCGTCTTGCCCTTGCATCTCATAATCTTTGCAACTACTTTATCCCAGTTGTCCTTTGGTCTTCCTCTAACTCTTTTCGTCTGTTGTCTTGCCTTCCACACTCTCCTCACTTGTCTATTGTCGTCCATTCTTTCTAGGTGTCCCCACCATGCCAGCTGTCTCTCCTGAATGAAGTTTAAAACCCACTTGCACTCTAGCTCTTCCCTTACATCCTGATTTCTTACATGGTCTCTCATGGTAATGCCTTTAACTCTACGGAGGTATTTCATTTCAAGTGCCTGTATTTTGCTTTTTATTCTTGGGGTGAGTATCCAGGACTCACAGCCGTATGTCAGTACTGGTCTATAGACTGTATTGTAAATAACAATTTTTGTTTTCCTGCCCACTTCTCTCTTGCCGATAAAGCTGTCCTTCATAGCATGAAACAGTTTTGCTGTTTTTTCTATCCTCTCGTTGATATCTCCTTCTTGACCTCCGTTGCTTTCTATCATTACTCCCAAGTACTTAAATGTCTCCACTTGCTCAATATTTTTTCCGTTGATTTCAATATTTATAGCTAGCTGATCTTTCGATACTGCCATTACTTTGGTCTTTGCTGTGTTTATTTTCATCCCTTTTTCTGTAAGCACTTCGTTCCAAACATTTAGATTGTTCTGTAGAGCCCTCTCACTTCCTTCCATCAAAACAACATCATCAGCAAAAGCGCATTCTGACACTTGAACAGTTTCTAAATTCTTGAATCCAGTGTGTAACTTTTTTAAACGTGGAGTGCACTCTCTTATTACGTCGTCCATGAATACAGTGAACAGAAGTGGACTTACAACTCCTCCTTGCCTCAACCCATTTTTTGTTTCAAAAGTTTCTGATTTAAAGTTTTTGCTAATGACGTAGTTGCTGTTTCTAGCGTATAAGCTCTTCACCGCTCCTGCAAGATTGCCGCTGACGCCTCTGTTCTTCATACTCTCGTAAATGTTTTCACGCTTAACTCGGTCGAATGCCTTTTCAAGGTCAATAAATACAAAATTGGCTTTGGTTTGACTCGTCAGGGTTTTAGAAATTATCTGTTTGATGGTAAAAACGTGATCTTGTACACTTCTTCCCCTTCGAAATCCACTTTGTGCTTCGCTCAGTGTCGGTTCTATGATTCCTCTCAGCCTCTTTTCTAAAATTCTTTCGTATACCTTTTGTGCTGTACTCAATAGGGTGATTCCTCTATAGTTGTTACAGTCCTTTGCGTCCCCCTTTTTATGTATTGGCACTATAACTCCAACCTCCCAGTCCCTAGGTATTTTTCCTTCTGTCCATGCTTTGTTAAATATATCCAGCAATAATGCTGTTGCTTCTGGCCCCATGTACTTCAGCATCTCTGGTGTTATCTTGTCATGTCCCGGTGCTTTACCATTTTTCGTTGCTCTCAGTGCATCTCCCACTTCCCTCATTGTTATTGCTTCCGTTTCATCGTCAGAGGTCTCTGAACCAACATTTATGTCATCTTCTTTATCTTCATCTTTTGATACTAATAACAGCTCTTGGAAATACTCTTTCCATCTTTCCATTATATGTTGTTCGTTAGTTAATATGTCACCTGCCTTGTTCTTAATTGCTAGACTTTTGGTTGTTTTTCCTTTTCTCATGTTCTTCAATGTCTTATAGAATAACTTTTGGTTTGCTTTATAGTTCTTCTCCATTTGCTCTCCAAATTTCATCCAGCTTTCTTCCTTCGCTCGTTTAACCATGTCTCTCACAACCTTGCGTTGTTCCTTGTATTCATTGTGTCTTTGATCACTCCTGTTTTGCAAATATTGCATCCACCTTCTCTTTTTAATCTTTATTTGTGTTTTTATATCCTCACTCCACCAGGCTGTTTGCTTTTTCTGGTTAGTAATCTTCTTTACACCACATGCTTCCTTCGCCGATTCCATAATGATTTCCTTAAACTTCTTCCATGTCTCGTCTACATCGTCAGTTTCGTCTATTCTATAACTCTGCTCTATCATTTTTGTTTTCATTACTTCTTCATATCTTTCTGCTGTCTCCTTGTTCCTTAATTTGTATGTCTTTATGGTCTCATGCTGTACTATTCTTCTTTTCTCTGTGTACGTTTCTTTGTCACCAAGTGGCTTCCTGATCTTTGCTTCCACAAGATAATGATCGCTAGCTATTTTCGGCCCTCTCCTAGGTCTGACATCCATTATTATTTTTCTATTGCTTCTTTCAAACAATATGTAATCAATTATCGATTTTTCTGTTATAACTGGCCCCTGCCTCGTGTACATATGTATTTTCTTGTGTTCAAAGAATGTGTTTGCTATTATTAGGTTATTTAGTCCGCAGTAATCCATCAATCTAACCCCATTATTGTTTCTTTTGTCCTCTCCGAAATCTCCTACAACATCTGTAGTGTTTCTGTCTTTTCTTCCAACTCTCGCGTTAAAATCCCCGGCCACAATTACTCTCCCTTTACTGTTTTCTGTTACTCCATTTAAGTCTTCCCAAAATCTGTCTTTATATTCCTTCTTGTCATCTTCGTTTGGACCATAAACTACTATTTTCTAGAAATTTTTTTCTACCTCCAACTTTATTTTGCACAGCGACCTCAAAATGTCCTTACAAACTATGAAATTTCGAAAATCCATTCAAGGGCGCCCATAGAGAATTTTCTAGGAGGGGGCAAAGCAAAAATATGTGATATGTATGCAAAAATTGTCAATTCGCCGCAGGCGAAAATGTTGAATGTTCACGGTCAGGATGTGATTTGCAAGTTACAAAATAAAGTATCAGGCACGTAGGTTAAGGAATCCAGCAATCCAGGGGGGGGGGCAAGTGCCCCCCCTTGCCCATGCCTATGGGCCCCCTAGAATCCATTACCATGTCCCAACTTTGTCTAAAAGTCCTTACAATCTTTACGTCTGGCAACTCGGAGTCAAACGAAGCAGCATAGCCAATCGTGCAGCACAGTTCTTAAATTCTAGTAATTCTGCACTGACGTCAGAATTAATGGCGACAACGAAAAATTTAAACTAGAAACAGGCATTCTTAATTATACATATAAGGCAATAAAAAGCATTTTTTTCTCGTTTTAGTATTTATTTGAGAAGTAGAAGCAGTGTTGTATATGAAAACCATTTTGGAATTTGACTATGGTGAACGACCCCATTAAAATAATTCGCTATTTATTAGAAAAATAGAAATAATGTAATTCATTATTTCTGTCTATCTCAAGATATTCATTAATTTTAAAAATTTTCTATTACAATCTTGCCATATAGAAAATTAACTACATATCTTGTAATTGCTTATCAATGGAAAACAGATTTTTTTCCAGATGCAGACAAAACTTGAAAGCTTCATATTTTTCAGTTGCCTTCAGTTGTTTTGTTCAAACTATACAAAAATTTAACTGTAATAAACAATAATCATTTTTAAAATTCGAACCAAAAAATATACATTTTAACCTAGTATAGAATTAACGCGCGCGACGCTGCGAATACGTGTCTGCTTCGCAACTGACGTCACAATGTGCGACAAGAATAGAGCTACCCTGCACATTGTCATACTGGTATAAGTTTACTGTGGAGTAACAACAGAGTTCGTGATCGTGATGTAACACTGACAGATGTCAAGAGCACGTGGCATCTGTTTCGTTTGGAATCAAAATCTGACTATTAGTGTCAATTTTGAAATTGAATTTTGGCCTTTTCAGGACACGAGGACTCGGCACAACTTCAAACCACACACGTACGCGTCCCCAACCTTCTGTGATCATTGCGGCTCATTATTATACGGTGTAATACATCAAGGAATGAAATGTACAGGTGAGCACAATTTACATTTCCGATTCTAATCTCTGCTGTCGCCTCCTACACGTAAACTTTTTGATTTTCCCTACCTACTTTTGTGTTTGCTCTTTTCGCCCACGCGGATTTCTTTTTTGCCGTGTGGTGTTCCAGAAAGCTTTAACAGCACGTGAATTTGATCAAAGACCTTTCATATGCAAGGAAATTGGCTACGGTTACTGCCATCACGCAATTTAAATGCAAATTTAATATCCATACGCACGGTGCTTCTGGAAAATCAAAATTAACAAAGACGGGCTCGGTAAAGCACCGAATTTGTTTAGTCATGGTTTTTAAAAAATGAAGAACGTAATTTTTGCTGTGTCATTAGCATTAAATTACTGAATAAAAAGACTATCTGCGCAAGAATACGTATAAAACCGTTGTTATTACACTTATAATGAGCGAAGTTTATAGCGCCATCTAAACTTTGGTAGCGGAACATAAACGTGTATCATAAGCGTTTCAACGCTACCTAAGACGCTTTATTTCAACAGAAACTGATGCAATCAAAATATAACCAGCACATTCAAGTAAAAAATACAATGGGAATGCTGTAGTGTTAGCAAGCAGGTCGTAAATTAACTGTTCCATAAATTACGTAGAAGTTTCTTCCTACCCATGTTTACTGAAAATTTACATTTAACCAATTAGGTGCCTAGTAATGTCTCTTAGTGTAAATGCTATATATTTTCTCTGATAGCTATAGGAGTGTGGAGTGGCAACTAGTAGATTGTCTAAAATGTTGGGAATGTTAATATTCGGTTTCGTACATACATGTCTGATCGTGGGGTGTTAGATGAGGATCCTTATTGTTTAAACAATATTGCAATACTCCTACAACTATTCACAGCTCTTCTATTTCCCTATAAATGCATATTCCTTACCATAGAAATTTGGGGGAAAAGCCATTACGGGGTGTTGACATTAAACATAAACATTTTGAAGGGGTAAAGAGCCGAGTGAAATTACAAAACGTTATTATGTAGAAGCGTCGCCCTCAAACGCGATTATCTTGTTAAATGCTTAAAACAACCCCTAATTGGCCCCTCTCTCCAAAGCGAATGCGTTTCAAACATGCGAAAACCACAACTGAATTATGAACGATCTAAAACGAGGTTTTTTTATAAAGTTATATCGTTTCCTGCATAGTTAGATGACTGAATTAAAGCTATATCATAAACAAGGTTGTACTACAACATTGAATAGAATTAGGCGTTCCAGAACGCTGTCAAACAAATTCAATAGTGCCCTCTAACTAACTAACTTTTATGCTCGGGAATGATAAATGTAGAAACTCGTAAGAGGCTCTTAAGAACGTATGTATGGAGTATTAAAACGATAAGCATTCTTTTAGAAATTTTTGGGAGGGTGGCGCCCTAGAGCCCTTCATTGCTAGCCGCCACTGTTGTCGATTGTAAGGGCTTTAGAGTTGCCAGCCAATCTGTGGCTTCTGCAGTTTCAGATACGGAATTCGACGTGATGCAGGTAACATGGAAACCCCCTTATCTGAAGCCCTCATACGACGCGAAGTGCATTTTTAACTCGAGTTATGCGCGTTTGCGGAATAGCCTTGCTGTGACGTCAGTGTAATTCAAACCATTATAATTCTATTAAGTGAAGCTCCCGTAGCGCAGTAATTAAAGCAGGTCTAGAGCTGTGTAGGGGAAAATATACTTATTACCTAATAATTTTAATTCTTTACACAGTTTTACGGCTTTCAGTAATTTAATTATAGCACTCTTATTGTTTATGCGATCCTTAAAACGGTCATTCCTCATTTGCCAAACCGCACGCTATCGTTACGAAATTAAATTTATTTTATCGGTCGCAATAAAACAAACCAGAAGGAGGTTTGCTTTCTATTTGGGGTAAAGCGAATTTGGCACGTCGTTTTCTGTTTTTCGTTGTCACTTGTTGAGGGCATAAATTGGTGTTTTATTCGGAGGGAGATAGGAATCCACATTGGTCATCCCATGAGTTTTGTTTGGGAATTCCGCTCCATAATATTGATATTGAATTTATGGCCCGTTTCCAACGCGTTCGACGCCATGCTAGACTTACGGGCTTATTTGTAATGAGCTTGATGCTCCTTGAAGCGAGTTAAAATAGACCTAGTTAATCTATTGACAATTTCTGTATCGAGACCGTTACAACTTTATTAATTTCTTCTTATTAGACATAACTTTTTCTCAGATATTTAGCAGTATTTACGACCTTCATTCTCTTCAAAAATGATCCCATATTCTATATTTCCTAAACTATGTATATGTAAGCTTTTGGTACAGGTTATACACCTCTAATAGGGAGGTTCGGAGAAAAATAAGATATCTATTTTTGGCATGAAAATGACAGAAAATTGTCATTGTAATTGATTTACGGCGAATTTTTTTTTCTAAAAAATTTTTTTGCGGCGTAATTAAGCGAAAGAAATTAGCTTATCACGCCCACATGCTAGTTCGCTTTGTTATTGGTTTGACGTCAGAGATTCGTAAGGCGCTCCTCCCACTTCTCTTGAAGTGCCCGTGAAGCGGTACCTATCTCATAACATACTTATTGGGACTATTTCGAGCGTGAATTTTTAAAGTAAGGTGTCAAGGAAACATAAAACAAAGACAACATAATCGATATAATGATGCAACAAGGGTATCAAAAGTCCAATTCACATAATTTGCCATATTTATGTAGTAGGTAGGTAAATGTCCCGGTAAATGTGGAAATGGTGTGTGAGTCTTGCATCTAATGTAGAAACTCGGAAGAGACTCTTAAAGACCCATGTACGGAGTACGAAATTATACCTATGGGTGCGAAACTTGGACAATGGGAGAAGCGGATTGAAAAAGAGTAGAAGCGTTTGAAATGTGATGCTACATGCTACAGACGGGTGTTGAAGATACCGTGGATAGACAAGTTAGCAATAAGGAGGAATTAGAAAGAGTTGGGGAAAAGAGAAAAGTATGGAAGACAATAAAGAATAGGGGATAGGATCGTAGGATGGTAGGACACCTTCTGAGACACAAAGGAATAGTTCGCGACATACTAGAGTCAGAGATAGGAATAAAGGAGGTAGAAGTTGGAGCAGATTAGACTACTGTTCTCAAATAGTTGGGGATGTAGAATGTTATACTTTTACGGAAATGCGTAGGCTAGCTCAGGGAAAGGATGGAGGTACGCGTCCTACCAGTCTTCAAAAGAGAACTTAATGGACGTACTATTTAATTATTATTGTAAAATAGTTAATAAAATTTCCTTTTTTAGTTCAGGGAGGGAACGCTACGGCGATTCAGTATTTGGCTCCGTCATGCCCCTAGCATCCTGTTTCAAATTATGCTAACCGTAACACGTTACCAAGTACCAAGGGGTCCCAGAAAACTGTCGATAAATTACATTATGTTCGATATTATTTAGAGTGGCTGCAATGGGGCAGCCGATAATTTTATAAACTTTTGCAATGATAAACTAACTCGCGAAAATATCGATAATGCTGACCGATTTTCCTTCCGGCTCCAACGAACTACTTTTTCCGTTGTATTAGTCTGGGTACAAAACAGAAAACACCAGTTAGAACCAGTTAATAATATTTAACAATTTAACTACACATGCATATGCATAATACTTATGGGACTGCTGCGCGCTGAAGCTGGGACTTGTACGTTATACTAAGTTCTGACGTCACGCGGCCTACTCTCGCTGCAAGGTACGATTTCTGGCCTCGCACCGACGGAAAACTTTGCAACGGCTTCACAGACGAAGGAATTTTTTTTAACAAAAATTAACAACATAACTGCCTTCAGTATAATAAACTCTATGAATTTTAATGAAATTTGAAAATTACCGAACCTGCCTATTCTAATTCATAGTGTATTTACGTCAAAGTTCTCGATCCAACCACTGTATGTATTGAAAACTGAAAATTCTCCTGCTCAAAATAGCCGGGTAATTTTCTGCAATAAATCACGTATTTTTTTCACATTCTCGTCGTAGTTGTTCGTAAGTAATCGATTGCTCAGGATTATTTATCATATTCTTGCTTTGTCGCCATGCCAAGTAACATATTTAATATCCAGAATATTGGCATTCACTTTGCTCGAGGAGAGAAATTAATGATCCTCTGTTGTAACTCTGGTGTATTCATAAAAAGAATTAAGCGTGCCGAATTCATTTTTCATTTTTTTTGTTAAAGGAGGTAGTAGGTCACCCAGTTATAAGCATGCACCAATTTGGGGGCTCAAAAGTTGCATAAAATGGAACAATACTTAATAATTCTGGTTTCTGGCAGTGACCAAATTTTTTATTGCATTGTTTAATGAAATCAATATTTTGCTGACTTTAGATCACTCAAAATTTTATAATCTCTGGACTTGCTGTCATTTATTTTAGAAATTCGCCATTGCAAACGAGTAGTATAAACGCTAAAACACGTGTAGCAAACATTTTAGTGGAGTGTTTCGATCAGTTGTTTACAAAACGAAGGGTTTTAAGTGCAGCTTTTTTTCGTCCTCTATTTATCTATAATTAATTGTTTGTTCCCATTAAAGGGTGAGTGTATCATTTCCTGTCTTGACAAATTGACGTTTTGTGTACCAGCTTTTAATAGATCAGAGAAAGCACGTTATGTGCCGACCGAGTAATCGATTAAGAGCCATTGTTTTTTTTTTAGTTAATCGTATTTCGTATCCCACTTTCGAGATTGTTCTTTGGAAACATGAAAAGGCAATTATGACATATGATGTTTGCGGCTTTCTTCATCCATATTCTCTTGCCAAAACTTTTATTTCCAAGAATGCAGAAACAGAAAATGCAGTTCCATGTTTATCAAGGAAACAATTTTTTTTTAATACCAAACTTAGACTAGAAAGTCTTTTTAGTATACTTGGTGTTATGTTCGGATTTTGCCTGGGGCTGTACGCAGTAATCTGCATCACTAAAATGCTATTAAAATCTTCTGCACTGCACTTTTGCCGTTCCACTGTACAGCGTGCAGTACGTTGCTAATTTTATGCTTGGGAGTTGTTACAACTTCTTCCTTTTAAACCTTGATTACTAACAGAGTTATTATAGATAGATAATGGTTTTATTGTTTCCCATTTGGGATTACAACTCAATAAATAAACGAATAAATGAATGGAACAAACAAAATAATAAATAAATAAATAAACTCCTTTTCACAATTAACTTCCACCTATCTAATTCCCATTTAAGTATAATTAAACCTCCCTCTCCTTTCTTCCCCTCTGAATCACTTCCATCCACTTCTCCCCCCTTCCGCTTTCTTCCAGTATCATCCCCACCCCGACATGTTCCGTGTTCTCTCTCCACCAGCACCTCTCTAACACATGTTCCCATGTCTCCTCCTCCGCCCCGCACACCCTACACATTCTTCTGTCTTCACTTTCCCAATACCTCCCCCCTCTCATCTCATTTCCCAGTCTAAACCTTGCCACCCTTATTATCTTCTCCTCCCTTCCCCTACTTCGTAGATATCTCGGTAGTCCCGCTGCCCTTATTTCTTTATATTTGCTGTTGTATCTTGACTCTCTTATCTTCTCTTCTTTATCCTGCACTTGTATTTGTCTGTCTCTCTCCTCTATCACCATGTTCCACCCTGCTGTTCTCAAGTTCTCCACTTCTTCTGCTGCATATCCTCGCTCCTGATAAAATTTCTCTCGTCTCTCCTCCCATTTCGATTTTTCTCTTCCTCCCTTCCGTACCTCTTCCCAACACTGCCTGGCTAACTCATTGCCGCCCCCACCTCTTAACTTTTCCTCATATTTCATGGCTCTCTTTCCTGCCCTAGTTCTTAGTTTTTCTCTATTTGTTTCGTCACTTACCATGTACCCTGGCGTTACCCAGTCTAAGCCCAGTGTCCACCTTATGTATTTTTCCTGGATCCCCTCTATCTTCTCTCTCTCTTCCCACCCCCAAATTTCCGCTCCATACATGGCTACGCTGCTCACTAAAGCGTCAAACAACCTTACTCTTCTTTTCCAGTCGCCCCCAAAATTTCTCTTCCCTATTCCCCATACCTGCTTCATCGCTATTGTTGCCTTTCTGGCTCTCTCTCTCACGTGCTTCTCTTGACCCCCATTCTTTTGTAAGATGAATCCTAGATATTTAAACTCCCCCACCTCCTCCAATTCTTCCCCCTTCCACTCCCACTTCTCTATGCGACTCCTCCCCCCTCCTTTCCTGAATCTCATAATTTTGGTCTTCTCTGTGTTCAATACTAACTCTTTCCTCTCCAAATATCTTTCCATTCTTCTAAGCATTTCCTTTAGTTCTTTCTCTTCCTTTGCCAAGAGGACTACATGATCTGCATATGCTAGTGTCAAATATTTCTTTCTCCCTATTATCACTCCTCCTGCCTGCCCCTTTCTCATTACTTCTTCTAAATCCGACAGGAAGATGTTAAACAAGTACGGGCTCAGGGGACACCCCTGTCTGACTCCTCTCTCCGTCCAAAATACTTCGCCTAGCCGTCCTCCAACCCTTACCCTGTTTCTTGTTCCACTATATATTTCCTGTATTCTTTCTCTCAAGTTCCTTGTTATATTCTTTCTTTCCAACATCTCAAATAATTTTTCTCTGTTAATCCTGTCAAACGCTGTCACTAGATCTATGAAGCATGCTATTATTTTCCCTCCCTTCTTCTTCGTTTCTCTTCCTATTACGTGGTTCAAGGTGTAAATATTTTCCATCGTACCTTTTGCCTTCCTGAATCCCGTTTGCCCTTCCGGTATTATATTCTTCTCCTCTAATTCTTCTTCTAACTTGTTTGCTAATACTGCTGCATATATTTTATATGCTGTTGGCATCAGTGTCACTCCTCTGTAATCTGCTGTTTCCCTCCCATCTCCTTTCTTTCTTATTGGCACTATCACTCCCTCCCTCCATCTTTCTGGAAAACCTTTGCCTTCCCATATCCCACTGCATATCTTCCTTGTCATTTCCAGTGTCTCCTCACCTCCATGTATCCATACTTCGTTTTGTAGATCGTCTACCCCTGCAGCTTTTCCCCCTTTTAATCTGTTTACCACTTCTCTGACTTCCTCCAGTTTGATCGTCTCCACTTGTGCCCTCGCTTGTGCCTCTCCATTTGTATCTTCATTCATGTCATTATTATAATTATCTCTCTCCCCCTCCGTTCCCCCAAGTACCTTCATAAAATGCCTCTTCCAATCATCCATTGTAATTCCTTCATCTATCTCTCTTCCTTGTTTCTTCTCTCTATTTATTATATTCCATACTTCTTTTTCTGACTTCACATTTTCTATTTCCTGCAATAGCTTGATTCTTGCCTCTTCCTTTTTCCTTTCACATAAGTTCTTGTACGCCTTTTTTTCTATCCTGTACTCTTCCAGACTCATGTTTCCTCTTCTGCATCTCCTCATTGCTTTCCTTACTTCTCTCTTTCTATCTCCACACTCCCTGTCCCACCATTTATTTCCCCTTCCCTCTCCCCTCACACCCTTTTTGATCATTTTCCATCTTGCTGCTCCCTTTATTATCTGTTCCATCTCCTTCACCATCTCATCTGTTTTTCCTTCTCTGATTTCTTTCTGTACTTCTCTATTCCTTCTCCTGACCAATCTATCATGGTTTTTTCCTCTTTCTCCCTTTTTCTTCTTTCCACCGTATTGCGTTCTTCTTTTAATTCTACAATTACGGGGCAATGGTCCGAGTCCACGCTATCTCCCACCCTCAGACTCTCTACCTTCTCCCAAGCTTCCATATTCCCAATGACATAATCAATCACCGAAGTCCCTCTGCCTCCTACATACGTAAATTCTCCCTCCCTATCTCCCTCTTTCATCCCATTCATTATTCCCCAACCTTCCTCTTCCACTAATTCCAGCACCAACCTTCCGTCCTTGTTTATGTTCTTATCTTTAGATTTTCTTGTTGTTTCTTCCTCTCCTTCAACCGTTGCCATCATTCCTCCTACTTCTCCTGTTCTTGCGTTGAAATCGCCTCCAATCAATATGTTTTTCCCCACTTCTTCCCCTCCTGTCATTTCTTTCAACACTTTTATCTTCTCCTGCATATCTTTATTCACATACACCGTTATGACCTTCCATACTTCCTTTCCCATTTTTAATTCTTTTGCCATTACACCCTCATATCTTGGCGTTTCCCTTTTTATCTCTTCTATTTCTTTTCTCACGCCCACCAAAATTCCTCCCATCGGCCTCCCCCTTTTCTTCTTCCTCTTCGCTGGTTGATATTCCCAAATATACTCTCTTGATAGTCTCTTCTTCAATGTCTCCCAATTTTCCTCATCCACCCATGTTTCCACCAATCCAACCACATCCCATGCCTCCAGAACAGAGTTATTATATTAACCTCGTTTTGTTCATAATCTTAATTTTTTGCTCTCGGTTTCCTGTAAACGTTCGGCATTGTTATTGTTTTCGCCAAAAGGTGAGCTGCACCAAGGCCGCCACTTGAATTATATTTAAATATATGAGATCACCACTTTGATTATGCTCCTAAAATGTGAATTATAAATCTCTTATTAATTACTTAGTTGCTACACTGTGGATATTTTAAAGCCACTAGGATTGGTCGTAAAATATTATAAATAGAACAGTTTGTATTAAACTGATTTTATTAAAAAGTTTTCAGCACCTAGTTAATTATTGTTGCCGATCTAGTTTTTAGAGCCTTGACAGTTTTGATCATGAAGTGCGATGTCCAGAACCTGGAGACTTCTGGAGCGGAGATTTTAGAGTAATATACACAGGATATGAAGGAGGAAGTTCTGGAGTAGGAATTGTTATGCGGAAGAAAGTAGGGCAGAGTGTAGAAAATTTCTTACAGCCAAGTGACAGGGTATCTATGGTTAGGTTAGATTCGAAACCTGTAATACATACAGATACATATCCCCACTTCTAACTATAGTGATGAGGCCGTAGAGGCAGTTTATAGTGATATAGAATATGAGCTAGATTTTGTAAGGGGGCACGAAAATTTAATAATTGTAGATTTCAATGCAGTCGTAGGCACAGGGGAGAAGGCGGACCAGATGGCCTCTTTGGATTAGGCAATAGGAGAAGGACAGCTTCCATTTTTGGACATTTTGGTAATTAGGAATAACACTAAGCTAGAATTTGACATCTATATAGGAAAGAAACCAGTACAGCTCGGTACATAACTGCAGATTCGAACCACTGCAGTCAGCACAAAGAGGCTAGTTTTGGTTTCTTAGCCAATAGACTATTAAGTCTACCATTATCCGTTGAAAGATACCGCAAGGAAGTAAACACAATCAAAGATACAGCGAGATGTAACGGTTTCGATCCAGAAATTGTCAATAGGTTAATTAGGAAACGTAAATTTAAAATGCTATTGCGAAATTCCACAACTTTAAATGGGGATAATAAAATGAAGTACTAAATTTATAAAAATACCACCGTACCGCAGATAACTAGAGGTATAAAAATAAACGTAGCTGTCTTAACAATAATTATGGTCCGATTCCGAACTCGACCCTGTATAGATTTATCAGGTAGATAAAATTAAGACCAGCCATAAAATACGTACCTTCCATTTCAAAATAGTTCTAAGAAACCTGTAGGTGTGTAGGTATGCCGATCCCTTTCGCTTGGGAGACCAATTTTGTTGCTCTCGTGTTCGAAATGGTTCTAGAATTTCATGGAACTATTTTGAGCATCGGGGAGAGATGGAGTTGGTTTCTTGAGTGGGAGGGATTGATGAAGAAACCCTATAGTTTTATCGATTCTCTTCACTTTAGCAGTGGGGGTTGCGTATTTATAGCAATGTAATTTAAGTTTAGAGTTAGATTAATCTTCAACTCCTGAAGATGCTGACGTTGTCAGCGAAACACGTGTCGAGTTTAATTACTGTGTCGCTGTCTTTTGGCGTGTGGGATTAACTTATTAAGAATTCATAGTGAATTTACGTCAAAGTTCTTGATCCATCTACTGTGTGTTGCTTTAAAGGCACTGGAAGACAGTAGGGATAACTTTCTAAATTGTTTAAACAATATTCATCCAAAAATAAGATTTACTCCTCTGCTTGTGACCCCGAATATCTCTAGCCTCAGAAGCAATTTCTCGTCATCTTCAGTCAATATCTAGTAATCTCTTAGAAATTAGATAGATATTAAATTCTTGGAAATTTGATTTCTCCCACACGAAATTATCGGTGAGTTCCATAATAAATCACAATGTCTACATTCAGGCTATTAATTCAAGGGAGTCTCCGGGGAATTTTTCTTTCTATTAATCTCCTAAAAATTGATTCAGTCTTCTGATGGTCTGCTCGGGATCGGCGGACACGCCCTTCCGTAGTTCCTTGGTACATGTTTCTATTGCTCAATTAGCCTCTATTGAATTGACCTTGCTTATTTTTATTTACAATAGATTATTCTTAATAGAAAGTTATAAATAATGACTTTGTAAAATATATTTTTGTGTTACTTGAATTATTATACCTCTACCAATAAAAGAAAAATGTTAAAATTACGCTGCCCCGGCAAGGAGTCGAACCCGCGCTGTTCAACACAGAGGGCAGTGCCATACCATTGCACCACAAATCGAATATTTATATTCCATTCCATTTTATATTTTTCACTGGTAATACTGGTAATTATAAATAGATTCCCTTAAAGAAGCAAGATTTTGCGTGGCACGTATTATGAAAATTTAAAATAGGATTTACCGGTTTATTTTCTAATTTCCTGAAATTCAGAAAATTCATTAACAAGAACTTGATTAATAACAGCGCCTACGTTCAAGCTCCTTTCATCAGTTCCTTGCTTTCCAGCATTTGAAAAACAAGGTCGACGTCATCCTTTACAATGGAGCTTTAAAAATAGGTACGATTACAGACTCTCGTCTTCCTCGTCCGGATTCCGGAGACAGAATCTAATTCCCTTAAGTAATTCAAAGTTCCTCTATTTCATGTAGGCAGTGGCTTTATTTGATGGATTCTCGAAATAAATAAGACTTGCAGATGAATGTCGGTATCGCTATTTGCTTCAAACTCCCAATTAGCCAAGTAAATTTAAAGCTATACCGCGGTTTTGTGTAGGTGGTAGATTAGACATCTTCATGTGTAAATTAGGGGTAGTTTGTCTTTTGAGGTCTTGCAGCGTACAGAACACCAAAAATTGTGACTACAAGTAATTCGAGAACGGCAATGCGACATATAATTTCACAATACAGAGCATCACAGAAGAAATTACATCCTCTAAATTAGATTAGGTATTGTACTAATAAAAATTACATGTCTCCTGGTTCCCATATTCATGTCGGATGTCATTGCCCGCCAGCTGTATTTCTCTATATTTTTTTCGTTTAAAAATTCGGTAAATATTTAGGAATTCTCATCCGAACGCGATAGATTTGTAAAAGTTTATTTACATTTCCTCATAAAATATGATTTATTTCAATTATACTTACGAAATGCTTAAGGTTCTTGAAAATTTTATAGTTTTCCTCGAGTTTTTCCGATAACTGGAATTGAGATTTCAGAATCTCGTTGAGTTATCTTAAACAGTTTAATAACATAGTACGTAAGCATTAATTAATATTTTCGAGTAGGTTCTCCTCCTTAAATTTAAGATTTTGAAAAAAAAGAAGCGGAAGAAGGTATCTTGACCCAGAGAAACTAAAAGATGATGATATGCGCAATAAGTTCGAGAAAAAGACAAACGAAGCACTAAAGGGCACGGGTGGAAATATTGTTAGGGACATAGAGGCAGAATGGAATTGCATTAAAAATAGTTTAGTTTCCTCAGCTAGGGATATTTTGGGTCATAAACAGAATGAAAGTAGGAAACCCTGGATAACAAAACATATTGTGAGTCTAATAGAGGAAAGGCGAAAATATAAAAATAGGTTAGATGAAACAGGGAAACAAAGATATAAGGCGATCAAGTGGGAAATTATTCGGGAATGTAGGAAAGCGAAAGAGCAATGGATCGATAATAAATGCAAAGAAGTGGAAGATAAATTCGAAGTAGGAAAGACTGATGAAGCATATAAAATAATTAGGAGAAATTTTAGAGAAATTGGATCTAGTACCAAAAACATTAGAAATGAGGCAGGAGATATCCTAATCGGAAGTGGGGAGAAGGCAGATAGGTGGAAAGAATATTTAGGAAACTTATATGCGGGACAGGAAGTGCAAGATATATTAGAAAGCGAAAGCAGTGTAGAGGGGGATAACCTAGGGAGTCCTATAATGAGAGAAGAGTTTGAGATAGCACTAAAAAGTTTAAGGAATAATAAAGCACCAGGTATAGATGGCTTGCAGGCAGAAATCTTAAAGTGCGCAGCTCAAGAGGTAATAGATCGTTTATTTAAACTAGTTAGTCGCATATACCTGACAGGCGAGATTCCAGAAGATTACAAACGGAACATCATAGTAGCTTTGCCAAAAAGAAAAGGCGCGGATAGATGCGAAAATTTTAGAACTATCAGTTTAACTTCCCATGCGTCAAAAATTTTAACTAGAATTGTGCAAAGAAGGATGGAGAAAAAGGCGGAAGAAATATTAGGAGAAGATCAGTTCGGATTTAGACGAAATAGAGGAACGCGCGAGGCCATTCTAGCTTTACGAGTAATTATAGAAAAAACGATAGAAAAGAGAAAGAGCGTCTATATAGGATTTGTAGATTTAGAAAAAGCCTTCGACAACGTAAAATGGGGGAAGATGTTCGAAGTGCTGAGAAAGGTAGGGATGAAATACAGGGACAGAAGAATAATACATAATCTCTACAAAGAGCAAAAGGCAGTTATAGAATGTGAGCAGGAACAAAGGGAAGTAGATATCCGGAAGGGAGTGAGACAGGGATGTGCATTGTCACCTCTAGTTTTCAACTTATATATCGAAGATGCGATTAATATTGTTAAGGAAAGAACAGCCTCAGGGATCAATGTACAGGGCCAAACTATTAACATGCTCAGATTTGCGGATGATATAGCAGTGTTAGCATCTAGCAAAGAAGAATTAGGAGCGGCTCTGAATGAAATGGAAGCAGTTTTGACACAGGGCTTCGGCATGAAAATCAATAAAAAGAAAACTAAAATTTTGGTATGTAGGGGATGTGAAAATAGAACTAAAATGGAAATACAAATTGGAAATGAGAAGATAGAGGAGGTCGCGGATTTCTGCTACTTAGGAAGTAAAATAACTCAAGACGGTAGGAGCACTAAAGATATAAAACAAAGAATGGCGCAGGGCCGAGTTGCGTTTAACAAAAAGAAACAACTGTTATGCTCGAGAACGGTTAATATAGAGACTAGGAAGAGACTCTTAACGTCGTATGTATGGAGTACGGCATTATACGGGTGCGAAACTTGGACAATAGGAGAAGCGGATAGAAAAAGAGTAGAAGCGTTTGAAATGTGGTGCTACAGACGCATGATGAAGATACCGTGGATAGATAAGGTTAGCAATAGGGAAGTATTAGAAAGAGTTGGGGAAAAGCGAAAGGTATGGAAAACAATAAAGAGTAGGAGAGATAGGATGGTAGGACACCTTCTAAGACACGAAGGAATAGTTCGTGACATACTAGAGTCAGAGATAGGAATAAAAAGAGGTAGGGGTAGGCCTAGATTAGACTACTGCTCTCAAATAGTTAGGGATGTAGGATGTTCTACTTTTAGGGAAATGCGTAGGTTAGCTCAGGATAGAAAAGAATGGAGGTACGCGTCCAACCAGTCTTCGGACTGAGAACCTTATGATGAGGTTCTCCACGTGGAAAAGAAAGAAGACATTCAGTGTTAGAACATTGTTACAAGAACAGATAAGTTGTATATTTTAGTTGTCCCCCGTTTTGGTTGTTGGTGGCCCAGGCAATGTCTTTTGGGCACTAGAAGGTCCAGGTGAAGGGTGTTGGGCAATGGAAGGTCCATAACTGCGCACATTTCTTCATACATCGACAGTTCACTATACAACTTATCTGTTCTTGTAACCATGTTCTAACACTAAATGTCTTCTTTCTTTTCCAGGTGGAGAACCTACTCGAAGCGATGACCCAATCCTGGGTTCGACTTTCCCTCATTTCGGGACACATGTACATTAATACATTCAGTCTTTTCCATTTCCTTTGCCTTGCTGGTTGCCCTCAGATCTCTCTGGTGCTACTCTTACCACTTCACCATTATTTTTTTCATTTCTTCTATTATATTTTCTTACACACTCACCCATCTCTTTATATCATTGTTGGTAACAGTAGAATTCTTGAAATTCTACAACATTTACGCTGCAAATCCAATCCATTGTTAAAACTGTTCGAACCTGTAAAGGGTCCCAAAAAATACTAGTTGCTGTGAAAATTGAACTTATCCCTTATATGTATTTAGCTGAAATGGGGGTATTAAATTAATGCTTCCGGAAATATGGGGTAGGTACACATTGAAAATTCATGTTTAAGCCAAAATTTAGGCGCAAGCAAAGTTAATTTCCGCACTGGCTGCAGCGATCATAAATTAAATAATATACCTACATAATATCGGACTACTACGTGTAGGTATGTGGAGGCTGGAAATTAACGGCATCAATTTTCAAATTCTGCATCGCATATTGGAATCTTCCCAAGTTTGCCTTGATGGTGGTAATCGGACTTGTTTGCACATTCATTTTATTCGGTGATTGATGGCACGGCAATCGAAATTCTGGATTAGGGGGAAGCTGATAGGGAGTTTTGTAAATGCCAGGTGTGAAGCTCGAACTGGGAAAAAGTTCCTGCTACATTTCATCCTAATTTATTTCTAGGAATTACTTGTCGGGAAAAAGCGCAGCTAAACTTATCGGGATAACTTGCAAATAAAGTTATCGCATTTGGAAATCCAAAGAAATTATTAAAAGGTTTCAAAATATTTATAGTTCAGGACTGTTAAGGACAGTTTGCGTGGGACACCCTGTATAGATTAAAGGAAATGGTACTTGATGCGAAATGTCCGGTCTTAGCAATAAACTCGGTTTAGCACTCCTGCATCCCCTGTTTTTCTCATTTTGCAGCCAGTGCATTCGTAGAAATCAATAATAAAACTACCAACAATAGAAATCGGCATAAACTCGGAACGAGCAGATGCAGGTGGGTATTACAGCTTATGGTTAAACATGCACGGGGATGTTGAATCTGGAGGACAATTCCACTTTGTGGCGGTCTCAGCAAGAACACATTAATTCCTTTTGAATAATCAACTCGTTACTGAGTAGCAAGCCATGAGTTTGCTGCATCTAGAAAACACCCTGCTTAATATTAACTTGTATTGCTCCCAAATTTATAAAGCCTTGTAAAATAAACTTTCCCGTTATAGATACCGTGAGACAAACTTCCATGTGTACATGGGGAAATAACATGGGCAATTACATTTTTGGGGATTCCTGCTCCCCATGTGTAGTTACAGTGGTGGTAAAGGTAGCAATCGAAAGATTATTTTTTTCTGCGTATGAGGATATCAAAAACTCTACAACTTTCCAATTTATTAAAGCATTAAAAGCAAAAATTACATTAATAATTTTCTAATTAACTCACAGAAATTTATCAGATTATCCATGACAACTTAATTTATTCTAATCACGGACGTCTTTGATTTTTATGGATTTTCTGAACTGTCAACATTTAAAAATGAGCAAAAATATTTATTCAGTTCAAGAAAAGGTTTTCATTGTGAAAATATTTTACGGCGGCAATAGTTTGCGCGTAGGAGTCCGTGCCTTATTTTCTGTAAAATTCAATAACGGTCCTATTCCTTCGGTATAACAACAAATCATTTAGTAAGAAATTTGTAGGCTGAGAATCTTTCATGGAAAGAAGTTAATTTTTACTAATACATAAACTTGTTTTTTTATTTAGATAATTCTCCTTCACATTATTATTGTCATTACCTATAGTTGACAATTAATTGATTACTGGTGTGGATGTTTCGTTGGTGAATGCTGGTCCATAATTTAGGGTAAATTGTAGGTGTCATCTAACCTATTAAAAAGTTTTTGGGGAAATGTTAAAGCAGTAAAATGAAATAATAAAAATGAAATAACTTTAATTTTACTGCAATTATGAAAAATTTAACAAGCGGCAACATTTGTTTATTTTGCTCTAATGAATTTTCTAATCTGGCAATTTAATACTTATTTATTTCATATCTAGGTAAGGACAAAAACTTATTAATATACAATGAAATTAAAGTAACATAAAAAAAGAAAAATAACTATAACAAATATTCAAATATTCAAATAAACCCCCATTCTGTATCAGACAGTATCCCAGCCTATTATAGAAAGAATTTCTCACATTCGCAAGTTGCCGATCGTTTATTAAGTTGCATTCCGCAAAAATAGCATTCCTTAAAGAATCAATATTTGGGTGACGAGTTTTATAAATCTCATTTTTTAAATGACTCCACAAGAAAAAGTCACACGGTGCCAAATCGGGAGATCTAGCTGGCCAGTTTATAGCACCACCTCGACCAATCCACAATCCAGCTCTCTGGAAATATTTCATTTAATAATTCCCTCACTTGCGCTCCAAAATGTGCTGGGCATCCGTCATGCTGAAACCAGACCTCCCGATTCGCATGTGCAACTTCTTCTAATGCAGGGCCAATATGGTTAATTAAAAGATCTAAATAAGCTTCTGAATTTAAATTTCCCTGTATTTCAAATGGTCCTATAATGCGATTATTAAAAATGCCTGCCCAAATATTGATTTTTTGAGGGTATTGCGTTGTGGTGGCTAGATTTATTCTGAGATTTTCCTGGGCCCAATGCCTAACGTTTTGTGAATTTGGTCCTTGATTTAAAGTGAAGGTACACTCATCGGTAAAACTAATTGATGAGAGGAAGCTGCGATCCCGATTAGCCCGTTCTTGCATTTCTTCACAGAAAGTTTGCCTTGATTCTTCGTCAAAAAGAAGTAACTCTTGGTGACGTTGGATTTTAAAGGGATGATATTTGTTTTTTTAATATGTTACGGACAGTTTCTCAAGACTCAAGACGGTAGGAGCACTAAAGATATAAAACAAAGAATGGCGCAGGGCCGAGTTGCGTTTAACAAAAAGAAACAACTGTTATGCTCGAGAACGGTTAATATAGAGACTAGGAAGAGACTCTTAACGTCGTATGTATGGAGTACGGCATTATACGGGTGCGAAACTTGGACAATAGGAGAAGCGGATAGAAAAAGAGTAGAAGCGTTTGAAATGTGGTGCTACAGACGCATGATGAAGATACCGTGGATAGATAAGGTTAGCAATAGGGAAGTATTAGAAAGAGTTGGGGAAAAGCGAAAGGTATGGAAAACAATAAAGAGTAGGAGAGATAGGATGGTAGGACACCTTCTAAGACACGAAGGAATAGTTCGTGACATACTAGAGTCAGAGATAGGAATAAAAAGAGGTAGGGGTAGGCCTAGATTAGACTACTGCTCTCAAATAGTTAGGGATGTAGGATGTTCTACTTTTAGGGAAATGCGTAGGTTAGCTCAGGATAGAAAAGAATGGAGGTACGCGTCCAACCAGTCTTCGGACTGAGAACCTTATGATGATGATGGACAGTTTCTCTTGAAACATTACATTCTAGATCAATAGACCTTAAACTAGATGTTGGACTAGCAGTTATCAGGCCTATTACCATTTCCTCTACCTCAACATTTAGATTTCTTGGAACGACTAAAAAAATAAATGATAAGATTAATTTTAGTTTTGTTTCACTCCACGTTATCACTTGTTAAATTTCTCATAATCCCAGTTAAAATTTAAGTTAGGGAACAATAAGGTATTAGCAACTAGGTAATAACAATAAGCGAATCAGAATTATCTAAATAAAAACCAAGTAAATTTATTAGTAAAAATTACCTTCTTTCAATGAAAGATTCCCAGTATCTTCAAATTTCTTAACTAAATTTTTTATTGTTGTTACCGAAGGTATAGGACTGTTATTGAATTTTACAGAAAATAAGTCACGGACTACCCGCAGACTATTGCCGCCGTAAAATGTTTTCACAATGAAAACCTTTTCTTCAACTGAATAAATATTTTTGTTCATTTTGAAACCCAAATTTTAAATTGTGGATAAATAATGTTGACAGTTCAGACGAATTAGAAATTAGAATCAAGGGAGTCTTTGATTAGAATAAATTAAATTGTCATAGGTAATCTGATGAATATCCGTGTTTTAATTTGAAAATTATTAGTGTAATTTTTGCTTTTAATGCTTTAATAAATTGGAAAATTGCAGAGTTTTTGATATCCTCATACGCAGAAAAAAATAGTCTTTTGATTGCTACCTTTACCACCACTGTAACTACACATGGGGAGCAGGAATCCCCAAAAATGTAATTGCCCATGTTATTTCCCCATGTACACATGGAAGTTTGTCACACGGTATAAATAAATAATTAGGTCTGAAAAGCCTCAAAAGCGGGTTTGTTTATTTGCTCGGAATTAAAAACCTTCTGATTTGACGTCACATTTGTTGGGTCTATTGCAGCGACGAAATTTTGTGAACGAATTGAATAAGGCTGACAAATATATATTCAGTAAAAGTTAAAATTGATATTTCGTAAGAGTTTTCATGACTGTCGTTGGTAATTATGGTATTGTAAGGATAAATATAATTCTCTAATTGAAGAAAATTAAATTCGCTTACACAAAATTGACGCATTCATAAACAACATGTAAACTGATAGTGGTTATAAATATATAATTCCTCAGATTGAGGTCTGCGGGAAAATTCAGTTTCTAAATTTAACTATTTTAATGCCCATTTTTATTAAACAAGTATTGGGCACATACAATGCATTTTCCGAAATTTTCTTTTCATCATCAGATGGAAGATTGGAAGGTGGGAAATATAGTATAGTATAGTATAGATTACACGAAAATAACACCCCAAGTTCATATAAAGTTTTCTCCTACGACCTTCCCCTGCCGAGATATTCTCCCTTAAAATGGAGAAATAAAAATCGATTTTTTTAACATGACATTTTTATTTTAAATTATATTTCGATAATTTTCTTGGTGACGTACCTAGTGATTGAATGTCGATAAAATAATGCGACCCGTTTTTTGATAGTGCATCAGGGGAGCAAGGAGTGAACTACCCCTTACATTCTTAACTTTATATTTTAAGGGGCTGAATATTTTTAATTTTTAACCGCAATTTTTGTTTCCCCGTACATTTTGCTAATAAAAAGTTACTCTTGTTAGGTTTCGATAAAATGAAGCGTTTTCGAGAAAATTAAACTCGACGAGCAAGAGGTACCGTATTTCTACGATTTTCGTTTTCATTTTTTCTGGCATTCGAAAGACCGAAAGCAATTTTTAATGTAAATCATATTTAAAAAATTCCTAAGAAATAGTTGATTGAAAGAGCTTTCGATTTTTTGATATGTTTGAAAATAATGCCAGAAAAAATAAAGACGAAAATCGTAGAAACACTGTACCTCTTGCTCGTTGAGTTTCATTTTCTCGAAAACGCTTCATTTTATCGAAACCTAACAAGAGTAACTTTCTATTATCAAAATACTGATTCATGCAAATTTTTCGAAGTTCCTGTCAACCACATCCACTTAAATTGATGAGTTGTAATTTCTGAATAACCCCTTATAATACCGGCAGCCATATTAATAAAGTTGAATTGGTACAATAAAACCCCGACCGAACCAATTTTGTAATTAACTAGCCTTGACCTGACCACATTAGTTTCATATTTCAAGAACAGGGAACGTTGTTAGTATTATGATTCATTTGGCAAATATAGCTGGAAAGCACACATTTTAGCAATCAATTTTACACGCTAATTTACTCTATTAAATCGCATAATGACTTTTTAACTATATATTTGTCGCTCATTTGGATCAACAACGCGGGCCCTAAATGATTTACGGAAATTTTGTGGTATGTATGAAATTGACGTATTCATTACCGTTGGTGTCGTGACTTGTCTTAATTTGGAGTGACGAAACAGCCGATTTCATTTGTTCGAACCAAATTTGATCGTGTTGATAAACCTCCAAAAGAAATTATTTTTATGGTAACTAAGTCTGGGAACACGCCACTACTGATTTATAGTTACACAGGTGTGTAGAATTTAAGCAGGAAAGTAGAGAAGTAGATATCCGAAAGGGAGTGAGGCAGGGATGTGCGTTATCGCCTCTAGTTTTCAATTTATATATCGAAGATGTGATTAATATCGTTAAAGACAGAATAGCCGCTGGGATTAATGTACAGGGCCAAACTATTAATATGCTCAGATTCGCGGATGATATAGCAGTATTAGCATCCAGTAGCAAAGAAGAATTAGGAAGTGCTTTGAATGAAATGGAAGCGGTTTTGACGAAGGGCTATGGTATGAAGATCAATAAAAAGAAAACCAAAATTTTGGTGTGTATGGGGCGTGAAAATAGGACTAAAACTAAAATACAAATTAGAAACGAGAAGATAGAGGAAGTATCAGATTTCTACTACATATTTAGGAAGTCAAATAACTCGCGACGGTAAGAGTTCTAGAGATATAAAACAAGGAATAGCGCAGGGCCGAGTTTCATTTAATAAAAAAACTATTAGATATGCTCGGGAACGATAAATGTAAAAACTCAGAAGAGGCTCTTAAAAACGTATGCAGGTACACGTCCAACCAGTCTTCGGACTGACAACTTTATGATGATATGGGATTTACTTACTTTCTTCCTTTTTGTATTATTTTTAATTTTGACATCATCGTTTTCATCATCATCATCATCAATATTACTACTATCATTGTTATTATTATGATTGATTCTTGAATTAATTATTCAGCCACAGTCTCTAACATCTTAATCCCTGACTTATTTCCTTTTTTTGCCGTTATGACATTTATTGACTTATTTCTCTTTTTTAGTTTATTACAATTAATAATAGCAGTTGGCAGTTGTCAAGACGGAACACATAGACTTGACCACACAGTTCATTACAAGATTAGCAGTTGGCAGTTGTCCAGATTCCATGGATATTTTGTTTATTTAGTTCTGATATTTCACTTGAAGGTTTTTTCAATTGAATTTATTGTTTTTTTCCTATTATGGTTTTCTTTAAATACAATGTTTTTTCCCTTCAAGCTACGAGGTATTCGATTTTCCTTTGTGTTTTTCTTATACCCCGTAGGTAAATACTGAAATTCAGTTATCTAGTTGTCTTATTTCATGGATATCATTATTATTTGTATTGTTCTGTCAATTTTAGTTTCCTTGTCAACTGTCATAATAATTTGTTTACAATAATTTTCTTTATACATTTCTGATGATGGAATCATTGTGAATTCTGAAACCGGTCAAGTTATAATAATAAATCGTTATATTGGTAGTACGCGTAGTAATTTTTCAATTCATCATTAAAATTAAGACATGGGAAGTGATGGGTATTTCGGTAAGGAGCATCGAAAGAAGGGGGGGTAGTGCACGAAACAATGGTGAAGCAAAGTTTTCAACTCCAAGGAAGAATCGTCCAAGAAAAAGACCAATTACAGATCTGCCAGAGTACGAAATGTGCAATATTCGACAAATAATTTACGAATTCCACAAAACGGAAGGGTGTCGTGTGACATTAATACGGTTAAACCAGAAATTAAAAGAAGAATTAGGTTGGAAGGTATGCAATGATTCGCTCGGGGCAATTTTGGGTAAAATGGGATTCAAATGGCGACGAACCCAAAACAGCAAAAGAGTGTTAACTGAGAAGGATGACGTGAGAGCTCTCCGAATATCATAATTTCACAAAATTCGATATTTTCGGAGTCAGAATTTGCGGGGCAGGGTATTGTATTTTACAACGATAAAAGGAACGAGAATCGTGATTCGTGAACGAATCGAAGGAATCGATTCCGAAAAAAGGATTGATTCCGATGAATCGACTCCTAAGAAGGAACGGTTTAGCCCAGCTCTACACTAAATGACATCACCAACCAAACTGAAATATTAGAGATGGGTTAATCAGCATGAAGTTGGATTGCGCCACAGATTTATATTAATAACTCGGAAAATTGACGAGCACAAATTACGGGAACTGCAGCACAAATTAGCACAAATTGAGCACTAAATGACTGCACTAACCAAAATGGAATATTAGAGATTGGTTAATCAGCGTGAAGTTGGATTAACCCTTAGAGTTTTATTAATACCTCGGAAAATTGACGAGCACAAATTACGGAAACCGCAGCACAAATTGAGCACTAAATGCTGCAAATGAGAAAACTTAGCGTTGAGAGATGGGTCAATCCAACTTCACGCACCTCAATCATGTAGTAAAATCGAACAGGGAAATAAAAAGTGGGGTGATATTACAGGAGTTCTATTTAAGAAATCCAAGTTGTGTAGATTAGCATCATCTGCTGTACAGAAGAAATGAGACGCCATGCATAAGTAAAGTAATTTGAATTATGGAAATTTAAAAACAAAGAGGGTATTTTTTGCCATTTTTCTTTAAATTACACAATACAGATGAATCGCTTTTTCTGATAAATGGGATACCTGTGCACCTGCATATTCAACTCATATGTGTAACAATAATAAATTTTAGGAAGAATCGGAAATTACTTTGGAAGGTCGTCGATACGAAAAATAGCACCCAAGAATAATACCTGAATACATACAAAAACTAGCCACGCCTGTTTCTTGAATCTGGGAAGTTTAAACATATCGCCGCTAGACACCGCCACCTCTAGGCCCTTGAAAAGGCGAATGCAGAGATGCAGGAGCCAATTGATTACTTCATTATTATCAAAAATTTATTATATTTTTTTTGATACCGTCAAAATGAAAAGTCTAATCTATGACTCTACGATTATAATTTCTAAAAAAACGAAAAATGTGATAAATATTCGAGCTACAATATGTCCGATTTTCATAGATTGTGAAGTAGATTTTAAAGTTGAATTTCTGGTTTTTAATGAAAATTATTAGCGAACAGTCCTAGATCTATGTTTAATTGAAAGAAAAAAAAAATAATCACGCGAATATCTTAAACCATGTTGGAATAATCCATTGGCAGCGGGAACGTTACATCCCTCAAATATTTCAAGCGTTCCGATAGCCTTAAATGTACATATATGAAGTGTTCGTCCTTGTTTCCAACTGGACGTTAAAATATTTAAAATCTGCCTCATCACTCACCAGTGTTGCCGTTTCAGTACAAATGTACTGAATTCAGTACTATGTTTGTAATTTCAATACGTCAGTACTACTTTTTTAAATTTATGCAGTTTTCGGTACGAAACCAGCTATAGGAAATTTATTACCAAAACAGCAATAACTTTCTGCCAACAATCAATCTGCTAACTTGTCAACATGAAAATTATAGCTTTAAAACTCGTCCACACAGTTTGCCGACATGCTGCTTATCGTTTTGGCGGCATGTCGCAAAAGAGCCTGCAGTGCGCGGCGGCCGACTGAAGTCTACAGCAGTGTTGCTCTTGCTTGCTATCAGTGGAAAACCAGCGAGGAGCTGATAAACTATAAAAAATTAAAAGGAGTAAATACTTGTCATCATCATAAGGTTCTCAGTCCGAAGACTGGTTGGACGCGTACCTCCATTCTTTTCTATCCTGAGCTAACCTACGCATTTCCCTAAAAGTAGAACATCCTACATCCCTAACTATTTGAGAGCAGTAGTCTAATCTAGGCCTACCCCTACCTCTTTTTATTCCTATCTCTGACTCTAGTATGTCGCGAACTATTCCTTCGTGTCTTAGAAGGTGTCCTACCATCCTATCTCTCCTACTCTTTATTGTTTTCCATACCTTTCGCTTTTCCCCAACTCTTTCTAATACTTCCCTATTGCTAACCTTATCTATCCACGGTATCTTCATCATGCGTCTGTAGCACCACATTTCAAACGCTTCTGCTCTTTTTCTATCCGCTTCTCCTATTGTCCAAGTTTCGCACCCGTATAATGCCGTACTCCATACATACGACGTTAAGAGTCTCTTCCTAGTCTCTATATTAACCGTTCTCGAGCATAACAGTTGTTTCTTTTTGTTAAACGCAACTCGGCCCTGCGCCATTCTTTGTTTTATATCTTTAGTGCTCCTACCGTCTTGAGTTATTTTACTTCCTAAGTAGCAGAAATCCGCGACCTCCTCTATCTTCTCATTTCCAATTTGTATTTCCATTTTAGTTCTATTTTCACATCCCCTACATACCAAAATTTTAGTTTTCTTTTTATTGATTTTCATGCCGAAGCCCTGTGTCAAAACTGCTTCCATTTCATTCAAAGCCGCTCCTAATTCTTCTTTGCTAGATGCTAACACTGCTATATCATCCGCAAATCTGAGCATGTTAATAGTTTGGCCCTGTACATTGATCCCTGAGGCTGTTCTTTCCTTAACAATATTAATCGCATCTTCGATATATAAGTTGAAAACTAGAGGTGACAATGCACATCCCTGTCTCACTCCCTTCCGGATATCTACTTCCCTTTGTTCCTGCTCACATTCTATAACTGCCTTTTGCTCTTTGTAGAGATTATGTATTATTCTTCTGTCCCTGTATTTCATCCCTACCTTTCTCAGCACTTCGAACATCTTCCCCCATTTTACGTTGTCGAAGGCTTTTTCTAAATCTACAAATCCTATATAGACGCTCCTTCTCTTTTCTATCGTTTTTTCTATAATTACTCGTAAAGCTAGAATGGCCTCGCGCGTTCCTCTATTTCGTCTAAATCCGAACTGATCTTCTCCTAATATTTCTTCCTCCTTTTTCTCCATCCTTCTTTGCACAATTCTAGTTAAAATTTTTGACGCATGGGAAGTTAAACTGATAGTTCTAAAATTTTCGCATCTATCCGCGCCTTTTCTTTTTGGCAAAGCTACTATGATGTTCCGTTTGTAATCTTCTGGAATCTCGCCTGTCAGGTATATGCGACTAACTAATTTAAATAAACGATCTATTACCTCTTGACCTGCGCACTTTAAGATTTCTGCCTGCAAGCCATCTATACCTGGTGCTTTATTATTCCTTAAACTTTTTAGTGCTATCTCAAACTCTTCTCTCATTATAGGACTCCCTAGGTTATCCCCCTCTACACTGCTTTCGCTTTCTAATATATCTTGCACTTCCTGTCCCGCATATAAGTTTCCTAAATATTATTTCCACCTATCTGCCTTCTCCCCACTTCCGATTAGGATATCTCCTGCCTCATTTCTAATGTTTTTGGTACTAGATCCAATTTCTCTAAAATTTCTCCTAATTATTTTATATGCTTCATCAGTCTTTCCTACTTCGAATTTATCTTCCACTTCTTTGCATTTATTATCGATCCATTGCTCTTTCGCTTTCCTACATTTCCGAATAATTTCCCACTTGATCGCCTTATATCTTTGTTTCCCTGTTTCATCTAACCTATTTTTATATTTTCGCCTTTCCTCTATTAGACTCACAATATGTTTTGTTATCCAGGGTTTCCTACTTTCATTCTGTTTATGACCCAAAATATCCCTAGCTGAGGAAACTAAACTATTTTTAATGCAATTCCATTCTGCCTCTATGTCCCTAACAATATTTCCACCCGTGCCCTTTAGTGCTTCGTTTGTCTTTTTCTCGAACTTATCGCGCGAATCCTCATCTTTTAGTTTCTCTGGGTCAAGATACCTTCTTCCGCTTCTTTTTTTCAAAATCTTAAATTTAAGATTGGCTTTCATAACGACTATGTTGTGATCACTATCTATATCTGCTCCTGGATAACTTCTACAATCCCTAACTTGATTTCTAAATCTTTGCCTAACGAGAATGTAATCTATTTGATATCTCCCTAAGTCTCCTGGCATCTTCCACGTATAGCATCTCCTAACATGATGGTGAAATAGAGTGTTCGCGACCGTTAAGTTATGCTTATCGCAGAACTCTATCAGTCTAACTCCCCTATCGTTCCTATTGCCTAATCCAAAGGGGCCAACTATTCCGCCCTCTCGCCCTGTGCCTACGACTGCATTGAAATCTCCTGTAATTATTAAATTTTCGTGCCCTCTCACAAAATCTAGCACATATTCAATATCACTATAAACTGCCTCTACGGCCTCATCACTGTAGTTAGAAGTGGGCATATATACCTGTATTATTACTGTTTTTACAGGTTTCGAATCTAACCTAACCATAACTACCCTGTCACTTTGCTGTAAGAAATTTTCTACACTCTGTCCTACTTTTTTCCGCATAACAATTCCTACTCCCGAATTTCCTCCTACAGATCCTGTGTGTATTACTCTAAAATCTCCGCTCCAGAAGTCTCCAGCTTCTGGCCATCGCACTTCACTGATACCTACTACGTCTAATGCTAACCTATCCATCTCAATTTTCAAATTCTCTAACTTCCCTACTTGTTTCATGCTTCTAACATTCCACGCTCCGACTCGTGAGATGTTACACTTATCATTTCTGATGACTCCCCCCGAAGCAGTCCCCGCCCGGAGATCCGAATGTGGGACTATTTTACCTCCGGAATATTTTACTCCAGAAGGTGCCATCATCATAAATTAAAGTACGCTGTACTAGGGATAAAATAATGTGGTGGTTTCCCGTTGCCTTCCACATCGCAGTAGTGTGTATCACAGTGCCATACCAACCCTCACGATCTCTGCCACTATGATTACTGAAAGAGCTGCTGCCCCCTTCCAGGGACTTGATTTAGTCTGGCTTCTCAAATAAAAACCCCTCCAATATGGTTAAACCTATGGTTCGGCTCTTTATATCATTGAAGCGCGCAAGCCATCCCACCCGTCCCAGTATTACTAGAACTGCGTCAAGGTACAAGTCCTTTGGGACGAAAAAATACTTGTCAGTTCAACTTATATTGTATCGCCGTTTTTCACTTTATGCGGATCGGAGGGGTAAACCGCTGAAAAAAAGTTGTACACCACAATTCCTTTTTATCCAGAAATTCCCCAAATTCCTTCGAAATTCCCGTAATTCCTTGGAAATTCCCCGCAATTCCTTGAAAATTCCCGCAATTCCTTGGAAATTCCCGCAATTCCTCGGAAATTCCCCGCAATTCCTTGGAAATTCCCGCAATTCCTTGGAAATTCCCCGCAATTTCTTGGAAATTCCCGCAATTCCTTGGAAATTCCGGCAATTCCGCATGTACATTACGCACATAAATTTACAACTGCCGCAAATAACATTCCCGATTGCATACGTACGTACATCCATCGCATGCCTAATATATTCATCATCATAAAGTTCTCAGGCCGAAGACTGTTTGCACGCGTGCCTCCATCCTTTCCTATCCTGAACTAACCTACGCATTTCCCTAAAAGTAGAACATCCTACATCCCCAACTATTTGAGAGCAGTAGTCTAATCTGGGCCTACCCCTACCTATTTTTATTCCTATCTCTGACTCTAGTATGTCCTACCATCCTATCTCTCCTATCCTTTATTGTCTTCCATACATTTCACTTTTCTCCAACTCTTATTACTAACCTTATCTATCCACGGTATCTTCATCATGTACCTGTAACACCACATTTCCAGCGTTTCTATTCTTTTTAGATCCACTTCTCCTGTTGGCCAAGGTTCACACCCTCACAATGGCGTAATCTATACATACATATTTAAGAGTCTCTTCCGAGCTTCCACATTTTTTTATTGAATACTTGTCGTGCAAAAATAACTTGATAAAGGGATGGTTTCCAAATAAATTTTTGAATTAATTGATAGAATTATTGAACTCTGTGTACCTACCTGCTTTGGAAAGTATGCGTACATTTCACGCATCACAAAGAGATTTGTATCTTACCGAAGCATTATTAATTATTGTGATATCTACTTTAAAGTGCACCTAGGCACCACTGTATTCCGAAACAAATGAATTTTGAGAAAATAATTACTGCCATGCCTACAGTTCGAGTCACGGTTCCCGTTACAACAGAATTAAACAATGCAAATTTGAATGCAAATAAATTTTGCAGATGACTCTAACAAATAAAGGTGATGATATATTTGCAACAGAAATGGGTAAGTATAATAAAAATTAAAAAAAACAACGAAAGTCAATTCTTACAAAATAAAAAATAAAATTCGATTTTAACAATCATCATAAGGTTCTCAGTCCGAAGACTGGTTGGACGCGTACCTCCATTCTTTTCTATCCTGAGCTAACCTACGCATTTCCCTAAAAGTAGAACATCCTACATCCCTAACTATTTGAGAGCAGTAGTCTAATCTAGGCCTACCCCTACCTCTTTTTATTCCTATCTCTGACTCTAGTATGTCACGAACTATTCCTTCGTGTCTTAGAAGGTGCCCTACCATCCTATCTCTCCTACTCTTTATTGTTTTCCATACCTTTCGCTTTTCCCCAACTCTTTCTAATACTTCCCTATTGCTAACCTTATCTATCCACGGTATCTTCATCATGCGTCTGTAGCACCACATTTCAAACGCTTCTACTCTTTTTCTATCCGCTTCTCCTATTGTCCAAGTTTCGCACCCGTATAATGCCGTACTCCATACATACGACGTTAAGAGTCTCTTCCTAGTCTCTATATTAACCGTTCTCGAGCATAACAGTTGTTTCTTTTTGTTAAACGCAACTCGGCCCTGCGCCATTCTTTGTTTTATATCTTTAGTGCTCCTACCGTCTTGAGTTATTTTACTTCCTAAGTAGCAGAAATCCGCGACCTCCTCTATCTTCTCATTTCCAATTTGTATTTCCATTTTAGTTCTATTTTCACATCCCCTACATACCAAAATTTTAGTTTTCTTTTTATTGATTTTCATGCCGAAGCCCTGTGTCAAAACTGCTTCCATTTCATTCAGAGCCGCTCCTAATTCTTCTTTGCTAGATGCTAACACTGCTATATCATCCGCAAATCTGAGCATGTTAATAGTTTGGCCCTGTACATTGATCCCTGAGGCTGTTCTTTCCTTAGCAATATTAATCGCATCTTCGATATATAAGTTGAAAACTAGAGGTGACAATGCACATCCCTGTCTCACTCCCTTCCGGATATCTACTTCCCTTTGTTCCTGCTCACATTCTATAACTGCCTTTTGCTCTTTGTAGAGATTATGTATTATTCTTCTGTCCCTGTATTTCATCCCTACCTTTCTCAGCACTTCGAACATCTTCCCCCATTTTACGTTGTCGAAGGCTTTTTCTAAATCTACAAATCCTATATAGACGCTCTTTCTCTTTTCTATCGTTTTTTCTATAATTACTCGTAAAGCTAGAATGGCCTCGCGCGTTCCTCTATTTCGTCTAAATCCGAACTGATCTTCCCCTAATATTTCTTCCGCCTTTTTCTCCATCCTTCTTTGCACAATTCTAGTTAAAATTTTTGACGCATGGGAAGTTAAACTGATAGTTCTAAAATTTTCGCATCTATCCGCGCCTTTTCTTTTTGGCAAAGCTACTATGATGTTCCGTTTGTAATCTTCTGGAATCTCGTCTGTCAGGTATATGCGACTAACTAGTTTAAATAAACGATCTATTACCTCTTGACCTGCGCACTTTAAGATTTCTGCCTGCAAGCCATCTATACCTGGTGCTTTATTATTCCTTAAACTTTTTAGTGCTATCTCAAACTCTTCTCTCATTATAGGACTCCCTAGGTTATCCCCCTCTACACTGCTTTCGCTTTCTAATATATCTTGCACTTCCTGTCCCGCATATAAGTTTCCTAAATATTCTTTCCACCTATCTGCCTTCTCCCCACTTCCGATTAGGATATCTCCTGCCTCATTTCTAATGTTTTTGGTACTAGATCCAATTTCTCTAAAATTTCTCCTAATTATTTTATATGCTTCATCAGTCTTTCCTACTTCGAATTTATCTTCCACTTCTTTGCATTTATTATCGATCCATTGCTCTTTCGCTTTCCTACATTCCCGAATAATTTCCCACTTGATCGCCTTATATCTTTGTTTCCCTGTTTCATCTAACCTATTTTTATATTTTCGCCTTTCCTCTATTAGACTCACAATATGTTTTGTTATCCAGGGTTTCCTACTTTCATTCTGTTTATGACCCAAAATATCCCTAGCTGAGGAAACTAAACTATTTTTAATGCAATTCCATTCTGCCTCTATGTCCCTAACAATATTTCCACCCGTGCCCTTTAGTGCTTCGTTTGTCTTTTTCTCGAACTTATCGCGCGAATCCTCATCTTTTAGTTTCTCTGGGTCAAGATACCTTCTTCCGCTTCTTTTTTTCAAAATCTTAAATTTAAGATTGGCTTTCATAACGACTATGTTGTGATCACTATCTATATCTGCTCCTGGATAACTTCTACAATCCCTAACTTGATTTCTAAATCTTTGCCTAACGAGAATGTAATCTATTTGATATCTCCCTAAGTCTCCTGGCATCTTCCACGTATAGCATCTCCTAACATGATGGTGAAATAGAGTGTTCGCGACCGTTAAGTTATGCTTATCGCAGAACTCTATCAGTCTAACTCCCCTATCGTTCCTATTGCCTAATCCAAAGGGGCCAACTATTCCGCCCTCTCGCCCTGTGCCTACGACTGCATTGAAATCTCCTGTAATTATTAAATTTTCGTGCCCTCTCACAAAATCTAGCACATATTCAATATCACTATAAACTGCCTCTACGGCCTCATCACTGTAGTTAGAAGTGGGCATATATACCTGTATTATTACTGTTTTTACAGGTTTCGAATCTAACCTAACCATAACTACCCTGTCACTTTGCTGTAAGAAATTTTCTACACTCTGTCCTACTTTTTTCCGCATAACAATTCCTACTCCCGAATTTCCTCCTACAGATCCTGTGTGTATTACTCTAAAATCTCCGCTCCAGAAGTCTCCAGCTTCTGGCCATCGCACTTCACTGATACCTACTACGTCTAATGCTAACCTATCCATCTCAATTTTCAAATTCTCTAACTTCCCTACTTGTTTCATGCTTCTAACATTCCACGCTCCGACTCGTGAGATGTTACACTTATCATTTCTGATGACTCCCCCCGAAGCAGTCCCCGCCCGGAGATCCGAATGTGGGACTATTTTACCTCCGGAATATTTTACTCCAGAAGGTGCCATCATCATAAATTAAAGTACGCTGTACTAGGGATAAAATAATGTGGTGGTTTCCCGTTGCCTTCCACATCGCAGTAGTGTGTATCACAGTGCCATACCAACCCTCACGATCTCTGCCACTATGATTACTGAAAGAGCTGCTGCCCCCTTCCAGGGACTTGATTTAGTCTGGCTTCTCAAATAAAAACCCCTCCAATATGGTTAAACCTATGGTTCGGCTCTTTATATCATTGAAGCGCGCAAGCCATCCCACCCGTCCCAGTATTACTAGAACTGCGTCAAGGTACAAGTCCTTTGGGACGAAAAAATACTTGTCAGTTCAACTTATATTGTATCGCCGTTTTTCACTTTATGCGGATCCGAGGGGTAAACCGCTGAAAAAAAGTTCCCCGCAATTCCTTGAAAATTCCCGCAATTCCTTGGAAATTCCCGCAATTCCTCGGAAATTCCCCGCAATTCCTTGGAAATTCCCGCAATTCCTTGGAAATTCCCCGCAATTTCTTGGAAATTCCCGCAATTCCTTGGAAATTCCGGCAATTCCGCATGTACATTACGCACATAAATTTACAACTGCCGCAAATAACATTCCCGATTGCATACGTACGTACATCCATCGCATGCCTAATATATTCATCATCATAAAGTTCTCAGGCCGAAGACTGTTTGCACGCGTGCCTCCATCCTTTCCTATCCTGAACTAACCTACGCATTTCCCTAAAAGTAGAACATCCTACATCCCCAACTATTTGAGAGCAGTAGTCTAATCTGGGCCTACCCCTACCTATTTTTATTCCTATCTCTGACTCTAGTATGTCCTACCATCCTATCTCTCCTATCCTTTATTGTCTTCCATACATTTCACTTTTCTCCAACTCTTATTACTAACCTTATCTATCCACGGTATCTTCATCATGTACCTGTAACACCACATTTCCAGCGCTTCTATTCTTTTTAGATCCACTTCTCCTGTTGGCCAAGGTTCACACCCTCACAATGGCGTAATCTATACATACATATTTAAGAGTCTCTTCCGAGCTTCCACATTTTTTTATTGAATACTTGTCGTGCAAAAATAACTTGATAAAGGGATGGTTTCCAAATAAATTTTTGAATTAATTGATAGAATTATTGAACTCTGTGTACCTACCTGCTTTGGAAAGTATGCGTACATTTCACGCATCACAAAGAGATTTGTATCTTACCGAAGCATTATTAATTATTGTGATATCTACTTTAAAGTGCACCTAGGCACCACTGTATTCCGAAACAAATGAATTTTGAGAAAATAATTACTGCCATGCCTACAGTTCGAGTCACGGTTCCCGTTACAACAGAATTAAACAATGCAAATTTGAATGCAAATAAATTTTGCAGATGACTCTAACAAATAAAGGTGATGATATATTTGCAACAGAAATGGGTAAGTATAATAAAAATTAAAAAAAACAACGAAAGTCAATTCTTACAAAATAAAAAATAAAATTCGATTTTAACAAAACCATAACAAAATGGCAAGAGAACGTCAGTTCTTACTTACGAAAAGGTACACTCTAAAAATTAAAACAAAAAAATAACACTTCTTTGAAAATGGCATTTGCTTTCTTAGAAACTACCTACTTTTGTAGATTTATACTGCTTATCAATTTTATCTTATCAGATCTCTGGAGTTGGAATGGTCCGCTGCTTATTAATCCAATAGGGCCCTAAAAGTTTTATTTTATTTTATAACGAGCTAAAGTGATACTTTTTGTGGCGAATCTGTAGACGTTTGACAGACGTACGAAGTGAGTCCGGCAAAACAGATGAGCCACAAAAAGGACTTTAGCTCCCTATAAAATATGCTATTTTTTCGGCAAACGGCAAACGTCGATACACTTATCTAAATTCCAATTATTTTGCTTGCAAAAAGGGTAAAAAATATCAATAGTGACATTAGTTATTTATTGTATGATAGATTGCTTTGGATTAGGGTCAGTAAAAAATTTTTTTTTCACAATTACCAACTTTCAAAAAGTTTGCAATTAGGTTATTCCTAACTTCTACTTCCCGACCGGGCTGGGAAATTTTCCACCCGGGTGGAAAATTCAGCGCCTATTTGATTTTATACGAGCCAAGTCTCCCTGCTGCATTTTCGAGCGATTCAGACGTTCGCGCCTTTACAAACTGTACTGTTATTTATTTATATTTTGCTTTCTAATTTTGCAAGCATATACAGAAAGCATTCCCTAAGAGTCGTCTCGTCGGCGATTTAAAAAAAAACGAATAGAAGTTTGTCTTTTTCGGCTTCAAATATACCCATATTTTGCGTACTTATAACTTACTAAAAAATCACTCTTTTAAAAATCCGAGACGAGAGGCTTATTTCCACCAGTTTCTTCTTTCAAACAAAACAAATAATTTCAAAATCGGTTCATAAATAAGGAAGTAATTTGTAAAGAGAGCTGCCCTTGCAAACACAATTTAATGCCCTGCACTGTGGCGACCTCTGCTTCGGAGCAAAAAATTCTTGATGTTCGCGATCGGATACTTGGCTCTTATAATTTCTGTATATAGTTGCAAAATTAGAAAGCAAAATATCAATAAATACCAGTACAGTTTGTAAAGGCGCGAACGTCTGAATCGCTCGAAAATGCAGCAGGGAGACTTGGCTCTTAAGTAAGTATTGTAATAAACTAGGAATAAAATTTCCTACCGTTTTTTTGCGGTCTCGTGGAGTTCTGCTTGAGTGTACTCCAACTGGCTACCAGACATATTTTACCACCAGAAATACTCTTACATATTCAGTTATTTTATTGTCAAAAAACGATGCTTGTCAGTTTAATAATTAGTAAAAATATAAATGTCAATTTCACTGCTTACCAAGTATTATCGAAAATGCGGTATTTAAAAAATAAAATCAATTATTTATTACTTTATTATTCATTAAAACTGATGATCGCGGCGCTTCGCGCCTCGGTCATCTATCCAGCTCTCGGGTGTAATGAAGAATTTTCCACCTCGGTATTAGTATACTATTACAGACTTGTCAGTAAAAAAACTTTTTTCTGACTCCTGGTTGGTTACCACATAAGAAGTGACAGTTTAGTGTCGTTCATAGAGTCGCTAAAGCCATGTTTTTTGAACGTTTGCCGAACAACATATTTTTTCAACCCAAGCAACATCTTCATTTATAGGCAATAAAAAGAGATCTAACTGTTCAGATAAGAATTTAATTTTAAATTCATTTCCAGAATTTTCCAATTGTCCAATGTACCGCGTAGTACGCGTAGTATGCGATAAACTGATATTCAATGCACAACAATACGTTTGAAATACGCTGCCCGCCCAAAGTGAAACATAACCTAACTATTGCACTCTAACTACATACCTTTAATATTAAAGGTATGTGACTCTACTATCTTTAATATTAAAGGTATGTGACCTTTCATATTTTATATAAAAACACGGATTCAAAACTACACTAACTATATGCTGCATGTAAACACACTACTGAATGCATGTCTTAAACTTAATTCTCATTCCAACTGTTTGACGCGCAAGTGCAAATCTTTCCACAACATGTGGCAATTCCTCCAAATACTCGTCAATTCCTGACAATACCCACCAAATTCCTCGTAATTCCCGCAATTCCTGCGCAATTCCTCGCAATTCCTCGCAATTCCTCTGCAATTCCCGAAATTCCTAGGAAATTCCTCTGCAATTCCCGAAATTCCTCGGCAATTCCTCGCAATTCCTGCGTTTTGTACACCAAAATTCCTCAGCGGTTAACCCCTCATGCGGATCTAAGTGTTAGTAAGCATAATGTATGTTTTCTTTGGAGTAGATATTGATATTTAATAAATATTTTGACAGATTAGTATTCATATTATGATTTATAATAGCCACCTTAAGAATTTTTGAATTTCTTGATTATTTTGTGTTTTGCAGTTGGGTTTTATTTGTTATTTGAACAACGTTTTTTGTACTGTTAAAACTGTTTTTTTTTAATAAATGGAGAAACACTAGGCGTTGTTTCATTTAAATTTTGCGCCGGTCAGTACGGAAGGACGGGGATTCAGTACGTTTTGGAACGAAATGTCGGTACGGAAATCAAGGCAGGAGCGGCAACACTGTCGCTCACGTCGTATAAGACGATATCTAATTTCTCGAGTCACTGGGTTGAAGGATAATACGGAAAGCTGTATGCAAGGCCAATCGGTAAGCCGCAGGTATTTAGGGTAACGAAAAGTAGCAATATGTTTCTGATGCAGCATCTGAATTGTTATTACTAAATAAAGCACTGAATAAGAAATATGCCTAATACAATTCTTTTATTTCTGTTCTTGAAAGCTGAAGGCAGCTTCGTCTGAATACTATAGTATCATAAATTAATCCATTTTAATTACTAAAGTTGTATAGAAACTATAGAAGTTTCAAATAAGTTTAAAATCCTCCCCATTCTCTCCGAGATATTACAGCTGAGTCTTTTAGACTGCTTACTACAAAGGTGACTATTGATATTTATTATCTATGCATCTTAAGTTTAAGGTTTAGTGCCTTCATGTTCCTGAGAATGCTAACGTTGTTAGCGAAACAGGTATCGAGTTTAATAATTATTGTCCCTGTTTTGGAATATAAAATGTCCAAAATGTCCTCAACTCCAAGGATTAGAAGTTGATGACGTTTTATTTTTCATTTAATGTGCACACCACTATTTCAGACTTAACAAACAACAATAAATAATATTATTCTCAACCTGTCAGTTTATTTATTCATTTTTAAAAATTATATCAAAAATTGTCCCTTTCTTATAGTCGGGGGCTATTTTGAAGGGTTACGATAAATTATATAGACCTTGCTATGGCCAACAAGACCCAGGTTGCGAATAGTTATAATTTTGGTGAAGTAGGTAATCTTCAAAGATAAGACATTATTTATATATTTGTTTATTGCTGACCTACGGACCTACATATAATATCTGTAATCGAAATGTTCAAAAATCTAATTGTGAGTACATAGTTTCATGTATGTACTTTTGTACAGTGTGTTATAACGCTGGGATAAGGCGAAGGGAAGTTTTAGTTTTACTTCTTCCAGATATGTGGCTTTTGTTATTTCCGGTCATTTTCTGGGGTCCTTCAAGTTATGATAAATTTGTCGTTTGCTCGCGAGTATGTTTGCTTTATTCCTTTACAACATTCTGGTCCGTCGGGAAAAACTCCTATCAGGTACCTACTTATTTTCTTGTTTTGTAACACTTTGTGGTACCTAATTTATTTTTAGTTTTCGTGGCTTGGAATTTTTAGGTTGCATACTAATAATATGTATATTCTTTTAATTGATTCCTTATTTTCAGCATGTGACATGAATGTACACAAAAGATGCGAGGAGAGTGTACCAAATCTTTGTGGATGTGATCATACAGAACGAAGAGGGCGGATGCAACTCAAAATAACTTGCGTTGGAAATAAACTTTCTGTACAAGGTAAATAATTTGTTATTTTTGAGCTAACATATGTATTTTCCTGAAATTTACTATTACATACCATTATTTTACCTCAATTTCTCCACTGCTACCTCCTAAAGTCCTAGATATTTGCATCGTGAACTTTGGATAAATTCGTACTTACACGTATTTGATCATTAACTCAATTATTATGGAACGACGCATTTCGTAAACTGTTACATGAAGCCTTAAGGGTTGTGAGTTAAACGGGGTTTTGACGCGTTTCCCTTTAACGTCTCCAACCCTTTGTTTACAGTTTGCTAACGAGAATCACCACCTTATACATTATTCCACTCAAAGTTCTCGAAACAAAAGTTCCAAAGTTCCCCGTTCGATAAGAAGAGGTAGCGCAATAGATTTCTTTTTATTCATTTATTCACTTTGTTTTTGACAATCTCTGAGAGCATTTCTACCCCCCTATCGGTGTATATGAAAAATTTGTGTTCAAAATACGAAGGGTAGAAAGTGTCAATCATTGGTAGAGTATCCGTAAAAAAAAGTTTTTGTGTGCATGTCGTGGGCGTAATGGAAAAAATCTCCTGTTTTATAAAACGGCAGGGAATACTAAAATGTGGGTCAATTTGCGCCGTGTGAGGGATCAGGGTTGTGTCTATCAAATGACAAACAAATTATGCATTCATTAACGTAGAATACGGAGTACTGTAATGTAGGTATACCTATTTTTTCATAAAATGTTTTTATTTGTTTTTATTTCTGCGTGTATAGAACTTTATTTTTCTGTTGTTGGACTAAACTACGATTATTCGTTTGATTATTTTTTTCATCGTCAAATTGACCAATAAGAACATTTCATTTGGGTCTAGAAGCGTGTATTATTTCGGTTTACCTAGCTTTCCCAATAACTGATAAATATGCGCCTTGCTTTTAACCAACTATGCTGTGAATGATAGTTTTGAAATTTCTACCTTGGCAACTGTCACTGTCATATTATTTTCGAGTTTTCTTGCAACATCGTCGTTTTGAAATGGCAAAGATTCGGCCAAGAATCTTTGGAAGATATTCAAAAAACAGTACAGAGTGTTACTTCGAGGAGTACAGTTAAAAATCAAAAGTCAATATGGAAACAGTTCGAAATATTTTTAAAAGAGAAGCATTATGAACTTCTAGAAATTACTTCAAATCAAGAGCTTGGGCTGATAATGAATGATTGGGCTTTTAATATGAAGAGAGCTGATGGTGAAGATTATAAAGAATGCGTTATAAAGACCATGTGGAATGTTACTGCAAAACTCCTTCAAGAAAAATACTACAACGAGTACGCCCGAAAATTTAATCCATTTACAGACATTGAATTCAAACAAGCAAGGGATGCAAAAAATGCGAAACGAACGTAGCTTCAGTCTATTCTTGAAAAGAGGAAGCAAAGTTCGACTGCTCTGAGTAAGAAAGAAATATATACAATAATGAATCTGTGGAACGAAGATTGTCCAGAAGGACTTCAAAAAAAATTGTATCATATAATAGCATTCGAACTAGCCTGGAGAGGGGGTGTTCAGGCCTTAATTAGGATTTGAACCTGTGTCTTTGGTAACCGTATTTTGTATTTTTTATTATAGGCCAACTATTTTTGTATAAATGTAAAAAACAAAAAGGTTCGTTGTTATATAAAATAATTTAATAATATGTCATAAATTTTTGTACAAAATTTTTCCATGTAATAAATATCGCAAGATACATCCAATAAAAGTTTTCCATTCAAGAGAATTTACAGTCCACAATTACTAACCGGAGATCTGCTTATTGGGGAACGAATAGTTCGCGCCTGAAGATAACAGATTCCACATTTTGGTCCATACGAGCACGGATATTCATTGGAACCCGCCGAATTCGTAGACTACAGAGTTGAGCCGTAGCAGCGTTGCTTCTTTTAATACAATAAGGTAACCGCTGTGGGTTTCACCAACCATTGCGCGAATAAGTGAGTTACTTCTTTTAATTTTTATTGGTTATTTTCCTATTTATTGCATGTTTTTCACTGTAAGCAAATTACAGACGTAGTATTTTCAATTTATATGTCTAATTCAAATACATAATTTAGTGCATTTTCTGTTTTCCACGATTTAAGATGCTAGCTAATTTCGTAATTTCTTATTATATTTTGCGCATTTGTGTCTTAGATGTACATGTAGCTACAAGGTTTGTTACGTCTGTTCTAGTGATTTTTTTTCTCATTTGCTTATATCTATTTATAATACTTCCGGGAAAGCATTGTTGATATTTTATTTTTTCATCGAAATGGATGCTCTGAAATCAAAAAGGTCTATAATCAAAGGGAAACTGACCCGATTTGGAAACTTCATTGCAAAATTACAAAATTCTCATGAAGATCCCGAGCATAATATTAGTCCGGTTCAATATATGCAACTGCAAACATACTTAGAATCTGCAATTTCTTATTTATCCGATTTCGAAGATGTTCATGCAGAAATAATCAATGTTAGCACAAGCATAGACAATGAGAATGAACAATTCGAACGATTTGAAATCGAATATTTTCAAGCAATATCACAAGCTAAACTTTTAATTCGCGCACTTGATTGTGCTACCAATGTTTCTCATGCCGCTTTAAATTCACCGATTCATCATTCTATCGTGAATTCCCCTCATTCAAATTTTATAAAATTGCCCACCATAAATTTGCGTAAATTTAACGGTGATATGGAAAATTGGCTGGAGTTTAGAGAGATATTCAGAGATTTAATTCATGAAAACTCTGAAATCAGCGATATCCAAAAGTTGCATTATTTGAAAGCTAGTCTCTCTGGTGAAGCATCTGGGATCATCAAATCTCTAGAGTTTACATCACGTAACTATCATATTTCTTGGAACTCTATATGTGAGCGATACAACAATCCTCGTATGTTGGTTCACAACCACCTAAAGGCAATACTTACTTTTGATCATGTATCCAAAGAATCAGCTTCCAAATTAAGAAAAATGAATGATACACTTTTTAAGCATGTTACAGCGCTCAAGTCGCTATCCACTGAAGGTGAACTTCTTGATGCATTCTTGATCCATGTTACTTCCAACAAACTCGATCCTACCACCTCCCGCGAATGGGAATCTTTCAAAAATAATTTAGGGTCGCGGTTGCCTACTCTGGATCAATTTAAAGATTTTCTTAAAAATACTGCTAATCTCTTAGAGTCTTGCGAGCACAGGTCAAACAAAACATTCGTAGATAATCCCAAGACTCATTCAAAATCGTTCGTGTCTAGTAATCCTATTTGTATACTCTGCAAACAATCCCATTTTCTCTCCAAATGTGATGATTTCCACAAACTAACTCCTCAAGCGAGATTAGTTAAGGCGAAGGAATTAAAGGTTTGCCTTAATTGTTTGTCTAAAGGCCATTTTTTGCCTCAATGCAATTCAAAGTTTAATTGCAAAAGTTGCAAGTCTAAACATCACACTCTTTTGCACTTTAACACCGCACCAGCTTCTTCTCAGGAGCCAACGGGTTCCTCCTCTATGGGTGCTCCTATATTACCTATTCCATCCATTTCTGCATTCTCGTCAAATACCTCTCAGGTTCTATTACCCACTGTATCTGCGCAGATCCTTGGTTCTGCCGGTAATTCCCATCCAGTTAGAATACTACTCGACTCCGGTTCTCAATCTAACTTCATACGTTCTCATCTATGTAGAAGATTAAGGCCCGGTTTTTCAAAGAATCCAACACCGGATTAAGTCTGACACCGGCTTCGTTGCTATGATACCGGCTTTCTGATTGGTTGTAGCATAGCAACAAAGCCGGTGTCAGACTTAATCCGGTGTTAGATTCTTTGAAAAACCGGGCCTGAACTTACCTGTTCAATCAGCCAATGTCTCCATATCTGGATTAACTAGGGTCACATCCCATGTTCACTCAAAGTGTGAAGTCGAGGTACATGCTCATCATTCCCCTTTCAAAACTCGCCTGTCGTGCTTAGTGTTAGATGAAATCGCAGGTACCATCCCTGGTGTTCATATAGAATAGAATAGATTCCTGATAACATTCGGTTATCAGATTCCTCTTTTAATCAACCAGGTGATATTGACCTTTTAATAGGTGCTCCAGTTTTCTTTCATATACTTTGTATTGGACAAATTCGATTAGGTCCAAATCTTCCAATTTTACAAAAAACCCGCTTCGGTTGGGTAGTGTCAGGCCCCATGGGTTTCAATTTAGATTCAAAGATTTACTGTAACTTTAGTCGTATCAATGAAGTTCCCGATCAACTTTCCAGATTTTGGGAAATTGAACATTATCCTACAGAAAGAGTTTTCTCGGTGGAAGAAAACGCCTGTGAGGCTCATTTCGTTAAACATACCCGCAGAGATTCGGATGGTAGATTCATTGTCTCCATACCATTCAAATCTCCTGTGGAATTGCTAGGTGATTCATACTCAATCGCCCAGAAAAGATTCCTTTCTCTCGAAAAAAGGCTTCAATCAAATCCCGATTTACAAAAAAGGTATTTATGCTTCATGCAGGAGTATGAGGATTTAGGTCATATGACCGTTTCTTCTTTTCATTCTGCACCTTCATATTTTCTACCTCATCATGGGGTCCTAAATGAAAAAAGCCTTAATCCATTTTTGGATGCCGATGGCATCATTAGAGTTGGTGGCAGACTCCATCACTCCCAGATTTCTTATAGCAAAAAGCACCCTATAATACTTTCTGGTAAGCATCCCTTATCCCAGATAATTGTTTTCTCTGAACACTTAAAATTATTCCATGCGGGGCCTCAGCTTATGCTATGTTCCCTGAGGGACAGATACTGGATAACATCTGGGAGAAATCTAGCTAGAAAAGTATTTCATGCATGTGTTAGATGTTTTCGTTTTTCTCCAAAATTGACACATCCAATTATGGGCAACTTACCGTTGTCCCGTGTCGTTCCATCTCCGCCATTCCATATCACTGGTATCGATTATGGCGGACCATTTATGATAAAGGACCGCAAAGGTCGAGGTTATAAAATTTTGAAATCCTATCTTTGTTTATTCGTGTGTTTTTCCACAAAATCCGTGCACCTGGAATTGGTGACTGATTTATCTACGGAAACATTTCTCCTCGCGTTTCGTCGTTTTGTTGCTTGTCGCGGCAAGCCATTACAAGTTTATTCGGACAACGGAACAAACTTTGTAGGTGCGAATTCTGAATTGTGTGAATTAGGTAACTTTTTGAAGAAAGAAAGTTCATCTATTTCAGGTATAATTGCTAATGACGCAATTAGCTGGCATTTCATTCCCGCGCATAGTCCGCACTTTGGTGGTCTTTGGGAGGCCGGAATCAAATCCTCCAAGCATCATTTAAAACGTGTTATAGGTAACTCTATTTTAAATTATGAAGAGTTCTGTACATTGCTTGCTCAAGTGGAAGCAACGTTAAATTCACGTCCCATTTCACCTTTATCATCTGATCCAAATGATCTTGAACCCTTGACTCCCGCTCACTTTTTGGTTGGGAGACCGCTAACAGCGTTACCTGATCCGGACGTCACACATATACCTGAATCACGTTTGTCTACATTTCAACGTCTACAGCAGTTTCATCAAACTCTATGGAAGAGATGGAGTTTGGAATATATTTCCGAATTGCAGCAGCGCACCAAGTGGCGCTCTCATCATTCCGATTTGAAAGCAGACATGCTTGTTCTGCTCAAAGATGACAACCAGGCTCCTCTTCAGTGGAAGCTAGGCCGAGTTGTCTCTCTGCATCCCGGAAGCGACGGAATCGTTCGAGTTGCATCTGTTCGTACTCGCAATGGAGTTGTTCGTCGTTCTTTTTCGAATCTGTGCCCATTGCCTGTGGACATTAGTGCGACAATGCGGTGAATTTATTTATTTGGTTTATGTTGAAAACTTTGTTCTTAATTTTTTAGTTCCGGGTTCTAATTTGAAAGTTTGTCCTTTCAAGGCCGGGGGCATGTTCAGGCCTTAATTAGGATTTGAACCTGTGTCTTTGGTAACCGTATTTTGTATTTTTTATTATAGGCCAACTATTTTTGTATAAATGTAAAAAACAAAAAGGTTCGTTATTATATAAAATAATTTAATAATATGTCATAAATTTTTGTACAAAATTTTTCCATGTAATAAATATCGCAAGATACATCCAATAAAAGTTTTCCATTCAAGAGAATTTACAGTCCACAATTACTAACCGGAGATCTGCTTATTGGGGAACGAATAGTTCGCGCCTGAAGATAACAGATTCCACAGGGGGAGTGGCAGCAAAGTGCATTTTTTTAAAGAGGAAAATAAATCAAATGGTAACGTAACCGGAAAAATTGAATACAACTCGATTTTTTTCCAAAACATGCCAGGGTGGAGCTCAAAAATTATCAGACAAAGTGGTTAGCGCCTAATTACAATAATCTCGATATGTGCCCGGTAAGGTTATTTAAAAAGCTTATTTCTAAACGCACTAATAGAATTACGTCAGATCGACTATTTCTGACTGTAAATCCTTACTGGAATAAAAGCAATTCTGAATGGTACAAAAATATGCCTTATGGAGTACCTAAATGAGATTGGAAAATGGACCAAACAATCTGCTGAAAGAATAGGGCTTGATACTCTGACAAACAAAATCACGAATCATTCAAATCGATCAAGTGCTGTATCAAATCTTGCTAAATCAGGTGTCCCGGAAGAACAGCTCATCAAAATGACTGGACATGCAAATGCTAAGTCATTAGGCCCTTATTTACAGTTAGACGAGGAACATCATGCTAGTTTAATAAACAACCTGAGACCTGGACCTTCTGGAATCCAAACTACAAGAGATATAAACATAAGGCAAGAAAATTTTACCACTGGAAAACATTAATAATAATAATATGCAAAAAGAATCTGGTCACAATATAATATATTTTAATATTTTAATATGTTCTGTTAATTTAAAATGTTTATTGTTTCATTAAATCTTCTATTTCCAATTAAATTGTGCGTATAAAGTAGTTGTGTATTAACCCCCTAAAATACATTCGAGATCATTTTTTATAAGATAAATACATTTCAAATTGTATTCAAATTTTATTGCCATTCGGCAAAAAATCTCGAATCAAGGGAAGTACAAAAAATCGCGAGAGCTTCGACTACCTTGCTTCGATTCAAAAAATAATCTTGTTAAATACAATTCGTGGTCTGGAATTTTTAGGTAATTTTACTCAAGCTGTTGCTTTTACTAACCACTCGTGTAAATTTGACAGAAGATCACTCGCGCTACGCGCTCGTGATCTTTTAACTGTCAAATTTACACTCGTGGCTATCAAGCAACGCAACAGTTTTCGTAAAATTTCCGACAATTCCAGACCACTTATTGTATTACTACAGAATGTTTCATTACATCTGTCAAAATCGTTTAAAACTGTCGGCAACATTAAAAATTTCATTTTAGTCGAAAAGCATTTTATACAACATAGTAAACTCAAGCAAGAAATCCAAAAATGCAATCAAATACAGGGAGTTCCACTAAAAAAAAAAAACAAAGTTAGGTACAGTGCAGAAAAAATGGGACACAAAAATGTATGTTTCAACAAAAACTGAAGTACTAAGGGCCTGTGTACTTGTATTTATATTTAAGGGTGTTGCAAATCAAACTATGTGAAATAAACTTAGGTCAGAAATCGTATTTTCCGGTATTTTCTTTGCTTTCATACGAGCTGCAGGCCGTAAGTTATCTACGGCCTCCCATAAAACGCAAACTGGTGTCAATTATTGTTTTCAGTATTTGCAATAATAAGAGTCTCATGCGTCAAATGGTCTGTGTAACAAATACAGAGACAAATAGACTGAGAAAAAGTCAATTTAGACATCGAATTTGAATGTTAAATTTGTGTCTTTTCAGTAATTCAAGGGAGGAACTTGATCCCGATGGACCCGAACGGACTGAGCGATCCATACGTGAAACTTAAACTCATCCCGGATTCGGACAACGTGAAAAAGAAAACCAAAACTATAAAAGCGTGCCTGAACCCCGTCTGGAACGAAACTATAACATTGTAAGTATGTACTCATGTTCGAAATTTTATTTCTCCCGAGTGGCACGGAATATATTCTTGAAAACACGTGTTACGGACATTTTAGTTCAGCTTCCGTGGAAGTTTGGGAAACTAAGTTGTCACCGTGTTTCCATGTACGTTCTTTTTGCTTTTTCCGTTATTTTCTTGTTCACTGTTTAAGTATAACTAATTTACTTTTACAAGGATGTAAAGGGTGATTTTGAGTTATGTGACGATCATATGACGGAACTTCACAGTGAAAGAACTAGTAGACTTCTTTACGGGGAAACCGTGATTGGTCACGAGAGTAGAGTTAAACATCCACCCGTACTCCACAAGAATTTGGTTCTTCATAATGCCCTGGTGCGCATGCGTTCTTCACTTATTGTTGAATGACAGTTGCATTTTTTACTAGATATTTTCATGCACTCCTTCGATTACTATACCATATTTGATATTATTTCACTGCCAAGAGGATTATTTCTTTGTTGACCATAGATGTAAAATCTACATTCCTGCTTCTACTAGACTTCCTTTTGGGAAAATACTTTTTGCAGTCTTGACATGGTTTTTTTGTGATTTTATATTCAAATAGTACCGAGTTTTTACCTTAACGGTCATGGATCATCTGATCCTGCGATCTACGAGTATTTTCCGTATTTTTTGCCCGCTTAACACCAAAATTTTTTTCCCGCTCCCGAGACTTTCTAAATTTTCTCCTGCCGCAAAAACTGCTTCTTTCTATGATTTTTTCTTTTTAAACCTCTCTATAGGACTCATACTTTCTGATTTCATAGAAAATTTTGTGGAAATCTATGATACTTATTTTTAACAACCCCATGGGTGGTACTACAAAACAGTAATTAACTTTTTTTGCATTTCATGTAATTACAAGATTAACAGAGTATGCAACAATTTCTAGGAAATAGTATTTTGATTTTGCAGTAGGGGGAAAAATAATGGGTAACGAAACATTTTTTAAAAATCATAAAGAAATGTGCCGGAATCGAAACACTGCGATTCTCGCAACAGCTACCATGGATATGCATAAAAAAGTTATTTAAAAAGAATTAAATTCAGCTCAACATTCAAAGTTTGAGGATAACTTTCAATAAAATGTAAATTTTTTTACCAAAAATTACTCCAGAACTTTTCAGAATCATCCCGTGCACCCTCTGTATTTCCAAAAACAATTTTGTTTTCATTTCCGTTCATTGCATATTTTTATTTTTCTCACTGGCTTCACGTTATCCCGACCATTCTTTTTATACTTCTCTATTTTCTTGCATGATAATTGACACGAAAAAAATTTGCAGTGAACTGAAACCTGAAGACAAAGATCGCCGATTGCTTATTGAAGTTTGGGATTGGGACAGAACGTCGCGTAATGATTTCATGGGTTCTCTATCATTTGGAATTTCAGAATTGTTAAAGTCGCCCGCTGACGGTTGGTTCAAGTTGTTAACGCAAGAGGAGGGCGAATTTTATAATGTGCCGGTGCCGGAAGAAGGGGTGGACATGGCGGTCATCAAGACGCAAATGCGGGTAAGAAAATTTTCTACACTTTGCTCTTGATATCTGTCATTGTCACTTACGAATCACTTAACCTAACTTTTGGTGGGGTATGTTTTTGTATCGTTAGCTGAAGAATGTTTTTTTAGAAAACCTCGATTACCAAGAAGCCGTCGTTAGTAGTAGATAAAGATGTGCCGCATAACATGGGCAAGAAAGACGTTATTAGAGCTAGTGATTTTAATTTCCTTATGGTATTGGGGAAAGGTTCATTCGGAAAGGTGTGTTCGTACGAAAACATTATTTTTGGTTAATAGGATATGTTTCAGGTTCTTTTAGCGGAACGGAAAGGTACCGATGAATTATACGCTATTAAAATATTGAAAAAAGATATTATTATACAAGACGATGATGTTGAGTGTACGATGGTAGAAAAAAGGGTGCTAGCTTTATCCAGTAAACCACCATTCCTAGTTCAGTTACATTCCTGTTTTCAGACGATGGTAACTTCTTTATTTCTATTTGTCGTTTCTAATTTTATGCGTTCTTTTCGCAGGATCGATTGTATTTTGTTATGGAATATGTAAACGGTGGCGACTTGATGTTCCAAATCCAGCAGTGCGGGAAATTCAAGGAACCTGTTGCGGTGTAAGTAAAAATGTCGTTGATTTTGCGTTTGAATTTGAGTAAAAATGTTTGCAGTTTCTATTCGTCTGAAATCGCCATAGGATTATTCTTTTTACACAGTCGTGGAATTGTGTATCGTGATTTAAAATTAGACAATGTTTTGTTGGACCAGGACGGCCATATAAAAATCGCCGACTTCGGTATGTGTAAAGAAGGCATTACCGGTGATAAAACGACGAAAACCTTCTGCGGAACGCCGGATTATATTGCTCCAGAAGTATGGCGTCAATTATTCTCTGAGCGTGTTTTTTTACTTCGATTGTTTTTAAGATAATTTTGTATCAACCGTACGGGAAATCGGTGGATTGGTGGGCGTACGGAGTTTTGTTATACGAAATGTTGGTCGGTCAACCGCCGTTTGACGGAGAAGATGAAGAAGAATTGTTCGCGGCCATCACGGACCACAACGTTAGTTATCCAAAGGGGTTATCTAAAGAAGCGAAAGATGTCTGCAAAGGGGTAAGAATTTTTATAAATGATTTAACGTAACTCGGCATCATTTTTTTAATAGTTGCTCACGAAGAATCCTAATAAAAGATTAGGTTGTGGACCTCTAGGGGAAGAGGACGTAAGAGGTCACGCGTTCTTCCGACGTATAGACTGGGACAGAATCGAAAATCGGGAGATCCAGCCGCCGTTCAAGCCAAAAATTGTAAGTGGCCACATAATAATTCTCACATTCCGAGGAGTTGCTTGATTTCAATCTTTAATAGAAACACCGTAAAGACGTCAGCAACTTCGACAAGCAGTTCACGTCGGAAAAGACGGATTTAACTCCCACGGATAAGTTGTTCATGATGAATTTAGATCAGACGGAGTTCATGGGATTCTCTTTTCTAAATCCCGAGTTTGTGCAACATGTTTAAATGTTGCGATTTTTTTCCCGGAATTTGCGGTTTCACCGAACCAGGTGGACGCTGTAATAATTCTATAATTTCTGTGTTCTATCGTTGATGAATAATTTTAAGATAATTTTTCATATCAAGTACACTGTTTTCAAAGGTTGTTCTATAAAACTTTTTATTACTATCGTAGGCGTTCTAGTATTTTTATGAAGAAAATCTCGGTGTTCTTACTTAAGGCGTAGAAAGTATTTTCGTGCGTTTAAATCGCCTCTTATAGCTTTATAGGGTAGTGGAGATCTTAGTGGGAACTTGACAATCTAACTCCTCGTGATCGAGGTCGAATATACAATAATTTCGTCTGCTACTGTTACTAATTTCAAACTTGTTCGGTCAATCACAAAAAGCGATTTTTAGAACTACTCCGCCAAGAATGTATACCATTGCCAAAATATAACCAAAATGAACAAAATCAGAACATAAATCCAAGTCATAATGTCCAAATTCTTCGCGGTTTTGATGTGAACCAGTCAAACACATGTCGAGTTGCTGAGCGAGCTGATTTTGACAGGTAGCCATTTGTTATTGGAGGGCACACATTTATTTTTATACGTACTTTATTTTGGAGGTTAAAATTAAGTTTTTATTACCAGAAATGAAATGTCTAGAACATACTCGCTAGTTTCTTAATTGGTTTTTGCTCATAACTCTCCTTTTAAGACTTTTACCTACTTTTCACGTCTTTTATTTGACAACTTGTTTAAGTATGTACCCTCTACGATGATTTAGTGCAGCAGGGATTCTAAAAAATCTTACCAGTTACTAAATCCTTTTCACCTCTCATTTCACACTCCACAACACAACAAAACAGTGGCATGTTCATTATTTAATAGTTTTAGAAAAGGGAGTGACTACTGCTCCGGCCGACCGCATGCGCATTACAGAATGTCAACACATTTTGCATTTTGGAAGTGTAAAAAAACTAAAGCTGAGAGAACGCATTTTAAACAAAGCCCTTACTTGCCCTCTCGCACCAGACACACGCATTTTTTGGAAAAAAGATGATGTAAAAACAAGCAAAATATATCAAACCGCTGCGGGGTCAGAACTCGTCTAGCCGTAGGAGAACAAAATGGCAGTTCTGTACGATATCCGAACACCCACCGAGACCGTTGGCGTCACTACCCGATAACGATATTCTTCAACGTCATTTTGCGGATATTAAGTAATGCACGCGTCCGACCGTATTGGAATAAAATTTCAAGGGGCCGGCGGCCGGAGCAGTAGTCACTCCCTTTAGAAAATGACAGTTTACTCGTTAAGGTTATGTGTAAACTGTCAATTGTATGATGACATTCTGAAATTATATTAGGAGCTAAATCTCAAAGTGGGCTCCATTGACCACCTACCGCTTGCATACAATACGCATACGTGAAACTGTCATAGTCGTACCCTATATTTACGGTTAAGTAATTGGTTAGTAAAAGTTGTTGGCAGCAGCGGCGGTAGGTAGGGAGGTATCGCATGGAACTGACAGTTTGGTAATCTTCGGCCGGATGGGATCTGCTCTCGCAGAGGTTGCTTCTTTCCCTAACGTTTTTACATTATCTTTTTTGCCAAAAATGCGTGTGTCTGGTGCGAGAGGGCAAGTAAGGTCTCCTCTTAATTGCCAAAAATGCGTGTGTCTGGTGCGAGAGGGCAAGTAAGGTCTCCGTTTAAAATGCGTGTGTCACCAGGTAGATAGGCAAACAACAACGCTCGCGACCACGTGATCAATGGAGCCCACTTTGAGATTTAGCTCCTCGTGAAATTATCTGGCAGCGACGGTCCCTTAAATTTTGTTCGAACACGGTCGGGCATGCGCATTACAAAATGTTAACAATTTGCATTTTGGAGGTGTAAAAAAACTAAAGCTGAGAGAATGCATTTTTGAAACGGACTATTTAGTTGTCCTCGCACCAGACACACATCCATCGAGACCGTCGGCGGCACTAGCCGATAACGATGTACTATAAACGCTGTTCCACTTTACGGTTCAATTCCGCTTAAAATGCCATAACCAATTACATTCTGAGGTAAAAAAAACCTTAGCAACTGTCCGCCAATTAAAGTTTTGAAGGCGGATCTAAACGATTTTATTTGAATGACAACAAACGTGTTAACATTGCATTAGTAAACAAAGGGCAGCAAAAATAGATAAATAATCATGTTCTTTTAACGAAAAATCACATCGTCTATGGGGGGGGGGCTGACGAAAACATAGCAACGTCCGGCATAAACGATTCGCGTCGCAAAGGAACACCACTTTTGACGAGTGTCTACCTGCAGTAAAATATTTCGGATCCATGATGTCATGTTAGTGGATAATACACGAGTAACAGACCCCAGAGTTGACACACCTATTTTAAACAGACCCCTTAGCTGGCCCCTCACACCAGACACACGCATTTTTTTGCAAAAAAGATAATGTAAAAACCTAACCTCAAAACTAAACATCTACGGGAGCCGATCCCACCCGGGCCGAGAATACCAAATTATAAGTTCTATGCGATACCTCCCTACTTACCGTCGCTGCTGGATGCAGTTTTGACTAACGAAATACTTAAACCCAAGTATAAGGTATAACTATAATGCCATCATGGATCCGAAATATTTTACTGCAGGTAGACACTCGTCACTTTTGGAGTTTATAGCGTTTATAGCACATAAGCGTCACTTTACCAATGCGCACGTCCGACAGTATTGGAACAAAATTTCAGAGGACCGTTGACCGGAGCAGTAGTCACTCAAAATCTTATAGCGTTTTCGATTGAAGTGCTCTCAGAGCGATCTGTAAATCCATAATGACGTCACACGTTCGCTCACAGAGTGTACCAGATTTTCGAGCAACCGAACACACCGAGTTTGGTATGGGATTAAAAAGAGCGGAAATGTTTCATGTCGATACGACACATAACCTATAATTTCATTTGCCTATTTCCAAGCAGGCTGAAAAGTGTTATTGAAATACTCATATTGAATAACATGAGCTACCACTCTTAGCACAGATTTATTTACTGCATACCTAAGGTTAAAATATATTTGTTTAACTTGCAAAAATGATAAACTATATATCATCATAGGTACTGCAATAAAAATGTTAATGTGTGCTTCTCTGCGCTTGGTGATTGTTGTGGGTTTACCACCAGTATGATTTTGTTGTTTTAGTTATTCTCAAGTTGTCTTTGAATTATAAATAAGGGAAAGCAAGTTGATAGTATAACCTATAATGTTTATCGCTTTTTCATCATAACGTCTTCCACAAATGATGTTACTTTAGGAATTACCCTAATTTTTCGTTTTCTTTTGAAATATTTCATTATTTCAATCAATTCGTCATCATCTGATGATGAAGATAACAAGAATTCACATTATACCATTGTTTACATAATACCTATGGGCGCCGCCATATTGCTCTGGTACATTGCCCTGACCCTAAACCTCAGAGCAGTACAGAGCGATCTAAGAGCAGTATTAGAGCAATTTAGACGTCCAATAAAACATGCAGCTCGGACAGCGAGCAACAACAAAGTAGCCAATCGAACATAAATTTTGCTCTGAGAGCACTCCAGAGCAGTGAATCGAAAACGCTATTAGAGTAGGGAAGAAGAGGAGGAATAACAAAACAGATGTTTATGTTACCATTCGGCACCAAAAAATGAGGCGTAACCTTAACTTCTTAGTCTTTTTACGCCGAGAATTGAACGAAAATTCTTAAAATGATATGATTAATTACACTATTTCAAACGCTGCTTCCGTTATTTTTAGTTAAATTACATGAATTCTAAACAGTAACCTGGTTTCATCACTTTCACGCTCAAATTTTGGTAACTCTCACGTGCACAGCAAAGATCGGGCGTTATGTATCCATACTCTTCCCTCATCTAAGCTCCCAATAAATGTTTTGGAATGGCCTGATTTTGACAGGCCGCCATTTTCTGTTGGAGGGCAGATATGGATATACAACGCTATGCACGTGAGTGTTACCAAAATTTGAGCAGATTTGGTGCCAAACAAAGTGGTGAAACCAGGTTACCGTTTAGAGTTCATGTAATTTAACTCAACAACGTTTGCAATAGTGCAACCAGTCATATCAGTTTAAGAATTTTCGTTCAATTCTCGGTGTAAAGCGAATAAGAAGTTTAAGTTACGCCCCTTTTTTGATGCCAAACATCTGCTTTGTTATTCCTCTTCTTTTCTTCAATAAGCTTCAAACAAACAAATGTTTGCCCTCCAGCTGTCAATTGAGTGACGACTTTCTAAAATGATCTATTATTTATACGTCTAAATTTTGAGGTTATAATTTGGGATTTTGGTGATTGGTGTTTTTGCTTACTTATTTGACCGTTAAAAGTAGGTAAGATTTCAGAACTTATTTTCTGAATATAACTTAAAAGATATAACATCATTCTAGGCTTTGAAACACAAACAACACACAGCTAATAAATGAAAGGGAACACAATTTCCTTTAAAAGCAAAATAATGTAGTCCATTTTTGGCGGAGTATACTAATTAACAGATAATTCTTATTCATTGAAATGTGGCCAAAACTGTGTCAAATGAAAATTGATTTCTTAGTACAAACTAAAAAAAGAGAGCTATACCTAATTTTATTTTTATAGGTTTTTTGCCTACTTGAAATTTGTGTCAATAATCTAGGAAAAGGAACTAATATTAATAATAAAAAAAATACCTTTCTTCTCTCCGCGAGAAGATCGCGATAAGGTTGTGTGATTTTAAATAATTAGATAAATGTTTAATAAATAAGAGAATAAAATACGCATCCAGTAACACAAAAAAAGTAAGTATTTAAATAAAAAAAATATTGCCAAAATTTACTACTTCTTTGTGTCGTATTGGTGTAGGTAACTCTATTTTTGATATAATCTTGATGCTTTGTACGCCTTACGTTAGCGCCGTTAATTGCGATATTCTACATAAATCTACTGATAGTTCTCAAATATTTAGGCGATTTCGAATAATAAATATAGCGAGAGTGGCTCACAATTCCGTGAACACAGACTATCCCAGGGATCGATATAAGTCAGTTCAATGAAAATTTGGAAAATTTAACTGAAAGCTGATTTTTTTTAGTAACTCGAAAATCACAGGGTCATAGTCACCTGTTTTTTATACGACGGTAGTTTCATTAAATTGATTTATATTTGTGTCTGATCCCGTTTTTTGCAATAGTTGTGTCCCCGGAATCGGGAGACATATTGTATATTATAATGTTACATAATCATTTGATAATTTTAATGAAACTTGGATCTCTGAAACTCTCTTTATACAGAGCGATTCTATATATATGCGACACATTTCAGGAGGTGATAATGCAAACAAGCAGCGTTTTCGAATTTCGACAATATAAACGATGTTTCAGAGAACGTCGTCTTCTGATAGAAAATATTTAAACAATAGTGGAATTGTGCAATCAATTTTCTTCTACTCGAAATTATAATCGTAATAATAAATATCAAAGTATTTATTAGTACCTACGCATGGTGCCTCACGGGCAAGCTGAAAAACAATGACTATTAATAAAGACAAAACGGCTGATCGTGATGCACTCTAGAGTTAATATTATCTGCTAGATATTACTTAAGACAGATTATATACATGACTTGCTCTCTATGTGTTCAATCTACATTTCTATCTCGATTTTAGAAAAACAATCTTGGTTACGGAACGTTCTTTTCGAGTTTTTTCAAATCGTCAATGTTACTTCGTTTGCGTATTTTGTGATAAGGGGTTTATATTAAATTGTCACGGTATTCTTTTGCACTAGTCATGTGTTCTTCTAGTCATGAGGTTTTAGATGCTAAATAACAAGATAGAAATTGGATTCATAAATGGAAAACAAAAGGGGTCCTAAGATTGTAACTGTCTTGTTATTTGGCATTTGAAGTTGCGTTTCCGTATTTCACAAAAAATATGTTTAATGTACACCTTCTAGAATATCACTGTAACTTAGCCTTTTCTTTGGTAAGTATATTAGCGTATAATATTCTAAAAGTGCAATACATAATTCGTGAAAAATTAATATGCGATTGTAATTATATTAGTGTAATGTTTTTAAGTATCTATCTGCATTTCTGTAAAATATAATTTTGTTCCTTAGGTAGTTTTTAGAACATATTGAAGCTTGTTACGTTTAGCTGATCAGAGATTGAACATGTACATTAAAAATATTTGTATTATCGGATTTTCTCATTCGTAAATGCTATAAAAGACCATTATTATTGTATTTAAGATTGTTTTATCTCGAGTAATTTTAGAATAATTATTTTTTATTAATCGCCGAAATTATTAACATCCATTTCTGCAACAAAGTATTATTGGAATTGTTTTAATATTACGCGTAATTTAATTTATTTTTGCACTTAGTTTGTTGTTATTTTTCTGTGATACGTAATTGTAAGCTTTTAAGTTTAACTTTTTTTTGAGGTTATAAATATTCCTTTTAAGTTGTAGATATTGTATGTATTTGTAACATGATAATATTATTCAGAGTTTAAGAAATTTGTTGTTGCACTGCAGTGATAATTTGTATTATTTTATATGCCCATTTCAGTTGCTGTACGATACCTATTAAGTTAATAAATTATATTTATTCTTCATATTTTTTTTTTAAATAAACATTACGGGTTTTCATCTTACCAAAATATCACTGCTTCAGCTTTATTCAATTGGAAGATATTTTATTTTTAAAATATTGGAAAATAATCGATAATTTTGATTAATCGATTGTTTCTTAATTGATGACTTGATTAATCATATGTTTGATTAATCGATTATTTGATTAATCCGATTATTCAAGTAAACTATTAGTGTATTAGTGTAGTTCTCAAGCAAGATACGACATAAATAAGTTTTCGACAAATCGTACAAAACAATTTAGATCATTTTCTATTCTTGTTTAACGTTTTTGAAATGTTGCAAGAATTTTGAATCAAAATTAAGTGCAGCCATTTCAGTATCCAAGTAATTGCAAAAACCAATTATTCGGATATTCGGAAAACTGACTATTCGGATATCCGAAAAATACACTATTTGGATATCCGAAAAACCGGGTATTCAAGTAATTGTCAAAACCGATTATTCGGATATTTGAAGAACAAAGCATTGGGAGGTTGCAACTAGTGCTGGCATCTGTGTCCGGTTTGTTGGGTAACCGGGTTTGGATTATCTGCGAGTTTACACAAAACCCAGAACAGATTATTCGAATAATTGGTTATTCAAATATTCGGGTTATCGGTTAATTCTAATAACGCTAATATATGTTTTCCTTCGTTATTGAATTGAAATCTGAAGATCTTCCATCTCTTGAATTGACTTATGTAATCGTGTCAGATTAGCTGCTGTTTTTTCTCATTCTTGCGGTGCTCGCAGCAGAACGATTTATTAGCAAGCTCACTCGATGAAATCCTTTGTCGGTTTCTCGGATATCAAAATAGTCTGTTTTCGGATATCCGAATAATCGGTTTTGACAATTACTTAAATACCCGGTTTTTCGGATATCCAAATAGTATATTTTTCGGATATCCGAATAGTATATTTTTAGGATATCCGAATAGTCGGTTTTCTGGATATGCGAATAATCTGTTTTGGCAATTACCTGGATACCCGGTTTTATCTGAATAACTAATTATTCGAATAATCGGTTTTGTGTAAACCCGCGGATAATCCAAAAAACCGGATACAGTAGAGATTTAAACCCAATGTTTTTCGATCTTAATGTAAAATTACTATTTACTATAAAATTACTATTTATTTCTAAAACTACTTTTCATAATCTGATACAACATAAATAAGTTTTCGACAAATTGTAGAAAACAATATAGACCATTTTCCATTCTTGTTTAACGTTTTTGAAATCTTCAAAAATAATCAAGATACATCCACATCCACGATTTACCTTATCTAGGTTGTAGAAATTAAACTTTTTTTGAAGTGTTGCAAGAATTTTGAATCAAAATTAAGTGCAGCTATTTCAGTATCCAAGTAATTGCAAAAACCAATTATTCGGATATCTGAAAAACCGGGTATTCAAGTAATTGTCCAAACCGATTATTCGAATATTTGAAAAACAAAGCATTGGGAGGTTGCAACCAGTGCTGGCAACTGTGTCCGGTTTTTTGGATAACTGGTTTTGGATTATCCCCGAGTCTACACAAAACCCAGAACCGGTTATTCGGATAACCGATTATTCGAATAATTGACTTGGGTACATTCTCTAACTCGTGTCGGATTAGCTGCTGTTTTTTTTTGCGGTGCTCGCAGCAGAACAATTTATTAGCAAGCTCACTTGATGAAATCCTTTGTCGGTTTCTCGGATATCAAAATAGTCGGTTTTCGGATATCCGAATAATCGATTTTGACAATTACTTAAATACCTGGTTTTTCAGATATCCGAATAGTATATTTTTTGGATATCCGAATAGTATATTTTTCGGATATCTGAATACCTAGTATATTTTTCAGATATCCAAATAGTATATTTTTCAGATATCCGAATAGCCGGTTTTCTCGATATGCGAATAATCGGTTTTCAGTTTTGTGTGAACCCGCAAATAATCCAAAACCGGTTATCCAAAAAACTGGATACAGTCGAGATTTTAACCCAATGTTTTGCGATCGTAATGTAAAATTTAAAATAAGCGTTTTCTTTGTCAATCGTAAAGATATCGAATTGTTCTCCTATGCGCTCCGAATCCTGTTTGCTGGAGAACCTTGGGAAAATCAAACAACGCAACATAGGAAAAACATCATTTATTGGATGCTGCAACAATTATCAAAATTCAAAACAGTAAATCTAATAATTTAAAATTACTATTTACTTCTAAAACTACTTTTCATAATCTGATTCAACATGAATAAGTTTTCGACAAATTGTACAAAACAATTTAGACCATTTTCTATTCTCGTTTAATGTTTTTGAATTATCTTCAAAAATAATCAAGATACATCCACATCATCAACTTACCTTATAGGTTGGAGAAATTAAACTTTTTTTGAAATGTTGCAAGAATTTAGAATCAAAATTAAGTGTAGCCATTTCAGTATCCAAGTAATTGCAAAAACCAATTATTCGAATATCCGGAAAATATACTATTCGGATATCCGAAAAATATACTATTCGGATATCCGAAAAACCGGGTATTCAAGTAAATGTCAAAACCGATTATTCGAATATTTGAAGAACAAAGCATTGGGAGGTCGCAACTAGTGCTGGCATCTGTGTCCGGTTTTTTGGATAACCGGTTTTAGATTATCCGCGAGTTTACACAAAACCCAAAACCGGTTATTCGGATAACCGATTATTCGAATAATTGACTTGGGTACATTCTGTAACCCGTGTCGGATTAGCTGCTGTTTTTTCTTATTCTTCGGTGCTCGCAGCAGAACAATTTATTAGCAAGCTCCCTTGATGAAATCCTTTGTCGGTTTCTCGGATATCAAAATAGTCGGTTTTCGGATATCCGAATAATCGATTTTGACAATTACTTAAATACCTGGTTTTTCAGATATCCAAATAGTATATTTTTCGGATATCCGAATAGTAATTTTTCGGATATCCGAATAGTCGGTTTTCTGGATATGCGAATAATCGGTTTTCAGTTTTGTGTAAACCCGCGGATAATCCAAAACCGAACACAGTAGAGATTTTAACCCAATGTTTGTCAATCGCACAGATATCGAATCCTATGCACTCCTGTTTGCTGGAGAACCTTGGGAAAATCAAACAACGCAACATAGGAAAAACAAAATTTATTGGATGCTGTAACAATTATCAAAATTCAAAACAGTAAATCTAATAAGTTAAAATTACTATTTTACTTCTAAAACTACTTTTCATAATCTGATATGTATAAACCGTTAGATTGAAACATATTCCCCGATTCGATTGACGATCACTCCGTTTATCAGTTTAAAACATTACTTTATCATCACATACAGAAGAAACCTCGGCAAAGGCAGATTAAACTCACTCGCGCAACATCACGATCATAAGGTCACTTATAGTTCTTTTTTTCTAAGCTAAGCTGCCAATAGTAATACAAGACTCTTACTTTAAAAAAAATACTATTCAACTTCTTTGATTTTGCATCTCGAGGTCTGCTTCCTTGTTCTTCTTCTCCGGTGGATCTTCCTCTGGATTGTCCCACGGCTGCCTAGCTCCGGAACCGAAGATCATGTAGAACGTGCAGCAGCCCGCGTACACCGCCGCAGCTGTGATGAAGACAATCCGCCACTTGGCTTGCGTAGGCTAAAAATTTTTTTAAAAAATTCTAATTTATAGGAGACCTAACATACCATAAACTAGTGTCTCACTCACCGATCCCAAAATAATATTTCCGGCGTAAATCGGAGCCAACAGTCCCGCCAGATTAGCCAGACAATTCGTGAAAGACATGAGTATACCCGCGTACCTCGGGGAAATATCTAAATGGTTGACTTTAAACCCTGAGTAGATACCGCCGTTCAATCCAACACCCACGGTCAATATCGCTACGGTCAACCACCTGTCGCAACCCGTATACGAAGCTCCTATTAAAGCAACAGCCGGACCATATTGACCTACGAACGCACAATGAAATTAAGGAAGATGATGTGGATTGAGCAGGGAAAGGATTTATACCTATTCCGTTGATAATTTTACGCACTTTCGTGTGGTTAAAGTACTCTTTCGTGAGCATCCAATCGGCTACATGGCTAATCGCCATGGAGAACAACCACATGGCTAAGTATGGCAGAGCTGACAAGAAACCATTCTGCAAAACAAAATGGCGACAAAATGACGAAACGGTTTTCGAAGAAATCATAAAAATCAGATACAGGAATGTGACAATCCAGTAAACAATCTTATCCTATCAAGATAATAAAGGAAAAACAAACAAGAAACTTACATCCTTCAAGTTGAACTTAAGTACTTGCTTCATGTAAGTGGGCAACTCGGTCATGAGCGTCTCATATCCGTAATTATGACCCATGTGCGCCAAAAGGATGGCCCAAAACGGCAGCGACTTAGCTATGGACTTCCAAGGAATCGGAGGCACCTGATCAAAAAAAAGCAACTGCAAATTAGGATCGCCCAAAATCGAAACAATCTTGACGAATTGCTTACAGGTACGCCGACTTTAGAACCAAGAGCATACTGAATATACTTCCTTTCTTCTGGGTCTATCTTCGGACTGGACTCCGGATCTTCGTAACAGAAGTACAGGAAGGCCAAACACCAGACCGTTCCGACAGCGCCAAACACGTAGAAAATTGAAGGCCAACGTCCAGCCGATACCGACAAGAGGCCACTTAACGGCATCGATATAACCGTTCCGAATTGCGCTCCTACGGGAACGATAAACAATGAAGTTTGACACAATCCATTTTGCGCGGAAACAAAGAAATATTTCGCTACGTCTAACACTGCCTGTACAACAAGGTCGTCGTGGACACCTAAACTTATCGACATGCTTTTTGGCGGTAGCCCAGTCAATCGGTGTTCAAAACTGCCGTTTTCGTAACAAAGTTGGGGAAGTTTTTTCTCAACGGTTCTATATGTTTCTTGGGGTGCTGAATCCGAATTTCAAGTTTGCTGCCAAGTAGGATTTTTGCGATTTTTTGGCCCTTCTGCGAAAACGTCATAAACGCCCACTCCCACCCTCTACAACTCGAAAAATATACATGTTATCAACAAAAACCCTTATACCACGTGAAAGTACATTAAATTTCCTAGAAGAGACGTCTCTAACATTCAGTTTTCTCATAAGGTGGGAGGTAGCAAAGCGAAAATTACGAAAAATGCCTTCTGCTCTCTACAGCCAAAACGGTTCCTCCCACCTGTCTATCTCTCATCGGCGCTATACTTTCGAAGTATTACGCTTAAAAGAGGTTGTTTTGAATGAATTGATGACAAAGCATGTTTGATGAAAACATTAACAAATTATATTTACAACATATTAGGTACACGACACTGAATATAAAGCTGAATATGAAATCTGTATGTATTAATGTACATGTGTCATGAAATAAGGGAAAGTCGAACCCAGGATTGGGTCATCACTTCGAGTAGGTGGAAAAGAAAGAAGGTATTTAGTGTTAGAACATGGTTACAAGAACAGATAAGTTGTACAGTGAACTGTCGATGTACGAAGAAATACCTGATGTCTTGTGCGCAGTTATTTTAGTCGTCCCCGTTTGGTTGTTGGTGGCCCAGGCAATGTCTTTTGGGCACTAGAAGGTCCAGGTGAAAGGTGTTGGGCAATGGAAGGTCCAGGCTGAACAGCTGAGTTGTTGCTGTTCTTCAACTGAAAAAATTGTAATTGAATGGTTGCTGATATTATAGAGAAAAATTGATTAGTAAAGATGCATAATGCTGCAAAATATTACATGTCATCTCAGCTGCTTCAGACAGTCGTACTGCATGGGGCTCGTCTAGGTCGTCTCCCTCTTCTGAATTTTACAGCATTATGCATCTTTACTAATCAATTTTTCTCTATAATAACATTAATCATTCAATTACAATTTTTCAGTTGAAGAACAGCAACAACTGAACTGTTCAGCCTGGACCTTCCACAGCCCCCGACCCTTTACCTGGACCTTCCATTGCCCAAGACCCTTCGCCTGGACCTTCTAGTGCCCAAAAGACATTGCCTGATCCACCAACAACCAAGCGGGGACGACTAAAATAACTGCGCACATGACTTCAGGTATTTTTCATACATCGAAGTTCACTATACAACTTATCTGTTCTTGTAACCATGTTCTAACACTAAATGCCTTCTTTATTTTCCAGATGGAGAACCTACTCGAAGTGATGACCCAATCCTGGGTTCAACTTTCCCTCATTTCATGACACATGGACATTAATACATACAGATTTCATATTCAGCTTTATATTCAGTGTCGTGTACCTAATATGTTGTAAATATAATTTGTTAATGTTTTCATCAAACATGCTTTGCCATCAATTCATTCAAAACAACCTCTTTTAAGTGTAATACATCGAAAGTATAGCGTCGATGAGAGATAGACAGGTGGGAGGGACCGTTCTGGCTTTTCGTAATTTTCGCTTTGCTCCCTTCCACCTTATGAGAAAACTGAATGTTAGAGACGTCTCTTGTAGGAAATTTAATGTACTTTCACGTGGTATAAGGGTTTTTGTTGATAACATGTATATTTTTCGAGTTGTAAGGGGTGGGACTGGGCGTTTTTGACATTTTCGCAGAAGGGTCAAAAAATCGCTGTTTTTCAGCGCGCTCTAGCTGACCAGTGCATTTTGTAGGAAATTTTGTCTACTTTAATTTTGTATAGAGTGGTCATCTTCGAAAAATGCATAGTCTCCGAGATATAAGCGAAAAACTGAAAAAGTGCAAAAATTTTGAGACATATAGAAAGGCTGAGAAAAAAACTTCCCCAATTTTGTTACGAGAAAACCACCATTTGACTGGGCTATGGGTGTTAATTCCGCCGGTAATAAATTATAGTTTTCAGTCGTCACGTGCAATTTTTTAATCTAAATCTTGTATCTGCGCGTTTACGTTATTTTTTGCGAAAACTTTATCTTGGTGATAAAATGCTGAAAACAATAGAAAGTAATACTTGAAAATGTGAAAGCTTGACATCAACAACAATAAAAGTATTATTTTTCTATTGCAAATCAAACTAAGATTTGTGCCAAATCAATAACTAAACTTGTCTCGACGACGACCTTGCGCACAACCGGAACATTACTTGTTAAAACACAAATAACTATTTGTATGACTCCCTATAAATGCCATTGATTAAGCAATGTAAGTGTGTAGTAGACAAAATGAACAAATAATCTACGACTTCATGAATTACTATCACCCGGTGCTGTTCAACTGTATCAAACTAATTATTCTCATTTGTTTGCTCAAATTGTAACATTTTCAAAACAAATTGCACTGGAATCTTAAAAATAGAAAAGCTCCGGACGCGGGGTTATCGCCACTTAAATAACACCACATATATGACGGAAAGACGATAAAGTTTGTTGTAAACAATTTCTTCAACAGACCATGTATAACTTCCTAAAACAGGATCGCCTAATCTCTCGCAAATATTATGGCTCACGGGGCTATACAAAAAAATTATCAAGTCAATACATATTGGCGAATTTAGATAAGTAATTGAATATTGGGTACGTCGTCGATTTGGGAAGTCAAATATTATGTTAGCAGGTTGGGAATTATTCTGTTAAATGTGCCACAAACAAAAATATCAGATAATAACATGTTGTGTAGGTACTACTACATTTTAATCTTCCTTTATAAAGCTGTATCGATAATGCAACGCCTATGATAAATTTTTCTATTAAACAAACAATTCGAATACCGTAAGAAGGACAGATTACAGCCTGATTACCGTCTATTCAATTAATCAATTATTCCTCTCTTAAGTACAAGGTTATTTTAGATTAAACGTAGGTGTCATTTAACACGAATACTGTCTCGTAATCTGTAGATCAAAACGTTTCGAAATTCGTGCCTCACAAATGCACAATTGTACTGTCAAATTTTAGTCATCGCTTGAAAATTTCCCGTATTAGATTCCGCCAAACAATTCAATTTCACTTTGGAATAATGTAAAGAACCACCTATTAAAAACTTTTACAATACTTAAGTCACGTCTGACGTAGAGCTGGGCGTACTCGTACTCAAAAGATACTGTAAAGTATCTTAAATACAATAGTATTTGAAATAGTATCTTAAATACTTTTGATTGCATGAAAGTATTTGTATCTTCAAATACTTAAGTACCTTAACTACCTTCTAGGATCTGAGATACTCAAAAGTATTTTTAAGATACCCAAAAGTATTTTTAAGATACTCAAAAGTATCTTTAAAATACTTTGAAGAAACGTTTTATTTCACATTGTTTCGCATGTTGCCTTATTTAGTATTTAATGAGGTATGTATTTAAATTCCATGATTACTATTATCTTGTATCTTTTAAATCAAAGAGTATCTTTAAAATACTAATCCATATAACGGGATCTAAGATATTTTTAGAAAGTATCTTAAATACTTTTTCCTGAAAGTATCTTTATTACAGAGTATCTGAAATACTTCCTACAAGTACCTTCAGAAAAGTATTTAAGATACTTTTTAAAAGTATCTACCCATACGTAGGCTTGACGAAAATTGCACTAGAACAGTTTCAGATACATTTTTCAAGTATAACTGACGCACGAAACAGCAGGTACTTTGTGTTGATATAACCCGAATTAATTAAAATATCTAGCGCAAGTGTTTATAATCCGCAGTCACATATGTGGTATTATTAGCGTTCGTTTGTTGTATAAATTACAGATCATATATAAATTTGTCACCATATGGTACTACAGCCCATTAGTTTGCTATTATCTTTATGGCTGTAATTACCTTCATGGAGAAAATGACAAACATGGTTAAAGCAAAAAATCTTGATAAAAATATGTACCGGGTGTCCAAATAAGAAAGGATGCCGGCCATATCTAAGGAACCGTTCATGGTACAGCTATGGGAAAGAAAAAATAATAATAAAAGTGCCCAAGAGAAATCGCTGGAAATTATTTTCAAGTTTCTAAGTTTGCTGCTAGAGGGCGTAATAGTCATAGTCTACCAAAAAAACATGGTTTTCTCTAAAATATACCCAGATAAAGTAGATCAAAAGTACGAATATTGGAATCTTGAATATATTTTGTATAATTTTGGTTTACCACTTCTTGCTCTAGCTCATCAAATAGCAGCGGAGGGGGAATGGGAACGATTGATTGTGAAGATGCTTGTAACTTCGGTTTGGTTCAACATAATTGGGCAAACTTGGTCTCATTGAAAAGAGCTCTCTTCAGTTAATTATATGCTTTTATGAGCTAGGTTCTTTTAGTTCTGTAGTGACTGCTAGGGGGTGCTGTTTGGAAGGCTAAAAAATTGTTGGTAACACCCGGTTCAACATTTGCAATTATTATGTAGTATTGATAAACTTGTGTATGCTTTGATGCCAATATAAAAGTTATACAAAATAAATTCACTATGAATTCTTAATGAGTTAACCTCACACGCCAAAAGGCAGTTGTCAGCGAAATATGTGTCGAGTATAATGACTGTGTCACTGTCTTTTGGCTTGTGGGGTTATCTTCTTAAGAATTCACAATCAATCTTTCAATTTACAAGAGTATATTTTAATACCTAAAACATAGGTATTTTAGGTTTTTGCTTTAAAAAATGGCCATTTCCACATTTAAGACGGCCACGAAGAAGCAACATACAAGAAGTTTTTCAATATTGCATGTTTCGAATGTGCATGGAAAACCGTAGAAGACTGGTTTCGTCCTTTTAGGACTCATCAGTGGTGCTTTGCCCTACACACTCGAACTATGCAATATTGCTTGCTGTATATAAGGTGTCCCAGATAAGCCTCGACAACATTGCTATCTCACTTATCTTTAAAGATAGAAACACGTTTAAATGGGGAAAAAGTTTTGCAATTTGGAACTGTTTAATATGCCCTCACAAAAATCGACTTCGCTCTGTTGGTTTCCTAGATATTTATCAAAAAGGAAAAAATTGGTTTTTTGCTAATAACTTTGTTATTTATTAACATTTTAATTATTTGTAAAAACAGGTTTAAATGGTTGTTTAGCCCGCATATTTCACAATACTCTAAAATTGTCTCCGACGTTTCATACACTTGCAGTCATCATCAGGTTTACTTTTTCTTATGGACGCCATATTGGATTTTTGTGTCATTAAATAGCTTATTTTTTGCTGAGAATAGCAACCTATAACAAATAGGTAATATTCCAGCACAAATAGTCTTAGAACATAAAATTCTATTATTTTGGACTACAATTTAGTTGGCCTTGGAAAAAAGAATTACAAAAATGTAATTTTACAAAATATGAACTTTCTAAACAATAAGAAAAGTGTGAAAGAAAATCTTAACGATGAAATTAGAAATGTTTTATTTTTTTGAGTTTCAAAGTTTGTCTTCCCAATGCATAGGTACTTTCTTTATTTACAAAACAATCTGTCTGCTTGTAATATTTTGAATTAAGTTACAATAACTTGCACGATTGACGATTCCAATTCAATAAGTCATTGAAGGCCTAAAAATAAGCCGTACAAAGACGCCGAACGCTACCAGCGAAACTGTAGGGCGAGCGCAAATTTGCATCGAATATGGAGGGGCACATTTTGAACATTAGCGACAATAAGTTGTTTTCGTTTGTTTTGTAACTAGTTTTTATTATTCTCTTGATGTTTTTTGTTTTTCAATTTTGAAATTATAATTTCCTGGGGCGGCAAATACAATTTTGAACTAAACTATTTTTTGGCAGTTTCTACTGCTACAAATTATGAGCGTTTCATTGATTTCTACTTAACGAAATAAAAAAAATTACTCCTTAATAAAGTTGTTTCTCCACGGATAACTAAATTTTTCCACTAAATTATGAATTTCATTAGAGATGGGCAGAATCACTCACTTTATTGTTTCGATACAATTGTTTCGAAACAGTAAATTGAGTCGACTCACTGAATCGAATCATGAGTCAGGTCAGCGTAGAATTATTCTCTGACGCCGGATCGCCAGTCACCTGCTGAACCAAGCAAACGCACTGAAACATTGGCAGAATCGACTCATTTTTAATGCTTCCGATCCGAGTGAATTCAAATTGAATAACTGAGTAATGTCCCTTTAAAACTAATCTGCTAACATCTCCGCGAAAGTAGTCGGTAAACACGAAGATTCGGTTTCATGTTAGTGGTGAATTTGTTGTTTAACAAAGTGCATGTGCCTTTTGATGAATTTTAAAAGAATTGGCTAAATACTGTACTCGGCAGATTGCCTTCAAAATGTATTTGGTGCAAAACTTAAAACTTTAACATTTTTCTAAAATACACATGCATTTTAGTAAATCACAAAGTTAACATTACAAAGAAGGAGAAACTTAATATAAACAGTCCCCCTTGGCGGCGATGTTATCAGATTACTTTTTACGGGACAATTAGATTCACACGTTTCGTGGGCACGGCTCAGATCCATAGTAGGATCGTATTTATAAAAGAGTCCTACTTACTTAAAATGCAACAATTATTTGTCTGACCAAGTCATTTCAAGAATCGACTCTTGCGACTGTAAGATGCAATATAAGCAGTAAAAGTGAATCACTCACTCGGAGAATGACGGGTGTTTATCCGCTTATAGTAGAGTGCCAAGCAAATTTTATTTCGACATCATTGGGCATTTTGAGGTTAAAATATATGACTTGCCCAGTATTGTAGCTTAGGCCCTATGGAACTAAAATCCGAAAGTCGTCAAAAAATTGTCCTGTGCAAAAGGGTGCAATTTAAAATTTTCAAGTTATGTATACGAGCCGAAAGGTGAAATCATATTCTAAAAGCAAAAAAAAAAAATTGAAGAGATTTCTGTAGAATTTATATGTTTTATAAATTATACAAGTTTTTGAATTACGTAGCCTCTTACGGAACTCGAAGACGTTTACAGGCGTTTTTCTCCGTTCGAAGTGAACAAAAATCTAATTATTTTATGCTTTCTTTATTTTGAAACTCTATTATCTCTTACGCCGTTGCATTTAGAGAAATTATCCTCTATTGATAAATTATTGCCCAAATCTTGTAGAATATGATGGTTTTTGATTTATAATTTTTGAATGAATATTAAGAAAGTTATGATATTAAATATAACATGGTGCATAATCTAGAGGCTCGCCACCGCTGCGTGAATCACTGGATACATCGCATTGCACCGCACCCCGCAGTCCACACGCGCGACCTTCTTCTCTTTACTTGTCTCACTCCCTCCTTATAAACCTATGCTATTTAGCTTCTGGCATACCTACACTATTCCTTATTTCTGGCTTATAGGGATGAATTTATTAATCATTATTGCAGGACCTTTTTAATACAGTACCTAGTAGAAGTACATACCATAAGAAAGGGACAATTTATTAACAACGTAAAATTTAACTTGAATCTCTATTTCCTATTTGACACTGTTAACGCATGAAATGCCAGTAATTTTTTCAATAAAATGCAATGGGTTCCATATTTATTTCATGTATTGCAATAAATCTGTGTGAACTTTGATTTCCCACTTTCATCCAAACTTCCTGTCTTAACAATTCCTTGAAATGGGCAAGAAGAACTATGACATCTGCGTCTTTGCAGTCTACTATGCATCTAGTATATCTGGATCTCTTTGCAGATAAAATATGTAGGAGGATTCTTGTGGCAGCTTCCTCGTGTCTAGATTCTAAGATATTATCAGCAAGTTCAAAATTAGATTTACTTATAATCCAAGACATTACTAAATCCCCCGCTGGTTGCAAACTGAATAGGGTAGTTCTTTGAAGCAAGTACCAATTGCTGAGACAAAAAATTTGTCAATTGACCTTTGTTAAAATATTGCATGTTTTGAATGTGTATGGAAAACCGCAGATCAACTGGTTTCGTCCTTTTGGGACTCATCAGTACGGTGCTTTCCCCTACACACTCAAACCATGCAATTTAACTTGCTATATAATTATGCTGCCGCGCTCTGGACAGATATCAGCAAGTGACAACTACTTTGAGTAATTATCTGGTATTAATTAATGGTACTGGACCGTTCGAACAACTACTCCTCGGGCAAATACCCCGCCAGTCATTGAATTATAGAACTAAATCCAGATTTTTTGTACTACGAGACGTTTCAGACTGCTACCCCACCTAAGGTAGTTGTCACTTGTCCAGACCGCGGCAGCATATATAGCAAGTTAAATTGCATGGTTCGAGTGTGTAGGGGAAAGCACCGTACTGATGAGTCCCAGAAGGACGAAACCAGTTGGTCTGCGGTTTTCCATACACATTCAAAACATGCAATATTTGAACAAAGATCGTCTTAAAAGCACGTACGTACATGGAGACAAATTAGGATTGTTTCAAAGCCACCTTAGGTGGGGTAGCAGTCTGAAACGTCTCGTAGTACAAAAAATCCGGATTTAGTTCTATAATTCAATGCCTCGCGGGGTATTTGTCCGAGGAGTAGTTGTTCGAACGGTCCAATACCATTAATTGACCTTTATTGAAAGATGAGTGGATAAACAGGTGCCATTGTTGAGGTAGTGGTGTATCTATGCTATCTATTAATCTGCTTATTGGCGTTTCCTTACTTCTCTTTAAACGAGTTGAATCCTTGATTGAATTTTCATAATAATAATCAAAAACTAGGTCGATCCTTTTAGCGTCGTATTGGTTTTAAAAAATAATAGATTGGAATATTTTCGCGTAGGTAGTCTCCGAAAGTTTTTGCTTTGGTCTCGGCTTTGGTCGGTTTTCCAAGAACTTGAACCACAGACATTCCATCAAAAATGTAACATGTTTCACCGGAGTTAATTGATGGCAAGACTTTAATGGAACTTTTGTAGGTTTCTATTAAGTTACCTAGTGCACTTTTATTCGATGGTGTTGCTAACATTCCATTTGATGTTAGTGATGTTAGTGCCATAGATGTTGTTCTAAATGGGGGTAATTCATAATAGATTGTACGACAAAAGGATGCAGCTGCAGAAAAAATGGAATATCCTGCATTGGTTCATGTTTTTGCATGGGCCAAAAGTCGTGTAAAAACGCAGTGTCAAATAGGAAATAGAGATTCAAGTTAAATTTTACGTTGTTAATAAATTGTCCCTTTCTTATTGTATGTACTTCTACTAGGTACTGTATTAAAAAGGTCCTGCAATAATGATTAATAAATTCATCCCTATAAGCCAGAAATAAGGAATAGTGTAGGTATGCCAAAAGCTAAATAGCATAGGTTTATAAGGAGGGAGTGAGACAAGTAAAGAGAAGAAGGTCGCGCGTGTGGACTGCGGGGTGCGGTGCAATGCGATGTATCCAGTGATTCGCGCAGCGGTGGCGAGCCTCTAGATTATGTACCTTGTTATATTTAATGGCATAACTTTCTTAATATTCATTCAAAAATTATAAATCAAAAACCATCATATTCTACAAGATTTGGGCAATAATTTATCAATAGAGGATAATTTCGCTAAATGCAACGGCGTAAGAGATAATAGAGTTTCAAAATAAAGAAAGCATAAAATAATTAGATTTTTGTTCACTTCGAACGGAGAAAAACGTCTGTAAACATTTTCGAGTTCCGTAAGAGGCTACGTAATTCAAAAACTTGTATAATTTATAAAACATATAAATTCTACAGAAATCTCTTCAATTTTTTTTTTGCTTTTAGAATATGATTTCACCTTTCGGCTCGTATACGTAACTTGAAAATTTTAAATTGCGCCCTTTTACACAGGACAATTTTTTGACGACTTTCGAATATTAGTTCCATAGGACCTAAGCTGTAATACCGGATAGGTCAAACATTTTAACCTCGAAATGCCCAATAACTTAATTTTTAAGCACATTTCGGACGCGCCAGCACTCCACTATTATATATGAGTCACAGAGTCGACTCTTCTGATTTTACTGAATCGACTCTTTTAAATCAGGAATGTGATTCGACTCAATGTTTCGAATCACTCACTCAGTAGCCAACTCTGCAACTATTATTTTTGATATAATATCAACTTGTTAAAGGTTGATATTCTCAGCAAAAAATAAACTATTTAATGACATAAAAATCCAATATGGCATCAATAAGAAAAAATAAACCTGATGATGACTGCAAGTGTATGAAACGTCGGAGACAATTTTAGAGTACTGAGAAATATGCGGGTTAAACAACCATTTAAACCTGTTTTTAAAAATCATTAAAATGTTAATAAATAACGAAGTTATTAACAAAAAACCAAATTGCTATTTTTTCCTTTTTTTCAAATATCTGGGAAATCAACAGAGCGAAGTCGATTTTTGTGAGGGCATATTAAAAAGCTCCAAATTGCAAAACTTTTTCCGCATTTAAACGTGTTTCTATCTTTAAAGATAAGTGAGATAGCAATGCTGTCGAGGCTTATCTGGGACACGCTTGGTGCAAGTATTAGCAAGAGCTAATTATTAGCCAAATTATGCGGCGGTGATGAGTGGTACTGGACCATTCGAACAACTACTCCTCGGGCAAATACCCCGCCAGACCAAAATAATACAAAATATATTCAAGATTGCAATATTCACATTTTTCATCTACTTTATCTGGAGTATATTAATGTTTTATTTGTCGACTATGACTATTACGCCCTCTAGCAGCAAACTTAGAAACTTGAAAATAATTTCAAACGATTTCTCTTGGCCTCTTTTATTATAATTTTTTCTTTCCCATAGCTGTACCACGAACGGTTCCTTAGATATGGCCGGCATCCTTTCTTATTTGGACATCCGGTACATATGTAGCTAAGGGACCATCAAACAATAAATTTGAAAACTACACGTTGGTTCTGAAGCACAAAGGAGCCATGCCCCTTTTGCGACAAGTAGTCCAGAGCAAGATTGCTACGCTCGAGATTAAATAAACGAATAATTCGGAATCGTGCGGAACCGGAAGGGGAAAAGTTCAAACAATTCATAACAATGTAGTTAATCGGAAAAATCAGGTTAAATGTGCCCCACAAATTGCTAATCTTTTATAAAAAGTCTCGTAGTACCATATGGCGGACAGACGACATGCGTAATTTTGCGATTCCAGTGCAGAGATGTTCCGAACCTTACGAGAAATAACACAGTGTAAAAAGACTTACTCCACTCCCGAAACTTCATGATCACATACACAAAATAAACAGCATGTACGCATTTATTTTTTTTGTTGATCTAGATTGTCAAAAGTTATACCTGCATAAACGAATGCACCCATTCGACTGCGCTCATTAGGAGGGATCCATTTTGCCAGAAGAGCGTGCGTGCATGGTACAATAGGGCCCTGACCAGAAATTTACAGTTGAAAACCAATACAAGGTACAAAAGCGAGAAAATTCAACTTTCGTCTCTTCGTCGTTAACTCGGAATTTCGGCGCACGCGCTATGATTTTTCTCACTTTGCACTTGTCGTGTTAAGTCTACTTACCTCGCCTAATCCTTGAATAAACCTAACGGTTATGAGCCACCAGATGCCCCATTCGGCCGCGATGGGGACCAGCAGCCCGAACAGAGAGTTTATCAGCATCCCCACGCCCAGGAAGTAGATGCTTCCATAGCGTTTCGAGAGCAAACCGAACGGTATCTGCGTCACCACGTAGCCATAGAAAAAAGAACTTAAAATGTAACCCTGGGTGTCCGTCTCCCATATGAATGAGCCGTCATTGCTGCTGTCTGACGGGCGAGGTGGAGCAGTCTGCACAAGACGAAAAGCAATGCAACAACATTACAGAGAAGGTTGTGGAGGACACTCACCTCATTCACGCTTAAAACAGCGTCGCATTCATCATCCGTTAATTCCACGGAGCCCCCTATTGCCGTATGATTTACCATAGCCACTATAGCCACGGACATATTTGTTCGCATTATGTAAGCGTTCGCCATTCCTAAGAACAGCATAAACGTCACTATATGTCTCGTTCCTATCCATGCTGAAACAAATTAAAAATTAATTAAAACCGGTTACGCGTTTCATCATTATTTTACAAAAACTTCTGCATTTATGCACAAAATGAAGATGAATATTTACAGCTCCATGCGGAATCTTGTTCTTGATGTAACGGTACTCGGGAGCTCATTGCTGCACGTGTTACTATAAAGTCTCGCAGTGCGGACGAAAGAATTCGTGGAATTTTAGTTTATAGGGAAACATAAACTGTTATCAGGGTAATATTCGAAAATTACTGGTAATCAAACTTTGTAATTGACGAAAATACAAAAAGAATGCTAATTATATAGAGAGCACATTACAAATATTACAAAAGTTTTAAAAAGATGATTTTACCAACAAACTGACACGAAATCCAATTTCTCGGAGTATTTTTGTAATTAATGATGCGACGTATCATAATGCATTAGCTAAAAACTGTCGTCCAACAACTCCGAATGGAAAAAAAACATTTTATCCACAATTATTTTAAATTGAAATTTGAATGAACTGTCAATGTCACTTCATCATTCTGACAACCTAGAACTACCAGTGCCAACCAGATAAAATGAAATTTACCATGGAATTCTTCCCGAGGGGTATTAAATAAACAAAAGGTACTAAAAAGAATACCTGAGATAAATTTGTTGACAGAAGATTAACAGTATTTAATTACGCATATCCAATGTTACAAAATATTTTATCATTATTTATATATTAGATTTAGTTCAACGACATCCAGCTGTAGATTCTTGATGACATTAAAATGCTTATTCTTGCATTTGGACGACTAACAATTATCAGTATCTTAAGAACACGTAAAAATATATCAAAAAAACACGAAGAGTATCTCAATTCAACGTCATAATTCAACTTGAACCTTGCCCCTGATAATTATTTAAAATTACTCTTGTTTTTGTTGATGGAATTGTACATTGTAAACACAAACAATTTGTTATAATGGTTTAATTTGAATAAACGTGCTAATCTAACTCAAACGGTCAAACGCAATATGCAATTAACATTTTTTGACTTTTTGAATTTGAATTATCCTATGACGTTACAAATCCCGGTAAGAATGCACCAATCAAGAGGCAGAAGACGAGCGTTAAAAATTCCCTAGCTCCACATAACCTACTTTCCGTATTTGTATTTCGAACAATAACAAAAAGTAAATTTCCATTAAAAATAATGAAATAGATCTAGAAACATCTTATTCTAAGTAAATAGTTCGCTTGTTCGAATGAAATGATAAAGCGGTCTAAAAAATATTTCTATGCTCCTATCATCTTGTAAAATTCCAGAGTTTATCTAACGGTGACAGTTTTCTAGTTCGTTTTGTATAATAAAATTATAAATGACTGAATTTCATTTAGAAAAAATTTTACCATCTTTGAAAAAACGACAGGTGAAACACATTTCGACAAAACCTAGACATAACAAGGGGGTTCTGATGTCTACTAGTCTACAGGGAGTTCCTCAGTCTCAGTTCATGTAAAAAGTTCCTCAATTTGTACATTGTACTTTACAACTTTTATTGACAAGTAAATTCTGAACAAAATCGTGCCTAAATACCGTCATCCTGACTTCAATGCTTCAAACACACTCAAAAAGACATTTTGTAGCATTGTTGGTCATAATCTGACGTTCGAGTGGTCTCATTGGTGGAAATATTTAAATTCGTCTTGGCGGGAAGCATTTTCACCAATTAGGACACTTTAGGGCGATTCACGTGAATTTAGCTTTAAGACAACTTCTAAAAAATAAAAACAATTGTCTGGGGTAGTTCTCACTTGCAGATTTTTACCAGCGTCATTTTAAATTTTATCAATTTAGGTTAAAACTGTTTACTCATAGTAAATTAGATGTGACGAGTATATTATGTGTGTATTTTTTTATTATCTTCAGAATTGAACAATCGAACATGTTTCAATTCCTGAATTTTTGTAGCAAGTATGAGTAAGCGTGTACTTACACACGTAAAAATACTTTGTAGGTATAGTGATAACGTTATAGGACCCTCAAAAATTTATCTATGAAATCCGTGATGACCTACTACAGATAGAAAAAGTTTAAAATTGAATTAAAATGCCGCGTAATGGTCCACAGTGATCAAATCTTATTAACCTCATGATTGTCAAATAATTATACAGAGTAAATGACAGTTACAGAATTTGGGCAGAATAGTCAAAAATAGTCCCTGCAAAAAAATACTACCTTCAAATTAGAAGATGTGCGGAGATTAGCGGAATCGCCTCCATCGCTCGCCAACCTAAAACTGTTGGACTGTATTATACGTTTCTATGGCAACGTCCTCTCAACAGTCCCAAACATTACGTACAATCTTACTACTTTAGCATTTTACAAAGCTGATTCACACATTCATAAAAATTGTTACAGTCGGCAAATAGAACACACCAAAATTTCGCAATAAATTAATAACAACTGTATGTACCTAACAAAAATGTCACGTGTTTCGCTCGTGCCAACAATTTTTAGTACTACGCTTTAACGATATTTGTTGTCTATTAAACAGATTTATAAAATAAAATCTGATTCTCACTTATTGGTGATTACTATAAGCTTGTTATAATATGACGTTGCCATGGCAATTGACCCCAGACTTAAAACAGCTCATGATTGGTCATTCACACCACCAGACTAGGCCCATGAATAATTCACGATTTATCATAAATATTTTGAGTAATGATTACTATAACTCAAAGATTGTAATGAAATGGATTAATGTCACGAACTGAGATGAGAGCAAGACAAAAATGGCGCTTACAATAATTTTCCCACCATCAAAATCAAAATTTCTGAAAAATCTACGAGTCCAATAACACATTTCCTGGTTTAATGACTAAAAACTTAGGATTTTACAAAACAATCTTATTTTATCGGGAATTTTCTGAGGTACATTTCTGGGAATTTATTTTCACGATAGCCGGAATTGTAGACATTTCTAAATCCAAGAACGCGCCACTTGCACACTTGATCGCTTGATCCGGCATGTTCATTGTGACACGTGCAATTCATTCTTGGAAGTTGGAAAATATTGCAAAATGCGGGGTGCGGAGGTCAAATGGGGCGCAGATAATTTTAAAAAATACTCACATTTCCTGTTCTCCGTGAGTTTGGGCTCCTGTCTGTCGCCGTTGCAAACGACACTGTATTTCGTGTGATTGTAATGTCCGTTTTTCGTACTCATGTTGATTTTGGTTAAAATTAGTGACTGAACGAGAGTGCTATTATTAGTTCACTTATATATGCCACCTTTTGGTTGCCATGCTTCGAGTGGATCTTTACGAATTAATACAAGCCATAAAAGTATCAAAAACTTTACAACTCTTTTTCTATCAATGCAATAAAATTAATTTATCTGGATACAATGGACACTATCACTTAATCTATCGAATTTACGTCGGACACTTGTATTTTATCCGTTTTCTGGACAGTATTAGTGTAAAACGTTCAGACGACACCGAAACTAAAGTCATAATCGCTGCACATCCGTATTTAAAAGTTTCAACACCACTAGTGCAAACAAAAACTGCAATAAATAAGTTACTGATTGTTCGCTTCAACTTTTGACTGTTTTATTGAAAAGGCGACGTTTTATCACCGAGCCGGCACTCCGACAAAAATGCTCAAGAAAACACTTTCCCTCTCTCACCGCCAACTCCAATTTACACGAGTGGAACAAGGATAAAACTAGTGACGCGCTAAAACATCCCAATCCACCCGAGCGTTTGAGCTACGCGTGCGTGCAAACGTCTCTACAGTATCCGCTTTAGTTCAAATCTACCACGTTTGTTTGCTTTTGCACTTCGCACTATTTTTGATTAAATTAGTGATTTAGACGGTCACACTTTAAGATACTTACACCGAAAAACGATAATACTGCCACAAAATGTGGTTTTATACTAACAATCGAGATTTCCAAATATGCTTTTAACATTTTATTACAGATAACGATATGAGGCATTTCCAAAGCGTGACGATCGTGCTCCACACGTTCATCCGAGCACGTGAAAGTAATTATATTTGATTACAGCTGTTATAATTAATTATTAATTGTATTATTTCGGTTGAGAGGGAATTCTCAATGATGAGTAGCGAAAAATTGTGCAGCATGTAACGATGTCTGAAGTGCTATTTTTTATTTTGTGCTTTAGTCATGCTAATAAGTATTGCATAATGTTCACTGATAATGTTGAAGCAATAATTGAAATTAAGACTGACGTTGTGATTGGACTGTTAAAATAATTGCGGTCGTTATCAGTTTGAAAAACAGGGGTTTCTCCTTTTACTTTTCACGAAACAAATTTAGTTCATTCGGGTTGAAGTACAGTCCATTCAGAATAAGAAAAGGCCAGGGTTGGGTGACGCAACCAGCGCTTGCGCAGTAAAAAAGATTACCTCAACTGCCAAACGTTTTTAGTGACGTAATTCAAATATTCGTTGGGGCACAATAGAAATGTACGTATGGCATGTTATACTTGAAGTCCATGATTTGTCACTTGATAATCCGAGTCAGCCGATATTGTGGATAGACCCGTGACCGCTCAAGTGCCCTGCATCGCTGTGTATCTAATCATGGTCAAATGGTTCAGTTTCATACACTACGACAATTCCAAGAAACACCAATCATGCGTGATCTTGATCAAAAAGAAATTGAAAATATCAGATTCTTTTAGATGACGCCTGCAACGCCGCAAGTAACCGAAATTATTTCAAAAGAAATTTACGAAATGCTTATATACAGATTCAAGTAAAGATAGAACGTAAGCGTCAAAAATATTGTATTTTTTACGTACAATATATAGGTACATCAATTGAAGTGTTTATTACACTCGAAATAACCGGTGCCGTATAACGATGACCTAGCATACCTATCCGACACAAAGTCGCAAAATATCGAAGGCACCCAATAATTACTTATTATTAAAATTTTATTTAAACATAATAAATCTATTGACTCACTTTTATATAACCTGTTAATCTATGTTAATCTATTAATTTATATATGAGACTTAATTCTGTTCCTTATTTCGTAGGAATAGTACCATTCATTAAGCAATTTTGTGTGTTATTTATAAGACAATAAAATCAACATCATGTGCATTGAAATGTCATGTGACTGATGCGATTGTTTAATTTTAGAATTTCGAAATATAGGGCGTAAGCACTTTATGGTGCTATTATTAACTGATAAATAGTTATAGGCTGGTCAGGCCATATACTCAAAAAATTTCTAATAGCTTCCCATTATCTATCTTTTAATCATACGTCTGTAACACTGCAGTTCAAAAGCTTTTCCTATGCGCCCCTACCATCCTCCATATTTCGGAGGTTTTTGGGAGTCGACGATAATGATTCTTTATGTTTAACACGACAGGGCCTGTATGTCAAATAGGACCGGACGTTAACAGTATTGTTAAATTATCCTTTTATTGTTTTACACTCATAATAAGCTTAAACATTTATATAATTCGAATTTATTAACCGGCCACGCGTCATAGCGATTTTATTTCCTATTTTTTGGCACACGACAAAATCCAAATACGGAGTCTATGGTATTTTACCCGACTTAATAATAAATCAGTTGCGTACACACTCAAAAATTTATTATATTTTCTTGTGTGTTCTTCTAACTAAAACATTATTATTATTTTAAATTTCATAAATTCATAAATTTGTTTTCTGCATTTGAGTTTTTCTTAGATTTGTTTGTTCAATGTTGCTTCATTCGTTGTTTACACGTACCCAAAGTCTACAGTTTAATTATTTTTCATAACTGGTAAACTTCCCTTGCTGGCGACCTGACGTCAGCGGCATTTTATACATTTAATTGGTCTATAAATTATTTGAATAATTATCCATTATATACAGAATGAAGAATTTCCTTCAATTTCTTCTGAATAGGGAGGTTCGGAGAAAAATAAGATATCTATTTTTGGCATGAAAATGACAGAAAATTGTTATTGTAATTGATTTACGGCGAAATTTTTTTTCTAAAAAATTTTTTTGCGGCGTAATAAGCGAAAGAAATTAGCTTATCACGCCCACATGCTAGTTCGCTTAGTTATTGGTTTGACGTCAGAGATTCGTAAGGCGCTCCTCCCACTTTTCTTGAAGTGCCCGTGAAGCGGTACCTATCTCATAACATACTTATTGGGACTATTTTGAGCGTGAATTTTTAAAGCAAGGTGTCAAGGAAACATAAAACAAAGACAACATAATCGATATAATGATGCAACAAGGGTATCAAAAGTTCGATTCACATAATTTGCCATATTTATGTAGTAGGTAGGTAAATGTCCCGGTAAATGTGGAAATGGTGTGTGATTCTTGCATCTAACCCCAATTTCATTCAACCTCAAAACAGTAGTGTAAAGGCAGACCGGTATAAGTAAAACAAAGTCAACAATTTATTAACTGCACATGCCTTTTATAATTCAGTATAAGTAGGTATGTAGATTGTAGATACCTGCTTACTTCTGTTTGTAAAATAGGTACCTACCTATATTCTCTAATACAATACAATACATACCTACTCATTTATGTAGGTATGTATACCTAAGTAATTGACAAGTTATCAAGTTAACGGTAACGTAGGTACTAGGTACTTGTTTAACAAAAAGAAACAACTGCTATATTGTGGAACGGTTAATGTAGAAACTCGGAAGAGACTCTTAAATTACCGAACCTGCCTATTGGCACCCTTCGAGCGGGGTGAGATCTCTGGGAGTGCTCGGTCTAGTTGTTTTATAATGTAAATTATTCTCTGCTGTCTCATTGGTGAATACTGAATCATCATTAGTAACTCATTTGTTAGAAAATCCAGTAATCATAATAATTTAGAATCTCTATTTTATTTCAATGGGTTACTTTCGGGACAGACAGTTAGTTTGACAAAGGACAGGATGTTTAGCACTTGAGAGAGGTAGTTGCATCCCCGAGGAAATAATTATAAATTCATTTTAATGTAAATATCAGTGTAAAGTGATTATATCAGGTATGTTTTGAATTCAATTTTATTATTTTGTATATTAGTATATTTGATGTAACTGAATTATAACACAAAGTGTTCTTAAAACGTCATGAATTCTAAACTGACCAAATGGTCGCACTTATTCCTGACTTCAAGTCTCTTAGCTCAACAAATACATAATTAATTATTCCATAATATTGATTAATAACCACGTATCGTGTTTAGTATCTCTGCTTCGTTATAAAGGCGATAACCGTTAAGGAGTACGCCAATAAAAAAAAACTTTAACGACAGCTGTTTGATTGTTGTCAGTAATAAATTATAAAAAATACGTTTTGTATCTCGATAGAGAACACTAAACACTTTTTATTTATGATTAATGCAGATGGCAACCAATCTGTTTTTGTACCAAAACGATAATTTAATAATGCCTTCAAAGATATGAATAAATCTTGATGTGTTGAGCAGAAATCTGCAAGGGTGGGGTAGGGTCCGTTACAATGTGGAGTCTCCAAATGGAAAGGAAAGCGGTCTTAAGAAAATGGATGACCTCATTTCAATTTGCTTGAAGTGTATGGAATTAGGGATTCCAGTTTTAGTACGAAGAAAACTAGGAAATATTCAGTTGTCTACTTACTTTTTTGTTGTATTTTCATTTGCTTACTGGGACATAATAGAGGGGTGCATTCGGTATGGTCGGCAACTGCAAGTTATTACGAACAATTAATTTTGATGTCAAGAAGATGGGACTTGTGGAAGATGTAGAGGCAGTGGACGCATGACGAATACCCTTGTATATCGAAAATGCGATTAATATTGTTAAGGGCTGAACAGCCTCATGGATTAATGTACAGGCCCAAACTATTAATATTTCAACATGTTTAGATTCGAAGATGATAAAGCAGTGTTAACATCCAGCAAAGAAGAATTAGAAATGGCTCTGAATTAAATGGAAGCAGTTTTGACAGATAGAAATATTAAATGAGAAGGTAGAAGAAATCGCGGATGGTATAAAATGTGTAGAAAATGCGACAACAATAGTCTGTAAATAATTTCTAAATAATGTATGCATATGTATAATCATTTTTCTCAGTTTTTATGGATTGCACAATTACCTGATAAACAATTAATTATGAATTAACTTGTCTTGTAACGATATTCAGAATAATGATTCATTTTATAAATTTCGCAACATTTATCTAATTTTCTGGTGATTCCACTACGTAGACATCCATTTCAGAGAGCATAGTTCACATTCATGTGTTTCCTTGAATTGTAATTGCAGAGACTCATCCCGAACTATGAATAGCAAGCAAGGTCGTAAATCTTTTTCAACAATGCACCTAAAAATATTTTTGAAGTAAGTAGCATGTACGTACACGTAACTAAGTCAATATAACGGAAACGTGATTCGCACTGTATGTAATTTTCATTATGCAAATGTCTTTTTTTGCGGAAACACTTACTGCAATTAGGTATAAAAAGTTTGAATCATAATTGGTATTTATTAGAGTTGAAAAAAATGTTTAAACGTCACCTATCGACCGAAATTCCACTCAATTTTTTTAAAAAGTGAAAAAAGTGAATACATTTATAAAATTTAGGTCCCTAGGCCATCTACAAGTTACGCTCGTGCTTATGAATAATAAAAAAATGTGACTCGACAAAAGTATAACAAAGGGCCGAAAAATTATCTTTTAAAACAAATTAGATAAAAAATACACTTAATTTCGAACGCGAATAATAAGAAAGCGCTTTTCCCACCTAAATAGGTATGACTTTGCAGTTTATAAAAGGAAAACGTTTGCATTTGCACGTGCAAGCGTGTGTTCTTTGATAATAAATTTCTCGAAATTGCTTCAAATGTTGCTATAAATATTTGACGATACTTCTTAAACATTGCTGATGATTGAAGAATCAATTAACAATTAACACCAATTAACAAAGTGTTCGACAAAACCGATAAAAGAAAATGGCGGGAAAATCGCATAGTCTAATGACGATCAACGCCGAAGTAGATCAAACGCTATACTTTCCACAAAATGAGCTACATAATTATCAAAGTATTAAAACTAAAACCTTGATGAAGACTTAAAAATAAATCACAAGACCTATGTATGTAGTATCACAGGTGAAATTAACTTACGGAGTTGGGCTTGGAAACAAAACGAGCGCCATATTGGTTCTCTACAACTCCAGTACTATTAGTTTCGCTAGTCACCGATTGATGTCGCTCGTCTCTTATCTAAATATTAACACCATTCGTTTTCTAATAATACTTTTTTTTGATTCATTTATGTAAGTACTGAATGGAGGATTCAATACTAGCTATTAAATTTTCGGTGCCCACGAGATTTTGGCAAGCTAAACTTCAAGCCTTTATTTAATAAGTTTAGTTCGGGTTTATCAAAGGTTTGAGCCGATAGATTTTCAAAAATATAATCGTATATGGGTTGTTCCATTTATAATGAGGAAGTCAATACGGCACAGGAAAAGTGCTGCACCCTGTATAGCTGAAAATAATTGTAATGCGTTTAGAAGATCACCTAAAGAATGCCGCACTGGGTGGACAGAATTAAAATTGTTTAATTATCAAAATACATAATGTAATTATCAGTATTCAATATAATATTGCTCTCTTTTCAGAGTTCACCCAAGAATTAACTAGATTTCTAAGAATGAGCCAGATTTCTGCTCTTCAAGCACATAATAAGGTGGTATGTGTCTCGATGGGTAATAAATTTCAATAAATTTTTTCCGTAAACGGAATTTTTTCGCGATCTGTGCAATTCTCACAAAAATATGTTATTTAGTGGTTAGTGGAAAAATTTGATAATAAAGATTTTACATAAATGAGATCTCTCATAAACTATTAGAGTCGCAACACAATTTTTTACGAGTCAATTTAAAATTTCGGAAACATTCTCTTTACTTGAATTAATTATTTTATTTTAATTACTAATATTTTAATCAGAGCCAAATCTTAAAATCTTTATAATGAATGCGTTACAACACTGACGTTTCCCCTATTATTAAATAATAGTGTTTGTCCACGACTATCTCTTATAATATACTCTTTATACTTGTGTTTCTTCAATCATAATTAGATACATTAATCACTGCAGTGATTAATGAATATTATTCACTACACCAATAGGAACATCGCTTTGACCCTTTTTTACATTTATTTAGTAAGCCGCGATCGCGATGTGTCAGTTCAAATTGAAACGTCAAATCAGCATGGTTTGCTTTTAATTTGAAATGCGTATTCTAAAAAAGAAGATATAATGAGTAGTGAGAGTGAAAACGAGGTTTCTTTAACAGCACCAGCAATAAAAGAAGCTGCAGAACTTGCCTCATTAGATTCATTGCCAAAAAAAACAAGAAAATTATACCTGAGAGCGTATGTATGAATTTTTCTTACACTGGAGAAGGGAAATGAAGGTAAATTCTTTCTGGGAATCTGTTTTGATAGTTGTGGACAAAGTATAGTATACAACTAGTTATAATGATGCTATTATTACCTCGGATGATTACAAAACTCGCTTGTTTCACTCGCTCGTGTTGTAAACTTCATCCTCGGTAATAATAGCATTCATTATAAACTCGTGTATAATATACTATTAGAACAAGAATTAAAATACGTATTTGCAAATTTAAATGGTATAATTCCACAAATCAATAATTTTATGCAAATTTTGGGAAAACAAGTTGCTATCAAATTACACAAATGACACGCAAAACGTAAATGGAACTTTAAATATTTGTATTCATTTGCATTTGCAATAAATCGCAAAAGTTTCAAATAATTTTCATTTCTCTCATTTTTCAAGATAAAGCGCCATCTTCAGCTTGTAATGAGTATTAATCTTAGCAGCCTACACTCGACCATCACAGCATACTGTTCACATTCAGAGCCACCTGTGGGATCATCCAAGAACCTACTACGTAATTAAGATAGACTCGCTTAGATGGCGCTCCCATATAGTTGTTTTTAGGGTTCCTGTATACAGGGACCCTAGTTGTTTTCAGTTATTTTGGCTCGTACGTCAATATGACAGTATGGGTCAAATATGTATTGCATTCCAGCAATTCTCAACAAGTAGAATTTATGATTATTTGAAAGAAGGCACCATAGATTAATAAATTGCTGGAAAATGCATGCACTTATCTATGTATGTAATTCCCAAAGTAGTTTAACGATTCAATCAGTATAATAATTACTATATTTTCGGGAGTTTCATTGGAATATAGCGACACAGATAAATTACAGAAGTTCAATTTTAGCTAAATGAACAAAACTTAATGCAGACAATAACTAAAGTGATGCTAAATAAGTGGTCGGTAATACGTAAACAAGTATAATATAAATAAAATACTATAATACATGTTACCTAACTGAAATAATGAACTGAAGAAAGTTGAAAAGAAAATTAATTTGAAACATTTACGAAAGAAAAAATTTATAAAAAAGAATTCTAATTAATTGTCGTAATAACTACATATTAGGATCTTATCATCATAAGGTTCTCAGTCCGAAGACTGGTTGGACGCGTACCTCCATTCTTTTCTATCCTGAGCTAACCTACGCATTTCCCTAAAAGTAGAACATCCTACATCCCTAACTATTTGAGAGCAGTAGTCTAATCTAGGCCTACCCCTACCTCTTTTTATTCCTATCTCTGACTCTAGTATGTCACGAACTATTCCTTCGTGTCTTAGAAGGTGTCCTACCATCCTATCTCTCCTACTCTTTATTGTTTTCCATACCTTTCGCTTTTCCCCAACTCTTTCTAATACTTCCCTATTGCTAACCTTATCTATCCACGGTATCTTCATCATGCGTCTGTAGCACCACATTTCAAACGCTTCTACTCTTTTTCTATCCGCTTCTCCTATTGTCCAAGTTTCGCACCCGTATAATGCCGTACTCCATACATACGACGTTAAGAGTCTCTTCCTAGTCTCTATATTAACCGTTCTCGAGCATAACAGTTGTTTCTTTTTGTTAAACGCAACTCGGCCCTGCGCCATTCTTTGTTTTATATCTTTAGTGCTCCTACCGTCTTGAGTTATTTTACTTCCTAAGTAGCAGAAATCCGCGACCTCCTCTATCTTCTCATTTCCAATTTGTATTTCCATTTTAGTTCTATTTTCACATCCCCTACATACCAAAATTTTAGTTTTCTTTTTATTGATTTTCATGCCGAAGCCCTGTGTCAAAACTGCTTCCATTTCATTCAAAGCCGCTCCTAATTCTTCTTTGCTAGATGCTAACACTGCTATATCATCCGCAAATCTGAGCATGTTAATAGTTTGGCCCTGTACATTGATCCCTGAGGCTGTTCTTTCCTTAACAATATTAATCGCATCTTCGATATATAAGTTGAAAACTAGAGGTGACAATGCACATCCCTGTCTCACTCCCTTCCGGATATCTACTTCCCTTTGTTCCTGCTCACATTCTATAACTGCCTTTTGCTCTTTGTAGAGATTATGTATTATTCTTCTGTCCCTGTATTTCATCCCTACCTTTCTCAGCACTTCGAACATCTTCCCCCATTTTACGTTGTCGAAGGCTTTTTCTAAATCTACAAATCCTATATAGACGCTCTTTCTCTTTTCTATCGTTTTTTCTATAATTACTCGTAAAGCTAGAATGGCCTCGCGCGTTCCTCTATTTCGTCTAAATCCGAACTGATCTTCTCCTAATATTTCTTCCGCCTTTTTCTCCATCCTTCTTTGCACAATTCTAGTTAAAATTTTTGACGCATGGGAAGTTAAACTGATAGTTCTAAAATTTTCGCATCTATCCGCGCCTTTTCTTTTTGGCAAAGCTACTATGATGTTCCGTTTGTAATCTTCTGGAATCTCGCCTGTCAGGTATATGCGACTAACTAGTTTAAATAAACGATCTATTACCTCTTGACCTGCGCACTTTAAGATTTCTGCCTGCAAGCCATCTATACCTGGTGCTTTATTATTCCTTAAACTTTTTAGTGCTATCTCAAACTCTTCTCTCATTATAGGACTCCCTAGTTTATCCCCCTCTACACTGCTTTCGCTTTCTAATATATCTTGCACTTCCTGTCCCGCATATAAGTTTCCTAAATATTCTTTCCACCTATCTACCTTCTCCCCACTTCCGATTAGGATATCTCCTGCCTCATTTCTAATGTTTTTGGTACTAGATCCAATTTCTCTAAAATTTCTCCTAATTATTTTATATGCTTCATCAGTCTTTCCTACTTCGAATTTATCTTCCACTTCTTTGCATTTATTATCGATCCATTGCTCTTTCGCTTTCCTACATTCCCGAATAATTTCCCACTTGATCGCCTTATATCTTTGTTTCCCTGTTTCATCTAACCTATTTTTATATTTTCGCCTTTCCTCTATTAGACTCACAATATGTTTTGTTATCCAGGGTTTCCTACTTTCATTCTGTTTATGACCCAAAATATCCCTAGCTGAGGAAACTAAACTATTTTTAATGCAATTCCATTCTGCCTCTATGTCCCTAACAATATTTCCACCCGTGCCCTTTAGTGCTTCGTTTGTATTTTTCTCGAACTTATTGCGCATATCATCATCTTTTAGTTTCTCTGGGTCAAGATACCTTCTTCCTCTTCTTTTTTTCAAAATCTTAAATTTAAGATTGGCTTTCATAACGACTATGTTGTGATCACTATCTATATCTGCTCCTGGATAACTTCTACAATCCCTAACTTGATTTCTAAATCTTTGCCTAACGAGAATGTAATCTTAAAAAAGTTCAAAAAATGTATCGTCTTCATCTTCAGAATCTTCAGATGAATCATTCAAGTTTATTATAAGCGGTTCAACTTCATCAAAGCGCACTTCACGTTCCCAGTCTTCCTCCACAATTTTTTCCGTGTGATTTATACAATTTTTCCAAACATCTGGAGTGACTTGGTCTAAAGCTTTTTGCCACATATCTAAAACTTGTTTGTCTCCAAAACCAACTTCTCCAATATGCAGGTCATAATATTGTTTGCAAATACCCCACACCAACTCTATTGGATTATACTGACAGTGGTAGGGTGGCAGTCTTAGGACTTGATGACCATGCTCTTGGAGCATTTCGTCTATAGCGTACCTTGGCTGTTGTTTATTCTCTTTACATAAATTTAGAAGTTCAGTTTTCAAAGCCGTTTCCGAAAATGGCACATTTTTAGTTACAAGCCAATCTTTTAATTTTGATTTATTCCAGGATGCATGGGGAACTGGCTCTACTAAGAAGCTATGGTATGATGCATTATCCATTACCACTAGCGACGGTTCCTCAAGGTTTGGTATTAGTTTTTCTAAAACCCACTTTTTGAACGAATTCTGATCCATTGAATCATGGTAGTCCGCCGATTTTGATTTTGTAGAGAACAGCAGCGATGCATTCGGTACAAAACCATGCCTAGTTCCTGAATGAAGTACAACAAATCGCTTCCCATTTGAAGCATGGCCTTTCTTACAGCTTTTAACGCTTTCATCTTGCCATGTGCGCTTACTTCCTCCTTTAGCAAAAATCCATGTTTCGTCGAGAAACACAAATTGTCTGGAATGTTCGCTTTTCATATTTTGTATGTATTCTCGTAAAAACGCAATGCGCTTGCTTGCAATGTGAGGTTGCTCACAAAGAAAACGGCGATTATTCTCCGTTTTGAAACAAAACCCCAAGTTCTTTAAAATACGCCACATACTCGTATTAGATACATCTATGACACCCCTTTGCTTTGCTAATTCATTCAGCGTTTGAATTGTAATGTGTTTCTTGTCTTCTCTCATCATATAAAACGTGTTGCGAATTTCGCATTTTATTTCTTCACTTACATCGTCACTCTTAAACTTTCGCCTGTTATGCGATTTTCCGGGGGTAGTAAGAGGATCACCAGATGTAGATTCTGCTTTGATACGACCTATGGTTCTTAAACTTATTTTCAACGCGGCAGAAACTCTCTCGTTCACAGAAGAAAATGGAATCAAAGGTCCTTTATTTTCTGCTTCTGCCTTAAAATACTCCATAAGATCTAGTACAAATTGCCTGCACTGTTTTGTTATAGTACACCCAGGCATTTTAGTTTAGTATTTCAATACCAAAATTGTTAGAAATAAATATTGGAAATTACTAATTTGACAGTTAATGAAATAAACTTGACGTTACAACTTATGAAATGCCAAAAAACATTTTTGTGCGTTCTGTTTCCAAGGAATTAAGATTGCACGTGCGTTAGCTGCCAAAGTAATAAAATTTATACATATTTTGATTGATACGTATGGCGTTTATTGCATCAACATACGTTCAATACAAAAACCATTGTGATTTGAACGAAAACATCATAAACATGAGGCGTTGCTTAGTGCATACACACGCCAAGATAGCTGAAATGAACTATAGAACATATTTCTTTTTACCTGATAAGTTATATGACCAACAATGCTCCAAGCAAATTTGTAATCACTTTAACCGCATAAAGCAACAATGCAATTTGGAGTAAGCTTTTTATCTTAATCTGAACAATCATTAATTAGAAAAGTTTTAATACGTAGCTTATAAAGTCGTGTGGACATACTTAAATACGAAATTTTTGCGTCAAGTGTTTATGCATATTGATAAAGATACATTTTTAAGTGACGGTTTTAGATAGCTTGTAGTTTAAACAAGAATAATTCATTTTTGTGTGACATGACTTTCGAAATGCGTAATATTACTAAAAATTAATTCATCACAACAAGGTAAAGCCAGAATACTGGCTGAACGCTTACCCTCATCCCCAAATTCTTCTTGAAACCACTTCTTTCAACTTCCATGGGGCATAGTTTTTTTAGCTTCTAAACTACTAAAACACGGATCGTCAGATTTTGACAGTTTGCTTGTCAATAAAATAAAGCAAATGCGGTTGCTAGGGGCAACATATTCCAAAGCTCTCTATGCTAGGGCGATAAATACTGCACATCCCTCGTGAATATAATTTGATACCCAACCGTTAATCATTTGATAAGGAAGCTTTAAAAGTTCAGGATTTAGTGTCTAAAAATATTTAAATTGAATCCACGTGCGTATGGTCAATCCTGTTTCCCGCAGTACGTGTACAAAATTAATCAAACTACAGAGTACAAAAATTTTTAAAAATTCGCCTTCGTTTTGGAAAAGTGCCACTTTTCTAAGCCTCCCAAAACAATTTGGCCTGAAAGCAGAAATACACATTTTTTTAATTTACAACTGTTAGCGCAATTTCTAATTTTGGTGCTCCGAAATCGGGTAAAATATTTGACATAGCAAAATCAACAGTACTACTTTGATCTTAAGAATTATGTGCCAATAAATCTACATTTGGCCAAATAATAATTTGAATTCTAAGCACTGATTATTAATTTACGAATTGCAATATTATAGAGAACCTTTTCTTCTACAGCGTTCAACTTTTACGAACCGCCGTTTTGAAAAGGGTAATTTTGGACTGGGTCATTCAACGAACTATCGATGCAATAACCGCTTACGTACAGCACAAATTATGTAGGTGGTTTTTAAAATAAAATTGAATTGTAAAATTTGTCTAATCTAAAAAGACCTTTGGTTCGCCGAATATGTATTCTTGTTTTTGGCATTACTGCAAGATACACAAATAGAATTGACATGATGTTCCTTAAACTGGCTTAAAGCAGTTTAGGACAAATATTGAGTTTAGTTTTTGTTTGTACACTTCTTCTCTTAAACTTATTTTTATTAGCTATAAATACCTATCTAAACTTTTTTACTTAGATCTTTTAAATCACTCTGGCTAGTTAAAGCTTAATACACCATGATTATTTACCACTTTAAAATCAATTTCTAAACTACAAAAATTACGTAACAATATTTGAAGTAAGACTAATGTAAATCCTATTAACTTTTTTGCAGATCATGAAATATGTGTATTTCACATTAAAACGATTAAAATGTAAGATTGTCCATGATTTGATGGCAATTTACGTCATTAAAATTAATTGTAATCCCATCACATGCGTCACGAACCGCTACTGATAAAACTGAACGAATACAGGAGCAAGCACCCATGTATGTATGTTTATGTAATATCAGAAATTCATGTATCATAGATGACCTGACTTACTGTAATGATGCATGTCATCATTATATCAGAAAATAGACTGGTAAACGTAATAAAGTATGAAAAGAATATGTTTGGTGACGCACAGTGGCGTGGAACGAATTTTAATTTAAAGCTCATCCACACAACTAAGTGCTGAATAGGAAGGTTCGGAGAAAAATAAGATATCTATTTTTGGCATGAAAATGACAGAAAATTGTTATTGTAATAGATTTACGGCGAATTTTTTTTTCTAAAAAATTTTTTTGCGGCGTAATAAGCGAAAGAAATTAGCTTATCACGCCCACATGCTAGTTCGTTTTGTTATTGGTTTGACGTCAGAGATTCGTAAGGCGCTCCTCCCACTTCTCTTGAAGTGCCCGTGAAGCGTACCTATCTTATAACATACTTATTGGGACTATTTCGAGCGTGAATTTTTAAAGTAAGGTGTCAAGGAAACATAAAACAAAGACAACATAATGGATATAATGATGCAACAAGGGTATCAAAAGTCCGATTCACATATTTATGTATGTAGTAGGTAAATGTCCCGGTAAATGTGGAAATGGTGTGTGATTCTTGCATCTAACCCCAATTTCATTCAACCTCAAAACAGTAGTGTAAAGGCAGAGCGGTATAAGTAAAACAAAGTCAACAATTTATTCACTGTACATGCGTTTTATAATTCAGTATAAGTAGGTATGTAGATTGTAGATACCTGCTTACTTCTGTTTGTAAAATAGGTACCTACCTATATTCTCTAATACAATACAATACATACCTACTCATTTATGTAGGTATGTATACCTAAGTGATTGACAAGTTATCAAGTTAACAGTTTTATAACGGATTGGAGACAAATACAACTCAAGCGAATCAAAAAACTACGCTACGTAGGTACTAGGTACTTGTTTAACAAAAAGAAACAACTGCTATATTCTGGAACGGTTAATGTAGAAACTCGGAAGAGACTCTTAAAGACGCATGTATGGAGTACGAAATTATACCTATGGGTGCGAAAGTTGGACAATGGCAGAAGCGGATTGAAAAAGAGTAGAAGCGTTTTAAATGTGATGCTACAGACGGGTGTTGAAGATACCGTGGATAGACAAGTTAGCAATAAGGAGGAATTAGAAAGAGTTGGGGAAAAGAGAAAAGTATGAAACACGCAATAAAGAATAGGGGATAGGATCGTAGGATGGTAGGACACCTTCTGAGACACAAAGGAATAGTTCGCGACATACTAGAGTCAGAGATAGGAATAAAGAGGTAGAAGTTGGAGCAGATTAGACTACTGCTCTCAAATAGTTGGGGATGTAGAATGTTCTACTTTTACGGAAATGCGTAGGCTAGCTCAGGGAAAGGATGGAGGTACGCGTCCTACCAGTCTTCAAAAGAGAACTTTATGATGACGTACTATTTAATTATTATTGTAAAATAGTTAATAAAATTTCCTTTTTTAGTTCAGGGAGGGAACGCTACGGCGATTCAGTATTTGGCTCCGTCATGCTCCTAGCATCCTGTTTCAAATTATGCTAACCGTAACACGTTACCAAGTACCAAGGGGTCCCAGAAAACTGTGGATAAATTACATTATGTTCGATTTTATTTAGAGTGGCTGCAATGGGGCAGCCGATAATTTTATAAACTTTTGCAATGATAAATTAATTCGCGAAAATATCGATAATGCTGACCGATTTTCCTTCTGGCTCTAACGAACCACTTTTTCCGTTTTATTGGTGTGCTGTACGATGTATTAGTCTGGGTACAAAACAGAAAACACCAGTTAGAACCAGTTAATAATATTTAACAATTTAACTACACATGCATATGCATAATACTTATGGGACTGCTGCGCGCTGAAGCTGGGACTTGTATGTTATACTAAGTTCTGACGTCACGCGGCCTACTCTCGCTGCAAGGTACGATTTCTAGCCTCGCACCGACGGAAAACTTTGCAACGGCTTCACAGGCGAAGGAATTTTTTTTTAACAAAATTAACAACATAACTGCCTTCAGTATAATAAACTCTATCAATTTTAATGAAATTTGAAAATTACCGAACCTGCCTATTCCACAGCGCGGGTTCTAATCTGGGACAGTGCCGATTGGGCTACTTCTTACATTTTATACTTTGTTGTGTTAGCGCTCTTCTGATTTAGACACAAATAACGATAATACTGATATGAAAATTCGGCGTCCATTTTTTATATCTCTAAAATATTAGATTGTATTGTTTACCAAAAAAAAATACTTCAGTAGACTGATTAGTTACAAGGGATTAACTTCTGTTAAATCTATTTTGTCATGCATAATCGATGATGTACCTATATAAGCATACAATGAAACATGTGCCCAATGAATTAAATATAAACAGACATTGACATAAATTAAATACTTAATTGTCCTGAAATCATTCACCGCATTTACCGAGAATTTTAAATTACCAACCAAAGGACGCGACAATGTAAGTGACTGATTGCTCGCAACCTCAAACCAGGACAATCAGCGAAAAATTCGAAAACATGTTTTTATTGATTACAGTGGTGGGATTGAGAACTTTCATGTAAATTCATTATGAATTCTGCCGAAAGATAGTGAAACAGTAATTAAACTGGACACGTGTTTCGCTGACAACGTCGGCATCCTCAGAAGTCGAAGATTAATCTAAATCTAAACTTACACCACGTTGCTATAAATGCTAAACCTCCTACTACTGAAGTAAAATGAATCGATAAACCCACAGGATTTCTTAGAACTTTCGGAACATAAGAGCATTAACCGGAGGGTAAGTTTTTATGGGGGTACGATTTTATATCATCATTTGGTAAGTGTGTCTGAAGAAATTCGATGTACGCTCTCTCGTTGTGAGTTGCTGAATACCCTGTATGCTTCAAATAGCTGCATTTTATGAACACACTCCACTGATTAAGCGATTAGATAATTTTAGAGCGGCCACCGCTTTGTTGGAACATACGCGAGGTTTACTTTTAAAAGTTTTGGCAATGAAAACTTTTTACAATTATTAGCCACACGAGATGTGAGCACGTTACCAGCGGATGGTCTCGTGTTGCAGTAAAACTTGTAATTTTGATCAATTATCATAGTCATAAAATAATTTAGATACTACATTCGCATATAAATGATAACATTGATTGCCCCTAATTGGTTGCAAGCGTTTTTGGGGTTACAGTCTGCTTCGCCATTTTCCATGTCTCCCCCGGTTGCATCTTTGCCAAGGCTGTGAATTTTTATTTTGATTTTAGTATTGAAAATACTTCTGGGCGCGTGTATACGGGACTCATCTTACGAAAAATGTATCGACAGGCGACAGATTTTGTCGTAGTGCAGCGATATTCAGCAAATACTAAAATTTTAACTTTGAGTGATCCCAAAGTATAACCAGATGAAACTCTCACAGATGATTCTACAAGTCTTTTGGCACCTAAAAATGGCAATTACGACTTTTTTGTATGGGACGCCGTTTGGGTCTTTAATCGTCTATTTAAGGATATGTTACAGATGTCTGTAAATCGGGAATTATGGATATCCCACAGATATTTTTAAATCATTTTGGATATCAAACAGTGAACAATGATTATTTTTATCTGCGAGATATCTTTAAATATTTAAAAATATCTCACAGATATTTTTAATTCTATAATTACGGATATCTACTAAGCATTTTGATATCCAAAATTGTGGCGCCACCTATAAGGCGAAAGATGTAATTATTATTTTCTTTTGGGCTAGTGTAAATCGGTCGCGCGGCTCCACAGTGTTGCCAACCTTTACCGAAATTTCGGTAGATCTACCGATTTTATATGTTATCTACCGAAATGATACATAATTCTACCGAAATTTCATTTTTTAATTATGCAATAGAGTCCATTAGTGTAACGGCAAAATCAGAGCGCGAAATTTAAAACGCTATCGGCTGTCCTAAGAGAAAAGTAGAATAAAATTTTTCAATGCATTTTAAATGGAGCTTAGATGACCTTGCACTTCACATTCTATTTTTACCTTTCATCCTGATTTCTTAACATTAAATCAATATATGGCGATTACTATGAAGCTTTTTCGGTGTTTGTTTTGTAAAAGCATTTATTTATGCAGTCATTTTGTTTAAAACCAAAATGCAACAAACTACTGCAATTTACGGCGCTAGAACCGGCGCAATAGATGGTTTAAATCGTCCATAGAAGTCCTTAATAACACTAATTTTTAACACTTTCTTTTCCATTTTACACTTTTTAAATATAAATAAATTCTTAAACCCCCTATTAAATAAAGATTAAACAATAAATTAGCCGGAGAAATAAACAACTTAACCTCAAACCCTGTGCATCAAACGTCAAAATAATAATGATCTGGTCTAAACAAGACATAAGTTCTTTTATTATATGTACTGTACTCATCCGTTTTAAAATATTTCTGAAATTAAGTTGTATTTTAAGTTGTTTTTGAAAATGTAACAGCTGGAAAGAGCAGTCTATTTGTCACTTGCAGAATCCCTGTGAACAGTAAACCGTTGTTAATATTGAAGTGGCGTGTAAATACTGTGAAAATATTGTGAAAATCCCTAATGAATATGTGTCCAAAAATGGCTACAAAAATAGATACAGGATGTTGAAATTTCTTACAAAAATGTAATATCTGCTTGTATCGTTACCTACTATTTTCAGCTGTTTTGCGCTATTCTCAAGTATTTACACGCCAATTCGATATTTACAACACTTTACTATTAGAAAGAATGGATTGACAATTTCGTTTTTAAAATCTCGGACTAATGCACCGTGTTACACAAAATTATTTCTCTCTGAAACTATGCCTCGAACGCAAAAAACAAAAGAGCGATTTTTTCTTGTAAATAAAACAAAAATTCTAATATTTTGCAACTTATCTATGTAAGTCAGTAGCGTAACATAGTTTCGGTAATAAATGTGGTCTCCCCACCTCGTAGTGACGCCACTGGTGAGAGTACAAAACTCAAAATTTATAAATTAGTAAATAACTTCAAGGAATTATTATTCCCAAAATTCCAAATGAATAGGTCCGGTAGTTTTCCAGATATTAAAAAAATAACATTTTTGAAAGAAATTTCAACACCTTGTATCTCGCTTAACCGGCATTTTTGGACATACGTTGATTAAGGTTTTTCGCATTATTTTTAAGTATTCTATCTACCCTAGAAGTTTGTTACACTCATTATAGATCACCCTGTATTGCATTATACTCCGATCATCTTTTTACCCTACAAAATTTGCATTCCTCTAAAACGTTGAAGATTCACTTCTATCGCGAGTGGCGACCACGCATCCAGTTTTTTTAATCATGTTTTTCCTTGCCCTCAGCGTTCAGGTTATTGCCAATAAGTGGTGCGAATAATATTGAAATATTAATAACGGTCAACGGCAAAACCAGCGCCGGCAATGAAAAGTAAATTTGCTGGCTGCCGGCGGCGACAGCGCAGGCACTTCCGGGGATAAATATCCCAGGAAGTACCAACGTTGCCAAGCGTTTCCAATGTGTAAATATCCATCAAGTAGCTCATACAAGAGCCTACCTTGCATCGGCACCTTGGTTAATGGGATACACATGAAGTTAGCGGTTCAGGTAGCTTGGGGTGCAAACCCGCTGGGGATGACTTTTTTAGTCATATTTTTCCTTGCCCTCCAGGCAAAATGCTTGCCGTCTGTAAGTTTCAAGCTTATAGTTTCTTAGGGCAAGGGAAAGGTATTTTTTCCCTTGCCCTACAAATGAAAACGACGTAATGCAGCGTTGTACATTGGAATTGGAGAAGCTTGACAACGTTGGTATTTCCTACGATATTTAGCACTGATTTTATAATATTATAAAAGCACTGATAATTTAGCCGTCCTCTTTATCCTCGGTAAGAAACGTCAGTTATTGCCGAACACGAACACAAAAGTTTCACCAATCAGAGTGCTACCGAGACACAAGTCCTGGGGAAACAGAAAACTCGACCGCGCGCAGGCTGGAGATTTAAAGCGGGAGAGCGCGTAAGTCAGATTTACACTAGACCATAAATACAACTAAGCTTACTTCCTGGAAATTAGAGGGCGCTGCAATTTTGGATATCAAAACTGGCAAGTGATATTCATAAATAATTAATTCTATCTTACAGATAATTCTAAATATTTAAAAATTACCGCCCCATATCTAAAATTGTTGATTTAAAAATATCTGTCGGATAAAAATAATTGTTTGTGGATATCTCACTGATAGCATTAAATATTTGAAAATATCTTGCTCACTTTGGATTCGTATGTAATTCTTTAAGCAATACTTACGTGCTAAAGTCAAAGCTAAGCAAAAATTGATTTGATTTAAAAATATGCTATAGATATTTTCAAATATTTAAAACTATGAGCGAGATATGCATTAATAAATATTTATATCTCGCTGATATTTTTAAATAATGAATTATGGATATCTCCGAGATATTTATGTCGATTAAACAATATCTGGTAGATAGAAATAATTATTTATGGATATTACTTGCATGGTTTGATATAAAAAATGTAGCCTTCCACTTGCTACTCTAAATTGGATAACAATTACAACATGTAAAGGATGGTGTAATTGAATTATTGAATCTTTCGCCTTATAGGTGGCGCCACAATTTTGGATATCAAAATGCTTAGTAGACATCCGTAATTATAGAATTAAAAATATCTGTGAGATATTTTTAAATATTTAAAGATATCTCGCAGATAAAAATAATCATTCTTCACTGTTTGATATCCAAAATGATTTAAAAATATCTGTGAGATATTTTTAAATATTTAAAAATATCTGTGGGATATCCATAATTCCCGATTTAAAAACATCTGTAGGATATCCTTAAATGGACGATTAAAGACCCAAACGGCGTCCCATATTTTTGGGTGGTAGCGAAAAAATTAGGGGTGAAAAAGCAGTAAATCTATCCCATCGTGCGCCGGCAGACTCTCGGGCATCTTACGCGAAAATTACAAGTCGTAGAACTTTGCGTTTTTTTTTTAATTGTTGAAGAAATATTGACGTTTTTAATGGTGTGAATTTTGTGTAGATACAAGAAACCAAACTAATTTTATTGCACCGTATCTAAAATATGTCGCCACATCGGTAACAATACGTTCCAATTTGAACCTGGATAACTTTTTTTTTCACAATATAGATTTTGTTTTTTCTTACATAGAAAAGTTCCTTATGGTATAATGAAGTTATGATTTCGAATAATGTATGGTCGTGTTTCAAAAATAAGTCCGCTATAACACTTTCAATGCGCCGATGTCAAAAATTCACTTTCGGTGCACGGGACGAGCCGTGCGAGTGAAAAGGATAGACTATGGGGAACAGCCGAGCACCAGAAGGAGACATAACGTGGCCAAGTTACTCTGCAAAAGAACAGCGTTGTAATGCCACCCTTAAAATCTTCTTTCAATGCATTTTCAAAGCTCTCTTTCTGTAATAGCCACGAAATAAATGCTAGTAAATGAGATAGGTACTTGTTTAGCGAAACTTTTACTGTTTATATCATCTGGGGAAGGATAATTTTTATTGGGTATTGCAAAATTTTCCATACATTTTCTTAAAATTGCAGCAGCTCTGTGAAGAATTTGCAAATCTGATAATGTATCACCCGTTGTTTCCAGATTAAAATCAGACGATTCGTCTGTTGAGCTTGCGTCAGCGTCCTCATTTACATGCTTGATTTTTTTTGTCAAAAGTTCTTTGCAGAACACAACAAATCACCTGACCTAACCTGGTCTACAAATAAATTGAATAGAGCCTTTAAATCTTTTCGACAATTTCATTTTCAGTTTCCAGGATTGTATCGGGGATCTTTCTGCATTACGTAACATAGAATTATATTTTTGTGTTACTGCAGGTACTTAATGGCAGCTTTTCTTTATTATCTAAGATGTGTTCTTGAATCCAAGAAGAAAATGTTGAAAACAAGCGATCGGTACTTTTTGTATTTCTGTCAGTTTTATTTTTGTGGGAATTTGTATTTCTGGTTGATATGTACTCTGCGTAGCGCAATTTGTGGTATTTTGCATCGTATGCTAATAAGTCTTCATACAAAATCAGTCTAGAGATAATACGATTGTCATTTCTCTCTCTTGCAGCATTTTTATGCGAGTGGAATCACCCGTGCCTATAGTAACAAGGACAAACAATACATAATTAACCAAATAAAACATTTAGTACTACGATACCAGTTTGAATTGAAGTAAGTAATTTCCTTTTTCTTTTGACAGATCCTCCACAAATTAAGGTAGTGGATAGTAGTCCGCAAGTTACGGAATCCCATCAAGTGTACTACAGTTCCGCAAGTTATGCGTTATACTTTCGTATAAGTACTTCGTTAGTTCAATCCCCACCCAGCAGCGTATGTGGGTAGGTAGGTTATCGTAGAGAGCTAGTGGTTTGTTACTCTCGGGCCGGGTAGGATCGGCTCCCGTAAACGTTATTTTTTTCTCACGTTTCCACATTATCTTTTTCGCATAAAATGCGTTTGTCTGGTGCGAGGACAAGTAAAGGGTCTGTCTAAAATGCGTTGATACACAATATTTAACACCTGTTCGCATGCCCACAACTTGCGGAACCGTAATGACAAATGATAGTGATCCGTAACTTGTGGACTACTATCCACGGCCACAAAATAAACACATGGTTCTAACGTTAAATTGATCCTGTCTTCTAGGTATTTAAAAGCGTATTGCTATTAGAGGCCGCAGAACCATTGTTGTGTGAGAGGATTCACGATTTTTAGTATTGAAAATACTTCTGGGCGCCGCTAATAAATTGGATGGAGGCGGCTACCGGCTAGCCAGATCGCCAGATGTAAACTAAGGTACGGCGAGGGCGAGTACCGTTTAAGAGGGATATCGCGTTGCAATAAAAGTCCAAACTGTACAAAACGGATGCGTTAATATTTTGTTACGTATTGCGTCAGTTTGACTATGTGCCTTGTGCTTGTCACAAATCATTTATTTTATTGTATCAATAATATACCAACTTGAAACGGCATAGATCACTTTTGTTGGACATCTTAGAAACCGCGCAGTTGTGTTGGTATTTTCAATACGCCTATGATACTTGCGTAAGACGCGAGGTCTGTGAATTTTTTACTGTAAATCATTATTAACTGAAAACAATAGTATAATTTACGACACTACTGGATTTCCTATTATCTTAGTGTATTTTCTAACAATCTAGATTTTCCAATTAACAATTTATTTAATCAGTCTGGAATTAATTGTCCGTATAAATGATTTCATCCGCATTTTTTAGTAGCTCAGCTACCAGTTGTTGCGTTCGACCCAAAGCACCGCATCGAAATACCTCAACAATAGTGACGATAATTGGTTATTTGTTGACCACAAGAATTTTCCGGAAGTAGCAGTAATTAATTACAGAACTACGCGGAACATGATTTTTAGAGAAACAAGGACGGATTCGGTGATTTACCCAAATATATTAACGACCTTTTTTTTAAATTTAATTATAAAACAGTATCTAGGAGTTTTATATAAACGTGGATATCTACTTATATGTTCTATGGTGATAGAGAAAAGATGGAAAACTATTCCTGGCCAACAAAAGTGATATTACGCGTACGTTCATTAAACGTATAACGAAACGTGTATTATACGTTTGTTTAAGACTGAAAAAAGACCAATTAGGTGGTTGCAAATAACTGCCAGTAAACGCTTAAATAAATTGGTATTTTTTTAGTCTTAAACAAACGCATAATATACGTTTCGTTATACGTTTAATCAACGTACGTATGTTTACTGTGACACTATCACTTTGTAAACGTTTAAAAATTGGAGGTGTGCCGGTATTCCAACATCAATTAACACATTCAGGAAATCATATTAATTTATGTAACCACAACTGGTATTTTATTAAACGATGTAGTAATATAGTGAGCATGAAATTTATGTTAATATGTGAATGTTAAGTTCACGTACCTGAACCAGTAATAATTGAAAGAGTGGTAAATCATTGCGTCATTAAGAAATTGGCCTTAGAGACAAGAGACGAGTGTAGGTAATCATAGTATTAGTATTAAGGTCAAATGTAAGAGCGAGTTTATCAAAAACGATTTAACAATTGTTGCAAGTATATTATTTCTTCCGGTCTGTTTAATTTTTTGAGAGAAAGTAAATGTTTAAATGACTGTTATATTTCCCTGTTGACAATAAGATTTAACTACCTATTGTCACAAGTACTGTATCAACAAGATAGGTAATAAATGCTGAACTGATGAGTCGTCTTCCATATCTTTTGCTTTTCCCCTCTTTTGGTTTTAGTTTTATTGATCTTCATGCCGCAGCCCTCTGTCAAAACTGCTTCCATCTCGTTCAGAGCCAAAATTAATATCGAGTAGCTAATAACAGTTGCAAACAAAAAATTATTAAATAATTAATTTATCTGTAAACTGTAAATTTTATGTACTTCTGCGAAATTTTCTAATTTCGATTTCCTACGGCAATAAAAACTTAAAAACTTATTTCGATAAGGATAATATGTTTTTCGTGTTAATATTCAATATTTGTTATCTAAGTATGTAGTTTTTTGCGTTGTGTACTGAAATCTTGTGTAAAAATGTACAAATTGTAGCAGTTTGAGCTAGAATTACGAAATTTTTTAAATTTTACTGAAAAATGGAGTACTTATTGAAAATACTGTACAGGGTGTCCTAAACAAAAAGTCTAATATACTCATATATACGGTCAACTTGCAGGCCACAATATAGGTCCATTTGTACCCAACCATCTACCCGGAAAATGATTTTTTAAATAATTTCTAACTATTGCAGAATTGTATGCAGGGGTACCATCTTGTTGGAAATACATATACCCTGTTTATGTTTATTAACGGAACATTTTCCATTATCGCATCTGCGTTAATATTCAATAAATTAATGTATCTCAATCCCGTCAAGTTTCCATCAAAAATTTGGTATGCTAGTTGACCACCCCAAATAAAACACGAAACGTTAAATCCAAAACGTCCTTGTCTCTGACGTTCAAAAGTTTGGTGCTGATTTGTATCAGACCAGTGACGCGCATTATGCCTGTTAAATAATCCTACGCTGTTTATGTGAGTTTCATCTGTCCAAATGACAGACCGCCCAAATTCTGGATTTTCTTGAATTTTATTTAAGTAGGTACCACCTACAAAAATTAAGCCTTCTTTCTTGATCTCTCGGGAAGAGATGGTGAATAATTTGAATTTTATATGGCCTGTATTTGTCCCAAATCTCAACTGTAATATGACAGCCCGTACATATCTCTTTTTGTATTATCTTTTCTACTTTAGCAGTCTATGGGAAACTATATGGCGATAGAGTAATTTTCAACTAATTAAACAAAAGACGAGAAAATTTCGATTGCTTTTCATGTTTTTTTATTTAGGTATTTAATATTAAACAACATACTGAAATGAAACAAATACACTTAATTAGCACGTGACTTATCTTAATTCAAGAATACCAACGAATGTAAATATGAAAATCATTTTTATAAACATAATTAAGTATGTCAATATTCATTATCGAAAAATTAACGCTTTGCAAGTGTTAATAAAGCTAATAAACTAAGTTCACAAATTAAAATATTGTACACTCTGGAGACAGGTATATCAAATAGCTTTCATTTTGTGCCAAATGGCATTCTCATATTACATTATTTATACATATATCAAATGGACGAGACTCACTCCCGCCTAACGGCCTACGCTGAACTAAACCTCGCCGGTTACCGCTAGTCTGATGCATTATCCGCTGAACCACCCGTGTTGCAAGATTTTGCTTTAGCCATATTCACAATAAAATTATCATAGTTTAAGAAATTCCATGTTGAAATATGTAAAAAGAATGCGTTTACAATGCCGTAGGTGCAAGAAAATAATTAATCGAACAACTTGTTCCGGCCAAAATCAAAACAAGAAAAACGAGTTCACGGTTACAACTCAATTTTCTTGACAGTGAAAGTTCTCGTAATTGTACACGAAAACGTGCGTCCAGGCGCGTTCGGACTTTCTGCGGTTGTCCATATTAATAAATTATTAAATAATTTTAATAGCAAACAAATACTTGCCGGTTGACTTGCTAAAATATGCGCACGACACAACTAGGAACGATACACTCCGCTAGACACCAATAACGTTTTTATTTGCTTCCGGAATCAATTATGGAAATTTAAATTGAGTTTGCTATTATTATTGAGAATTATAGCTGTAAAGCATTTATTTATTTTCAGTTCGATGCCACACGTTTGTCTATTTTAAGATTGGGCAAAATTTTGTACCTACATATTATATTGTGCAGTTCTGCGATGTTGTGCTGCAAGCTCGTTACCTAAAAGAAGTGTTTCTAGTGGTCAATTTGATAATGGAAAAAATAATCATCGGTATCTGAGATATGCCCAACATAAGCTTAAGTTGGGACACCCTGTACAGAATAAAATTTTAATGTTCAAGCAGGAGACGAACTCGACCACCTGTCGCCAATTTTTTGTGACTAGAAATTCATAAGTTTGCAGACAACTTTTTGGCTGATTAATACCTGCTGCTGTTGATGGGTCACCGAACTGTTTTCGTCAATGAGTCCACAGTATTATTTTAATTTCATTTGATTCCCTATTATAGCGTGTCTCATTTTGTCTGACCGGAACAGGATCGGTAATCGGAACAAATAGTCACCAACAATGAAAAGTTCACGGCGGTATTCATAACAATCATTTTATTGCAAAAGAGCTGCATCAGAATTCCGAAAAATAATTGTTTTGCATCAAAACACCAAACTGTTGTGTTTACTTTTGAAACATGTCGCAAATTGCGGGACAAAATAAGAAACGTTACTTATCGTTTTTAAAATTACGGCAGCTATTAAAAATGATAAAATTTACAAGCAAAAACAAACAGTAGTAGTTCTAGTAATAGTCAGATTAGTAAACCGTGAAGGTGGATGCATTATTACGTTCTGTTTTTAAAAGTTGGTGCATTGTGGCGCACTGTCAGACCGCATTGCGTCAATTACACAAATTTAAAAAAATGCTAGCCTGAACTGTTAACTTTGTTAAAAACCGCAGCGAAATTTATCTCAACTTTATAATCTACAGTTCTCTTACTAATTCATATCTTACAATTGGGTTACGTGATGTAGACTCATTGATAAATGATTTATTCAGAAAAGTGCTCAAATCTTTCACAATAAATTGTTGTATATCAAATTTAAATACATAATAATCAACGATAACAATCTGACACGGACAAGAGTAAAGTTTAAAACCTGTTAAATTTCTGTTATCAGTTTGGTCTCAATTTTGATCTTAAAAACTGATTTCGGACACTTATCATAGGCGCACACAGTTATTTCTTCTGAAATTTGAATTTCTGACAGCCGACTTACTTTCTTACAAATAGAGATTATAAGGCATGCATCATCATCATAAGGTTCTCAGTCCGAAGACTGGTTGGACGCGTACCTCCATTCTTTTCTATCCTGAGCTAACCTACGCATTTCCCTAAAAGTAGAACATCCTACATCCCTAACTATTTGAGAGCAGTAGTGTAATCTAGGCCTGCCCCTACCTCTTTTTATTCCTATCTCTGACTCTAGTATGTCGCGAACTATTCCTTCGTGTCTTAGAAGGTGTCCTACCATCCTATCTCTCCTACTCTTTATTGTTTTCCATACCTTTCGCCTTTCCCCAACTCTTTCTAATACTTCCCTATTGCTAACCTTATCTATCCACGGTATCTTCATCAAGCGTCTGTAACACCACAGTTCAAACGCTTCTACTCTTTTCCTATCCGCTTCTCCTATTGTCCAAGTTTCGCACCCGTATAATGCCGTACTCCATACATACGACTTTAAGAGTCTCTTCCTAGTCTCTATATTAACCGTTCTCGAACATAACAGTTGTTTCTTTTTGTTAAACGCAACTCGGCCCTGCGCCATTCTTTGTTTTATATTTTTAGTGCTCCTACCGTCTTGGGTTATTTTACTTCCTAAGTAGCAGAAATCCGCGACCTCCTCTATCTTCTCATTTCCTATTTGTATTTCAATTTTAGTTCTATTTTCACTCCATCTACATACCAAAATTTTAGTTTTCTTTTTATTGATTTTCATGCCGTAGCCCTGTGTCAAAACTGCTTCCATTTCATTCAAAGCCGCTCGTAATTCTTCTTTGCTAGATGCTAACACTGCTATATCATCCGCAAATCTGAGCATATTAATAGTTTGGCCCTGTACATTGATCCCTGAGGCTGTTCTTTCCTTAACAATATTAATCGCATCTTCGATATATAAGTTGAAAACTAGAGGTGACAATGCACATCCCTGTCTCACTCCCTTCCGGATATCTACTTCCCTTCGTTCCTGCTCACATTCTATAACTGCCTTTTGCTCTTTGTAGAGATTATGTATTATTCTTCTGTCCCTGTATTTCATCCCTACCTTTCTCAGCACTTCGAACATCTTCCCCCATTTTACGTTGTCGAAGGCTTTTTCTAAATCTACAAATCCTATATATACGCTCTTTCTCTTTTCTATCGTTTTTTCTATAATTACTCGTAAAGCTAGAATGGCCTCGCGCGTTCCTCTATTTCGTCTAAATCCGAACTGATCTTCTCCTAATATTTCTTCCGCCTTTTTCTCCATCCTTCTTTGCACAATTCTAGTTAAAATTTTTGACGCATGGGAAGTTAAACTGATAGTTCTAAAATTTTCGCATCTATCCGCGCCTTTCCTTTTTGGCAAAGGTACTACGATGTTCCGTTTGTAATCTTCTGGAATCTCGCCTGTCAGGTATATGTGACTAACTAATTTAAATAAACGATCCATTACCTCTTGACCTGCGCACTTTAAGATTTCTGCCTGCAAGCCATCTATACCTGGTGCTTTATTATTCCTTAAACTTTTTAGTGCTAGCTCAAACTCTTCTCTCATTATAGGACTCCCTAGGCTATCCCCTTCTACACTGCTTTCACTTTCTAATATATCTTGCACTTCCTGTCCCGCATATAAGTTTCCTAAATATTGTTTCCACCTATCTGCCTTCTCCCCGCTTTCGATTAGGATATCTCCTGCCTCATTCCTAATGCTTTTGGTACTAGATCCAATTTCTCTAAAATTTCTCCTAATTATTTTATATGCTTCATCAGTCTTTCCTATTTCGAACTTATTTTCCACTTCTTTGCACTTATCGTCGATCCATTGCTCTTTCGCTTTCCTACATTTCCGAATAATTTCCCACTTGATCGCCTTATATCTTTGTTTCCCTATTTCATCTAACCTATTTTTATATTTGCGCCTTTCCTCTATTAGACTCACAATATGTTTTGTTATCCAGGGTTTCCTACTTTCATTCTGTTTATGACCCAAAATATCCCTAGCTGAGGAAACTAAACTATTTTTAATGCAATTCCATTCTTCCTCTATGTCCCTAACAATATTTTCGCCCGCGCCCTTTAGTACCTCGTTTGTCTTTTTCTCGAACTTATCGCGCGTATCATCATCTTTTAGTTTCTCTGGGTCAAGATACCTTCTTCCGCTTCGTTTTTTCAAAATCTTAAATTTAAGATTGGCCTTCATAACGACTATATTGTGATCACTATCTATATCTGCTCCTGGATAACTTCTGCAATCCCTAACTTGATTTCTAAATCTTTGCCTAACAAGAATGTAATCTATTTGATATCTCCCTAGGTCTCCTGGCATCTTCCACGTGTAGCGTCTCCTAACATGATGGTGAAATAGAGTTTTCGCGACCGTTAAGTTATGTTTATCGCAGAACTCTATCAGTCTCACTCCCCTATCGTTCCTATTGCCTAATCCAAAGGGACCAACTATTCCGCCCTCTCGCACTGTGCCTACGACTGCATTGAAATCTCCTATAATTATTAAATTTTCGTGTCCTCTCACAAAATCTAGCACATGTTCAATATCACTATAAACTGCCTCTACGACCTCATCACTGTAGTTAGAAGTGGGCATATATACCTGTATTATTACTGTTTTTACAGGTTTCGAATCTAACCTAACCATAACTACCCTGTCACTTTGCTGTAAGAAATTTTCTACACTCTGCCCTACTTTTTTCCGCATAACAATTCCTACTCCCGAATTTCCTCCTACAGATCCTGTGTGTATTACTCTAAAATCTCCGCTCCAGAAGTCTCCGGCTTCTGGCCATCGCACTTCACTAATACCTACTACGTCTAATGCTAACCTATCCATCTCAATTTTCAAATTCTCTAACTTTCCTACTTGTTTCATGCTTCTAACATTCCACGCTCCGACTCGTGTGATGTTACACTTATCATTTCTGATGACTCCCCCCGAAGCAGTCCCCGCCCGGAGATCCGAATGTGGGACTATTTTACCTCCGGAATATTTTACTCCAGAAGGTGCCATCATCATAAATTCGAAGTACGCTGTACCAGGGATAGAATAATGTGGTGGTTTCCCGTTGCCTTCCACATCGCAGTAGTGTGTATCACAGTGCCATACCGACCCTCACGATCTCTGCCACTATGATTACTGAAAGAGCTGCTGCCCCCCTTTCAGGGACTTGATTTAGTCTGGCTTCTCAAATAAAAACCCCTCCAAATGGTTAAACCTATGGTTCGGCTCTTTAGATCATTGAAGCGCGCAAGCCATCCCACCCGTCCCAGTATTACTAGAACTGCGTCAAGGTACAAGTCATGCAGCGAGAAATAAAATCAAAGTAAAAATAAAAACGAAATTAAAAATAATAATATCTCGACTAAAATATCTAAGTAATTAATTTTTAATATACTCTTCTATTCCATGTGGCAACAAAATAAAAATCGATTCAAAAGGTCAGCGTTCTTTAAAATATGTTGCTATGAAACACGCAAACAATTTTTAAAATAGTTTTTATGAAGCTTTATCATGAAACTTGTCGGTGCGTCGAAAATCGAAATCTTATCACATGCAGTTTGATAAAGTATTCTTGATCTAATAAGTCTTTGACAAAGTAGAAAAATGCTCAGAAATACATAGATATCTTTTTCTGCGCGATAAGGTACTGAAAAAATGTAGCTTTGTTAGATTTTAAAATGTACTTATAAATGTCTGATATTATTTTCCGAAAAAAGTAGCGAGTGCCATGACTTTGACAATTAGCTCGACAATTAGATAATTTTAATTCTGGAGGAGTTTTTGTTGCAAAAGTGTTTTATGGTGATTCAAGTTTGCATCGTGTACGAAACGTAAAATTCATATTATTTAACATTTAAGCGCAATGAAGACAACATCAGTTTTATATGTATGTTATACACCCTGTATGTTGGAGCGACATATCGAACAAAATTGATTAAATCAAAAAAACGTGTTAAAATCAAACCGACATTGATTATAGCCTCATATATCAAGTTTACAACAGGCTAATCATGTGTGCATGTGTGCATGGGGAAATAACATGGGCAATTACATTTTTGGGGATTCCTGCTCCCCATGTGTAGTTACAGTGGTGGTAAAGGTAGCAATCGAAAGACTATTTTTTTCTGCGTACGAGGATATCAAAAACTCTGCAATTTTCCAATTTATTAAAGCACTAAAAGCAAAAATTACACTAATAATTTTCAAATTAAAACACGGATTACCTATGACAATTTAATTTATTCTAATCAAAGACTCCCTTGATTCTAATTTCTAATTCGTCTGAACTGTCAACATTATTCTGCTAGTTCAACATCTAGTTTAAGGTCTATTGCCCTAGAATGTAATGTTTCAAGAGAAACTGGTCCGTAACATATTAAAAAAAACAAATATCATCCCTTTAAATTCCAATGTCACCAAGAGTGACTTCCTTTTGACGAAGAATCAAGGCAAACTTTCTGTGAAGAAATGCAAGAACGGGCTAATCGGGATCGCAGCTTCCTTTCATCAATTTGTTTTACCGATGAGTGTACCTTCACTTTAAATCAAGAGCCAAATTCACAAAACGTTAGGCATTGGGCCCAGGAAAATCCCAGAATAAATCTAGCCACTACAACGCAATACCCTCAAAAAATCAATATTTGGGCAGGCATTTTTAATAATCGCATTATAGGACCATTAGAAGAAGTTGCACATGCGAATCGGGAGGTCTGGTTTCAACATGACGGATGCCCAGCACATTTTGGAGCACAAGTGAGGGTATTATTAAATGAAATATTTCCAGAGAGCTGGATTGGTCGAGGTGGTGCTATAAACTGGCCAGCTAGATCTCCCGATTTGGCACCGTGTGACTTTTTCTTGTGAGGTCATTTAAAAAATAAAATTTATAAAACTCGTCACCCAAATATTGATTCTTTAAGGAATGCTATTTTTGCGGAATGCAACTTAATAAACGATCGGCAACTTGCGAATGTGAGAAATTCTTTCTACAATACGCTGGGATACTGTCTGATACAGAATGGGGGTTTATTTGAATATTTGTTATAGTTATTTTTCTTTTTTTATGTTACTTTAATTTCATTGTATATTAATAAGTTTTGTCCTTACCTAGATATGAAATAAATAAGTATTAAATTGCCAGATTACAAAATTCATTTGAGCAAAATAAACAAATGTTGCCGCTTGTTAAATTTTTCATAAAGTAATTTAATTTTTATTATTTCATTTTACTGCTTTAACATTTTCCCAAAAACTTTTTAATAGGTTAGACGACACCTACAATTTACCCTAAACTATGGACCAGCATTCACCAACGAAACATCCACACCAGTAATCAATTAATTGTCAACTATAGGTAATGACAATAATAATGTGAATGAGAATTATCTAAATAAAAAAACAAGTTTATGTATTAGTAAAAATTAACTTCTTTCGATGAAAGATTCCCAGCCTTAAAATTTCTTACTAAATTATTTGTTGTTATACCTACCGAAGGAATAGGACCGTTATTGAATCTCGCTATCTCCTGCCTCGTTTCTAATGATTTTGCTACTAGATCCAATTTCTCTAAAATTTCTCCTAATTATTTTATATGCTTCATCGGTCTTTCCTACTTCGAACTTATCTTCTACTTCTTTGCATTTAATTATCTTTTTAGAGCATAATATTTTATGAAAAATAGCCTAATAAGATGTCTGCTCTACCTTGCAGTTCTGTTGCAGTTTCTTTGGTTACAACCTCGGTTACAACATTGAATTGCATATCAAAGATTATTTCCTAATTCCTTAAAAAAAGTTCACAACGCCATTTTGTACTCTGCATTTAATGATATTGTTGCAATTTTGTTACGTTAATACATTTCATGGTTGCTCTGGTTTCAATCAACGTTTTAAAATCACGCGATTTTTCTCAAAAAAAAGTCTTCACTTTGTGTCACATTGTTGCATTTTTTAAAGTCTAAGTATGCTCTGCAATGGTGCAAAATATCAGGATTTTCCGATTTCTCTTAAAAATATTCTGTTATCGCCAGTGGCGTACAAAATGAAGACTGTAGTTATGAATTTCGTGGCATTTGCGGACCATCAGTAAAAATGCTCGTAACTCAGAGACCAGATGCTATTTAGGGTATTTAGGGTATTTAGGGTATTCCATAAAATACTTAGAATAAGAAATTTATAAAGTAGGAAATGTACAAGAATTAAGAGAACTAACGAATATACACACTTTCCAATTTTTATATTTCCTAATTTCAGACGGAATCTTTTGAGGAAAATCATCTGTCACTTGTCAGTTTGTTTCTAAAAGTGAAAATAACTTGAAAACTATTGAACTTAGACGTACTATTGCTTTACAAATAATAATTTTAAAAAGTACAATTCACACAATTATTGAACTGGAATAACTTAAATTCATATTATGTCTGTTTAGAGTTTTTTTACTCGGTTTTTTATCATTCAACTAACAGTGATAGAGCTGCAATATCCATAATGTAAACTAGCTGTAATACTCAAAGTACGATAAACGGAACAAACGAAGATTTTAAAAAGAAATATGAAGAAGACTTACCTTTTGGTGCTGCAATTTCCTGCTGAGCAAACCCATTCTTCTTTTCACTATCGGCTTCCGCCGCCGTCCCATTACCATGCCCCATTTTGAAAAAACGCGCGAAAATAAATTAAAACAATAAATAAAGTGGAATGTACGAGTATAAATTACAGTAATCACTAAACTTTAAAGAATACTGATCGTTTAATTAGCCGTTCGCACGTTGACTGTATTATTATCACTGTTAATCTTGTAGTAGAAACAAGAGTGGTGCGCGCGTGCTTGGCGCGCTAGATGGACGGTCACTGACGCTGAAAAACAGTCGTCGAATCACATAAATAGTTAATACGGCGCTCACGTGGCCAGGCAATAAGTATCATTAAAGAATATCAGTTATAGGAATATCTGATTCGGAAATAGAACTGTCATTTCATTACCGCCAGCTGTCAAGATCTCAAGATGTGCTTGATCTCAAAAGCGCTTGTTTTTCCAGCGGCGACTGGATGTCTCGCAGCTGGAACATTCGATGCATGCGCTAGAAAGTTCGTGTTGACTGTTTGCGTAGAAGAGGTTATCGAGTGACGTAGATTTCTCTGGAGATGTTGCGTCTTTAGTCTCGAATTTATTTGAAGAATTCCGAGTAGTCCAATCAACATGTGTTGTTTGTTGATTTAGTAAGTGTTTGAAACACATAAACACACGCAATGTCATTGTCAATTAATTAAAGATAGTACATGGTGACGCTTTCTTACCCTTGTGTCACTTATTTCGCGCTCTGTCTGGTCCGCTGAATGGGTGGAGCCGCAACAGTAATATTTACGATCTAACGGCTGCTCCGCAAATTCATTGCATTCATAAGCTGGATTGATTCAAGGGGCTGGTTTAGTTTTTCGGCCTGGATTAACCACTGGCGACTATTATGGCCAAATGAATAGGAATAATTTTGAAAAACGGTTGACACCAACAATATACTACCAAATATGCCATCAAATTCTGAAGTGGTATACGTTCTCTTCATTAAACATATTTTCGGCTGCACTCCATTCAGAAATTTGATTTCATGGAGAATCTTCCATTCTATACCAATTTTTAAGTTCTTGGTAGCTTGGTACCAAATGGATGGTGCCCCAGCGCACAATACCCATAAAGTCACCCAAGAGCTCAATCAAATATTCGAAGATAGATGGATAGGTCGTCAAGGATTAGGGTCCGTTGCATTGACCTCCGAGATCGCCTGATCTTACCCCATTGGTTTTACACCGTTTGGGAAAAACAAAAATTTAAGTGTATGAAATACCGGTCAACACTCGACAGGAACGGCTGTACCGCATAAACACATTTCATAGTTTAAGTGGAGATAAAATGTTAAGATCGAAGAGGACCGAGGATCGAGCCCTGCGGAGCCCCACAGCTCAAGACACCTTGCAAAAAACTTAGTACTTCATTGAGAGAGCTCTACTTATAACCTATTGCTTTGATAAATTGACCCATAACATTTTGCCATGTACATCTAACGTAAAATCGGCTCCAAAATCTGAAAGACCAACCTTTTTTTAAATAATAAATGTATTCTTGTCTCATTTTGATATTCCAGCCCATTTTCAAGAAAAAACGACTTAATGCAGATAGTGTTTAAATCTTAGAAATGAAACGCTTATTAAGTACTGCTAATAAAATAAATTTTAATTCACTACAAACGCTTAGGTACAAGAAAAATAAAATTAGGAAACATTAGATTTTAAAGTAGTTGTTCGAAGTGTCCACCATTCACTTGGATACATTTTTCAATGCGTTTCCTGGGAGACCCCCGAGTTCTAAACAATGCCCCTGGATTGCCTTTGATTTCATTGGCAGCCGCTTGTATTCTTCGCCACAGCTCATCGGGTGAATCAACATTGGTTCAACGCTCAAGTTCATTTGGTTGGAAGAAATCCAGATTAGAATTTAATAAAACTCATTGTACGGCAAATTTTCTTATTAATAATATTGTGCTATGCAGATCAGGATAGGAATGAGAACAATTGTGTGTTATGTTTGCATTCTAACTTATTATTGCAAGTGTAAACAATTTTATTAAATATTATGCATATTCATGTAGACTATTCGTGCTTTCATCGTTTACCCATCCTGTTTAATACTTTAGTAAAATAACACATGATTGTAAATCGTAAATAGTTTCAATTTTCAAATGACACCAGCTAATTCATAATTTATTGTTAACCAAAATTTGAATTTTTGAGTAGGACCCTGTATGTTTTAGTTTTTCTCAGTACCCCACATTTAATTGCGTTAAAATTATTCAACATATACAGGGTGGCCCGAAATTAGCGTGCAATATTTTACCAGCGTGTTCTGTGGTCAAAAATAAGACAAAAAGCTCTTATAAGCGTATACCGAAATATGCTGAATCTTTTGCTGTAAACATAATTTTTAAAATTTAACAGGGGCGTCTCAAATCTGGGGGCGGTGGAGGTAAGATTTACCCCAACCTTTTCCATAACATGTCGTTTTCAAAATACCTCAAACTAAAGTATTCTATTCCGCGCCATACTTTTACATTATCAGAAAATTACTAACACTTATTTGAATTCTTGTAAGGAATTGCGGAAAATGTTTTATGATGTTATATGGTGTAACGTGCTTGCTCATTATATGGTAGGATATAAGTTAATAAACAGCCGGCCTTTATTTTTTTTTAATTGATAAGATAGTAACTTAATGCTGTATTATACCTATCCACAATTAATTTATTGTCGGCGTGATTTTCGATTTTCTTAATCTTTATTAAACAAAAATAGCTATAATTTTGATTTTAAGACAGACAATCATAACGAAGTAAACTGTGTAAAAAAATATGGCGGGCTGCCACAAATTGAACTCGCAGCACGTGCTTGCCGAACTGATATTTCCTCACGTGAGAGATTTGATGAGAGCTCAGCTCAGTAATTAGTTTTGATTTAGCAATTCGAAAATAGGTAGGATTTACATGAAAAATATGCTTCATTTTAGACATCGAAGATTGGTTAAATCTATTGCATTTTCTATGGAAAGCATTGTTAAATGGAGGTCTTTAAATAAGATTTAAGCAATTTTACATGAACCTTTTCTGGGTAGAAAAAGTCCTTGATTCGTGGTTAGGGGTATGGGGTAGGGTACCATGATCCCTTCAAGTAAAATGATCCTGTGTTTATTATTTAATCTATGTATGGTTATGTATGGTTATGTATGGTTATTTTTACTACCCAAAGGACTTGTACCTTGACGCAGTTCTAGTAATACTGGGACGGGTGGGATGGCTTGCGCGCTTCAATGATCTAAAGAGCCGAACCATAGGTTTAACCATATTGGAGGGGTTTTTATTTGAGAAGCCAGACTAAATCAAGTCCCTGAAAGGGGGCAGCAGCTCTTTCAGTAATCATAGTGGCAGAGATCGTGAGGGTCGTTATGGCACTGTGATACACACTACTGCGATGTGGAAGGCAACGGGAAACCACCACATTATTATATCCCTGGTACAGCGTACTTCGAATTTATGATGATGGCACTTTCTGGAGTAAAATATTCCGGAGGTAAAATAGTCCCACATTCGGATCTCCGGGCGGGGACTGCTTCGGGGGGAGTCATCAGAAATGATAAGTGTAACATCTCACGAGTCGGAGCGTGGAATGTTAGAAGCATGAAACAAGTAGGAAAGTTAGAGAATTTGAAAATTGAGATGGATAGGTTAGCATTAGACGTAGTAGGTATTAGTGAAGTGCGATGGCCAGAAGCCGGAGACTTTTGGAGCGGAGATTTTAGAGTAATACACACAGGATCTGTAGGAGGAAATTCGGGAGTAGGAATTGTTATGCAGAAAAAAGTAGGGCAGAGTGTAGAAAATTTCTTACAGCAAAGTGACAGGGTAGTTATGGTTAGGTTAGATTCGAAACCTGTAAAAACAGTAATAATACAGGTATATATGCCCACTTCTAACTACAGTGATGAGGTCGTAGAGGCAGTTTATAGTGATATTGAACATGTGCTAGATTTTGTGAGAGGACACGAAAATTTAATAATTATAGGAGATTTCAATGCAGTCGTAGGCACAGGGCGAGAGGGCGGAATAGTTGGTCCCTTTGGATTAGGCAATAGGAACGATAGGGGAGTGAGACTGATAGAGTTCTGCGATAAACATAACTTAACGGTCGCGAACACTCTATTTCACCATCATGTTAGGAGACGCTACACGTGGAAGATGCCAGGAGACCTAGGGAGATATCAAATAGATTACATTCTTGTTAGGCAAAGATTTAGAAATCAAGTTAGGGATTGTAGAAGTTATCCAGGAGCAGATATAGGTAGTGATCACAATATAGTCGTTATGAAGGCCAATCTTAAATTTAAGATTTTGAAAAAACGAAGCGGAAGAAGGTATCTTGACCCAGAGAAACTAAAAGATGATGATACGCGCGATAAGTTTGAGAAAAAGACAAACGAAGTACTAAAGGGCACGAGTGGAAATATTGTTAGGGACATAGAGGAAGAATGGAATTGCATTAAAAATAGTTTAGTTTCCTCAGCTAGGGATATTTTGGGACATAAACAGAATGAAAGTAGGAAACCCTGGATAACAAAACATATTGTGAGCCTAATAGAGGAAAGGCGCAAATATAAAAATAGGTTAGATGAAATAGGGAAACAAAGATATAAGGCGATCAAGTGGGAAATTATTCGGAAATGTAGGAAAGCGAAAGAGCAATGGATCGATGATAAGTGCAAAGAAGTAGAAAATAAGTTCGAAATAGGAAAGACTGATGAAGCATATAAAATAATTAGGAGAAATTTTAGAGAAATTGGATCTAGTACCAAAAGCATTAGGAATGAGGCAGGAGATATCCTAATCGAAAGCGGGGAGAAGGCAGATAGGTGGAAAGAATATTTAGGAAACTTATATGCGGGACAGGAAGTGCAAGATATATTAGAAAGTGAAAGCAGTGTAGAAGGGGATAACCTAGGGAGTCCTATAATGAGAGAAGAGTTTGAGCTAGCACTAAAAAGTTTAAGGAATAATAAAGCACCAGGTATAGATGGCTTGCAGGCAGAAATCTTAAAGTGCGCAGGTCAAGAGGTAATAGATCGTTTATTTAAATTAGTTAGTCGCATATACCTGACAGGCGAGATTCCAGAGGATTACAAACTGAACATCATGGTAGCTTTGCCAAAAAGGAAAGGCGCGGATAGATGCGAAAATTTTAGAACTATCAGTTTAACTTCCCATGCGTCAAAAATTTTAACTAGGATTGTGCAAAGAAGGATGGAGAAAAAGGCGGAAGAAATATTAGGAGAAGATCAGTTCGGATTTAGACGAAATAGAGGAACGCGCGAGGCCATTCTAGCTTTACGAGTAATTATAGAAAAAACGATAGAAAAGAGAAAGAGCGTATATATAGGATTTGTAGATTTAGAAAAAGCCTTCGACAACGTAAAATGGGGGACGATGTTCGAAGTGCTGAGAAAGGTAGGGATGAAATACAGGGACAGAAGAATAATACATAATCTCTACAAAGAGCAAAAGGCAGTTATAGAATGTGAGCAGGAACGAAGGGAAGTAGATATCCGGAAGGGAGTGAGACAGGGATGTGCATTGTCACCTCTAGTTTTCAACTTATATATCGAAGATGCGATTAATATTGTTAAGGAAAGAACAGCCTCAGGGATCAATGTACGGGGCCAAACTATTAACATGCTCAGATTTGCGGATGATATAGCAGTGTTAGCATCTAGCAAAGAAGAATTAGGAGCGGCTTTGAATGAAATGGAAGCAGTTTTGACACAGGGCTACGGCATGAAAATCAATAAAAAGAAAACTAAAATTTTGGTATGTAGATGGAGTGAAAATAGAACTTGAAATACAAACAGGAAATGAGAAGATAGAGGAGGTCGCGGATTTCTGCTACTTAGGAAGTAAAATAACCCAAGACGGTAGGAGCACTAAAGATATAAAACAAAGAATGGCGCAGGGACGAGTTGCGTTTAACAAAAAGAAACAACTGTTATGTTCGAGAACGGTTAATATAGAGACTAGGAAGAGACTCTTAAAGTCGTATGTATGGAGTACGGCATTATACGGGTGCGAAACTTGGACAATAGGAGAAGCGGATAGAAAAAGAGTAGAAGCGTTTGAACTGTGGTGTTACAGACGCATGATGAAGATACCGTGGATAGATAAGGTTAGCAATAGGGAAGTATTAGAAAGAGTTGGGGAAAGGCGAAAGGTATGGAAAACAATAAAGAGTAGGAGAGATAGGATGGTAGGACACCTTCTAAGACACGAAGGAATAGTTCGCGACATACTAGAGTCAGAGATAGGAATAAAAAGAGGTAGGGGTAGGCCTAGATTAGACTACTGCTCTCAAATAGTTAGGGATGTAGGATGTTCTACTTTTAGGGAAATGCGTAGGTTAGCTCAGGATAGAAAAGAATGGAGGTACGCGTCCAACCAGTCTTCGGACTGAGAACCTTATGATGATGATGATGATGATGTATGGTTATTTACTATATCGGGTGTGTGCACAACCTGGAACCTGCAGTGCTTTAAAATCCTTAGGTAGTTACACAGATGCCTGTAGGTTGAATTATTCAATTCATGCAATGCGTTTGGGGCAAAACGATCCATTATGGGCGGTATCATTTTACCCCTATCTATTAAATGCGTTTAGCCATTAACTTTTATTAATCATACATACCTACTTATTCCATTTTTCAAGATGTCACGTAAATACCTACGTAAAGACAACGCTTAAGCGTTCAGTTTTCCAATTTTCAAAAAATGAGTTGCGTGGGATAGTTTTACCCATTTGAAGTGATCATTTTGCCTCTGCCTCTGGGGTATGATGATCACTTTGCTGGGTTTGCACTGCGTCCATTGCTACCAGAGTTCTTTAATCATTTAAACTTGTTGTATGAGGCAAATTTTCTTAAAGGGATCATTATACCCCTCTCTTCAAGTTACCACATCATGTTGAAACTTATTATAATATTATTCAGGCCCAACTTGGAGTAGCCCCATCGAGTTTTGCTAGGTAAGTCTTCGGCCCAATCCGGGTCTGTGTCAATGTCATATTTTAGTTGGTCATCGCTTCGTTTTCATTGCTAGGTACTTGAGTAAAAATGATAGCTTATCCAAAATCTAAAACGGCGGATCTCAAAAGGACTTTTGACTTTTTGAAATACCTTTGGTTTTTTTTTAGTTCAGAGATTTCCGTTTGACTTCAAAAATCCTTCAGCACTTTAGATAGAATTCAAATTCCTGATGTTTTCCTCATTAGATATTTGAGATGAAATGAACTGAGAATTATATAAATAAGTAGTTACCCTTATCCTCAAATTCTTAATCCAATTCCCACATATTCGAATAATTTCCCACTTTACTTGTTTCCCTCTTTCATCTAGTCTTCATCTAAATAATTAAATTGCAAAAATTCTAGCAACACTTGCAGAATGAGCTCAGCTTGAAAACTTCGAACTGAACCTTGAATTCGCTGCTTTACTTACACTTTTAAACTTTCAAAAACTGCCGATCACTGTGCCTTATGCGGCTTAGGTAAACAATGTTCAAATCGCTTATGGTTACTGCAAATATGTGCCTAAATTTTAGATTTAATTGAAAATGTATACATTAGGCGACACAATCTTTACGTACTTCTGTAGTACCATCTAAACATATTCGTAAACAGTAAATAATTGATAGTTTTGCAAATCATCCCGCTGAAAATAGAAGCATACAAATTTTATGTTGTTATACATACATACATACTATAAATTATCATTTTTGAGCAAATTTCTGTCAATCTAAATTTCGATTATTAGTATAACAAATCCAGTTTGAAATGAAGAAAAATTAGATGCAATTTTCTATAAATAAGCCAGAATTCTTGGTATGTAACAGTAGGGTATTAGGCACAAATCATTTGCAACAAATGTCACTCATGAAATACTCAGACGATTTTGTTTTTTCTATAATTAGTTTTGGCTATATTTCTAAGTTGCTTTTTCGAGTTTGTACCACGAGGCAGGTGCAGAGTATGAACTGTACTTAATATAGTATATAGAAAAATTGATCTGTTGAAAATACGAGGTTCGGTCAAAAAATACTGTTAATTTTAGGATCATTCTAGTACATGTTTGTCATTTCATCTTTAGAATAATAAATTGGCATTGATAACTAAAAAAAATTATCAACAAATGTACCTTCAGATAAGGCCGTTTGTTTCGTAATTTAGTAACAGGTTCTTGTGATCAACTGACACAATTACCTAGTAACCTAATTCATTGAAGTCCAGCACTGAATAAAATCTTGAAGAGTCTATAAAGAGATATTTTTATTATACTACCATTGACGCACGGTCTTCATCGATCTAACAACCTATGCCGCAACCCGCAAGTATCGATAATCAGAGGAGAGGATCCCGATATATCAAAATTTCAAAGTTGCCTACAACATTTGAATATGCCCGTGGGATTTTCTGTAGTAATACAAATAAGTGGTCTGGAATTGTCGGAAATTTTACGAAAGCTGTTGCGTTGCTTGGTAGCCACCAGTGTAAATTTGACAGTTAAAAGATCTGTCAAATTTTCACGAGTGGCTAGTAAAAGCAACAGCTTGAGTAAAATTACCTAAAAATTCCAGACCACGAATTGTATTTGACAAGATTATTTTTTGAATCGAAGCAAGGTAGTTCAAAACGAAATTTTATTTCAATTAATTCACATACAAAGAAATGTGTTGGGAATATTTGACGTTTGGCAGGTACTAAAGTAATTACCGGGTGTAAATACATAAGAGATCATTTTTTATCGATAAATACATGTTTAATTGTATGAAAGTTTTATTGTCATGGCAAATAATCGAGAATCAAGGTAGTGATTCGAGATTTTTTGCCGAATGGCAATAAAATTTGAAAACAATTTGAAATGTATTTATCTTATAAAAAAATGATCTCGAATGTATTTTAGGGAGGTTAATACACAACTACATTATACGGACAATTTAATTGGAAGTAGAAGATTTAATGAGACAATAAACATTTTAAATTAACAGAACATATTAAAATATTTAAATATATTGTGTAGAGTTTGACATATTTTGAACATTGAAAGTGCAATGGTTATATGTTATATTATGACCAGATTTTTTTTGCATATTATTATTATTAATGTTTTCAGTGGTAAAATTTTCTTGCCTTATGTTTATATCTCTTGTAGTTTGGATTCCAGGAAGTCCAGGTCTCAGGTTGTTTATTAAACTAGCATGATGTTCCTCGTCTAACTGTAAATAAGGGCCTAATGACTTAGCATTTGCATGTCCAGTCATTTTGAGTTGTTCTTCCGGGACACCTGATTTAGCAAGATTTGATACAGCACTTGATCGATTTGAATGATTCGTGATTTTGTTTGTCAGAGTATCAAGCCCTATTCTTTCAGCAGATTGTTTGGTCCATTTTCCAATCTCATTTACTCCATAAGGCATATTTTTGTACCATTCAGAATTGCTTTTATTCCAGTAAGGATTTACAGTCAGAAATAGTCGATCTGACGTAATTCTATTAGTGCGTTTAGAAATAAGCTTTTTAAATAACCTTACCGGGCACATATCGAGATTATTGTAATTAGGCAATAACCACTTACTGTCTGAATTTTTGAGCTCCACCCTGGCATGTTTTGGAAAAAATCGGGTTGTATTCAATTCTTCCGGTTACGTTACCATTTGATTTCTTTTCCTCTTTAAAAAAATGCACTTTGCATTTTGCTGCCTCTCCCCCTCTCCAGGCTAGTTCGAATGCTATTATATGATACAGTTTTTTTTTAAGTCCTTCTGGACAATCTTCGTTCCACAGATTCATTATTGTATATATTTCTTTCTTACTCAGAGCAGTCGAACTTTGCTTCCTCTTTCCGAGAATAGACTGAAGCTGCTTTCGTTTCGCATTTTTGCATCCCTTGCTTGTTTGAATTCAATGTCTGTAAATGGATTAAATTTTCGGGCGTACTCTTTGTAGTATTTTTCTTGAAGGAGTTTTGCAGTAACATTCTACATGGTCTTTATAACGCATTCTTTATAATCTTCACCATCAGCTCTCTTCATATTAAAAGCCCAATCATTCATAATGCTTCTCTTTTAAAAATATTTCGAACTGTTTCCATATTGACTTTTGATTGTTAACTGTACTCCTCGGAGTAACACTCTGTACAGTTTTTTTAATATCTTCCAAAGATTCTTGGCGAAATCTTGCCATTTCAAAACGACGATGTTGCAAGAAAACTCGAAAATAATATGACAGTGACAGTTGCCAAGGTAGAAATTTCAAAACTATCATTCACAGCATAGTTGATTAAAAGCAAGGCGCATATTTTATCAGTTATTGGGAAAGCTAGGTAGGTTTTAATCGTTTACAATGACAGTTGATTGGTCGATTTTAAGAAATTGAAGAAATATTATTGGCTCTTAGAATAAGCGTGTATTAACCGAAATAATACACGCTTCTAGACCCAAATGAAATGTTCCTATTGGTCAATTTGACGATGAAAAAATAATCATTTACAGAGCACAGCTTCGAGCAAAGCACACGGGTGGACACCATTTTCAACTTCCGCGCCTACTTAGTTTGTAGCATATCTTTCTTTACTGATCCAGATTTTTTAAGTTTATTAAGACGAGTTTCTAATTTAATACATCAATAGCTAAAGTTAAAAATTAAGAATACAGTATTACGTTAAATCCAACAAGCGTTTCCATAAATGTCGAATTAAAATCGAGAAAACGCAGCACATGTCAATTTTAAATTTGAAGATATGACAAGGCGTCATTTCTTCAATTCTCTTAATAATATCAAATATCCTGACTACCAGCGTTTCTGTCTGTCTTTCAAGTTAAATTTTAGGGCGATGCGTGTACAAAATGCCAATTTAAAGTTTAAATTTGACATTGAGTCCACTGGACAGCTTCAAACGTAATTCCTTAGAAAATGCGGCACTTCCTAATTATTCAACAAATTTTCAAACTGCTTTTCAAGGTTGTGGTTTCAGTAATTGATAAACGCAACAGAAATAACCACAGTCAAACTTGATTTAAGAGAAAGCAAATTATGGTAAAATTTCTACTATTTGCAAATATACATGTTCACTATTTACTATTCATTTTCTCGGAAGGGATTATTTGCGAGCATCACGTTCAAATATAATCGCAGAAGATTTTTTATTACTTTTCTGGAGATTCACTGTTGTAGAAAATTGGAAAACAAATATAACTAAAGACAAATATTTTGAATTTGGACAAATACTTATTTGAATTTAATATTTTTTTAATGGCCAGAATTATACATATATTCTTTTTAAATTTGAACAGTAGCTTGCTTTTATAAAATTTAACACATTAAAATAAATTTAAAATCTACGAAAAGCCTTCCCAAAGGACTTGTACCTTGACGCAGTTCTAGTAATACTGGGACGGGTGGGATGGCTTGCGCGCTTCAATGATATAAAGAGCTGAACCATAGGTTTAACCATATTGGAGGGGTTTTTATTTGAGAAGCCAGACTAAATCAAGTCCCTGGAAGGGGGCAGCAGCTCTTTCAGTAATCATAGTGGCAGAGATCTTGAGGGTTGGTATGGCACTGTGATACACACTACTGCGATGTGGAAGGCAACGGGAAACCACTACATTATTTTATCCCTAGTACAGCGTACTTTAATTTATGATGATGGCACCTTCTGGAGTAAAATATTCCGGAGGTAAAATAGTCCCACATTCGGATCTCCGGGCGGGGACTGCTTCGGGGGGAGTCATCAGAAATGATAAGTGTAACATCTCACGAGTCGGAGCGTGGAATGTTAGAAGCATGAAACAAGTAGGGAAGTTAGAGAATTTGAAAATTGAGATGGATAGGTTAGCATTAGACGTAGTAGGTATCAGTGAAGTGCGATGGCCAGAAGCTGGAGACTTCTGGAGCGGAGATTTTAGAGTAATACACACAGGATCTGTAGGAGGAAATTCGGGAGTAGGAATTGTTATGCGGAAAAAAGTAGGACAGAGTGTAGAAAATTTCTTACAGCAAAGTGACAGGGTAGTTATAGTTAGGTTAGATTCGAAACCTGTAAAAACAGTAATAATACAGGTATATATGCCCACTTCTAACTACAGTGATGAGGCCGTAGAGGCAGTTTATAGTGATATTGAATATGTGCTAGATTTTGTGAGAGGGCACGAAAATTTAATAATTACAGGAGATTTCAATGCAGTCGTAGGCACAGGGCGAGAGGGCGGAATAGTTGGCCCCTTTGGATTAGGCAATAGGAACGATAGGGGAGTTAGACTGATAGAGTTCTGCGATAAACATAACTTAACGGTCGCGAACACTCTATTTCACCATCATGTTAGGAGATGCTATACGTGGAAGATGCCAGGAGACTTAGGGAGATATCAAATAGATTACATTCTCGTTAGGCAAAGATTTAGAAATCAAGTTAGGGATTGTAGAAGTTATCCAGGAGCAGATATAGATAGTGATCACAACATAGTCGTTATGAAAGCCAATCTTAAATTTAAGATTTTGAAAAAAAGAAGCGGAAGAAGGTATCTTGACCCAGAGAAACTAAAAGATGATGATATGCGCAATAAGTTCGAGAAAAAGACAAACGAAGCACTAAAGGGCACGGGTAGAAATATTGTTAGGGACATAGAGGCAGAATGGAATTGCATTAAAAATAGTTTAGTTTCCTCAGCTAGGGATATTTTGGGTCATAAACAGAATGAAAGTAGGAAACCCTGGATAACAAAACATATTGTGAGTCTAATAGAGGAAAGGCGAAAATATAAAAATAGGTTAGATGAAATAGGGAAACAAAGATATAAGGCGATCAAGTGGGAAATTATTCGGAAATGTAGGAAAGCGAAAGAGCAATGGATCGATAATAAATGCAAAGAAGTGGAAGATAAGTTCGAAGTAGGAAAGACTGATGGATCTAGTACCAAAAACATTAGAAATGAGGCAGGAGATATCCTAATCGGAAGTGGGGAGAAGGCAGATAGGTGGAAAGAATATTTAGAAAACTTATATGCTGGACAGGAAGTGCAAGATATATTAGAAAGCGAAAGCAGTGTAGAGGGGGATAACCTAGGGAGTCCTATAATGAGAGAAGAGTTTGAGATAGCACTAAAAAGTTTAAGGAATAATAAAGCACCAGGTATAGATGGCTTGCAGGCAGAAATCTTAAAGTGCGCAGGTCAAGAGGTAATAGATCGTTTATTTAAATTAGTTAGTCGCATATACCTGACAGGCGAGATTCCAGAAGATTACAAACGGAACATCATAGTAGCTTTGCCAAAAAGAAAAGGCGCGGATAGATGCGAAAATTTTAGAACTATCAGTTTAACTTCCCATGCGTCAAAAATTTTAACTAGAATTGTGCAAAGAAGGATGGAGAAAAAGGCGGAAGAAATATTAGGAGAAGATCAGTTCGGATTTAGACGAAATAGAGGAACGCGCGAGGTCATTCTAGCTTTACGAGTAATTATAGAAAAAACGATAGAAAAGAGAAAGAGCGTCTATATAGGATTTGTAGATTTAGAAAAAGCCTTCGACAACGTAAAATGGGGGAAGATGTTCGAAGTGCTGAGAAAGGTAGGGATGAAATACAGGGACAGAAGAATAATACATAATCTCTACAAAGAGCAAAAGGCAGTTATAGAATGTGAGCAGGAACAAAGGGAAGTAGATATCCGGAAGGGAGTGAGACAGGGATGTGCATTGTCACCTCTAGTTTTCAACTTATATATCGAAGATGCGATTAATATTGTTAAGGAAAGAACAGCCTCAGGGATCAATGTACAGGGCCAAACTATTAACATGCTCAGATTTGCGGATGATATAGCAGTGTTAGCATCTAGCAAAGAAGAATTAGGAGCGGCTTTGAATGAAATGGAAGCAGTTTTGACACAGGGCTTCGGCATGAAAATCAATAAAAAGAAAACTAAAATTTTGGTATGTAGGGGATGTGAAAATAGAACTAAAATGGAAATACAAATTGGAAATGAGAAGATAGAGGAGGTCGCGGATTTCTGCTATTTAGGAAGTAAAATAACTCAAGACGGTAGGAGCACTAAAGATATAAAACAAAGAATGGCGCAGGGCCGAGTTGCGTTTAACAAAAAGAAACAACTGTTATGCTCGAGAACGGTTAATATAGAGACTAGGAAGAGACTCTTAACGTCGTATGTATGGAGTACGGCATTATACGGGTGCGAAACTTGGACAATAGGAGAAGCGGATAGAAAAAGAGTAGAAGCGTTTGAAATGTGGTGCTACAGACGCATGATGAAGATACCGTGGATAGATAAGGTTAGCAATAGGGAAGTATTAGAAAGAGTTGGGGAAAAGCGAAAGGTATGGAAAACAATAAAGAGTAGGAGAGATAGGATGGTAGGACACCTTCTAAGACACGAAGGAATAGTTCGTGACATACTAGAGTCAGAGATAGGAATAAAAAGAGGTAGGGGTAGGCCTAGATTAGACTACTGCTCTCAAATAGTTAGGGATGTAGGATGTTCTACTTTTAGGGAAATGTGTAGGTTAGCTCAGGATAGAAAAGAATGGAAGTACGCGTCCAACCAGTCTTCGGACTGAGAACCTTATGATGATGACGAAAAGCACAAATGATAACTTTGAAAAGCGATAATAAGAGATATGAATGAACAAGAAAAAATACAGTATACCTATAGGTGTACCTAAATGTAAGTATAATAGGATAAACATAAGCTAAAGATAAGTTTAAAAAGAGATTAAGTAAAGAGATTTATTTAAGGAAATACATACCACCTGTTCACAATTTAATTGATCCTTGACTAAATCTTAAATCATCAGTATTTTAAATTAGATTATAAAAAAACAACTCGGGGATTAATAATGAAAGCGATGATATTAAATTAAAAGTAAACAAATAATAATTACGAATAAAATCAACATAATACATAATTTTATCCTTAATGCTCTGGAACCCTATGATTTTGTCGGCGAAATACATGTTGAAATTTACCGCGTGTGTACAGGCAGCAGAGATAGAGCCTCGGAGTTTTCGCGAATCTTAGCTACTTTTTCGAGTATAATAGAATGCCGAAACCAGAATTTGGATATCGTTTTTAGTTTTCGAGAAAAAAATAATGTTGATTTTTATCGATAGGGAAGAGGAAGAAATAAATGTTTTATCGTTGGTTGAGGCGATACCAAAAACTTCTTGTCGCGAAATCGAATCACAATTTTTGTAGGTGGTACTTAAATAAAATTCAAGAAAATCCAGAATTTGGGCGGTCTGTCATTTGGACAGATGAAACTCACATAAGCAGCGTAGGATTATTTAACAGGCATAATGTGCGTCATTGGTCTGATACAAATCAGCACCAAACTTTTGAACGTCAGAGGCAAGGACGTTTTGGATTTAACGTTTCGTGTTTTATTTTGGGTGGTCAACTAGCATACCAAACTTTTGATGGAAACTTAACGGGATTGAGATACATTAATTTATTGAATATTAACGCAGAGGCGATAATGGAAAATGTTCCGTTAATAAACATAAACAAGATGGCGCCCCTGCACACAATTCTGCAATAGTTAGAAATTATTTAGAAAATCATATTCCGGGTAGATGGTCGGGTACTGTATATTTTTCAGTGTCTTCTTCTAATTGAAGTCGTACACCGACGAGTTTTCTTTTGGTATTAAACGTGATTATTTTCGAGGATTTTTATTGACAATCGATTATTTTTTTACATATTTGTTTTCTGTCACATTCTCGTCAAGGCAACCAAAACAATGAAACATGAATATGAATGCAAGTAACATAGTAACATATGAATTCATTGCAGATTATAAATAACATACCGCCGCCCTTGAAAGGCTAACCTTTCAAAATTAAATGGTGAAGACAATACAATAAAATTTAAACAACGGGTAATAAACATAACTTAAGTACTGATCTTTTCATCACACCATTTCGAGTTTTTACACTTACAACGCGCACTATCCCGTCTGATCCTGGATGCAGCTCAACAATTCGTCCCTTGGGCCAGTGGAATGAAGGCAAATTGTTGTCTTTAAGAAGCACCAAGGAACCTAGTTGAATCTTTGGATCCTTTTTCAATTTCCATTTTGTGCGCTGTTGCAAATGATGCAGATAATCTTGAGTCCAACGCTTCCAAAAATGTTGAGACATTTGTTGAACATGCTGATATCGTCGACCATATTGTACAGGGTGTCGATTAGATTTCTTTCAGGAATGGCGCTTAATTGTTGGCCGATGAGGAAGTGTGCGAGAGTGAGGACTTCCAGGTCATTAGGGTCAGAGGATAAAGGTACTAATGGTCGAGAGTTTAAGACAGCTTCCACTTGTGTAATTAGGGTGTAAAATTCCTCAAATGTCAGTAAATTGTTAGAGATAATCTTTTTTTAGATGCTGTTTAGCGGATTTTATCCCCGCTTCCCACAGGCCACCAAAATGAGGTGATCTTGCGGGAATGAAATGCCACTGAATTTGACATTTATTAAAATAATTCTGACAAGAAGATGATTCAACTAAATTTTTTATTGCCTTGAGCTCGTTATTAGCTCCAATAAAATTCGTGCCATTATCGGAATAGATATCTGAACAAACACCACGACGCGATACGAAACGTTTTAAGACGCTTAAGAAGCCGTCACTGGTGAGATCGCTAACGAGTTCGAGATGTATGGCCTTCGTGGCTAAACATATAAAAATACAAATGTAACCCTTGATAATTTTGCGATTTCTTGTTTTTCCGTCCTTCATGTCAAATGGCCCCGCATAATCTACTCCACATGATGAGAAGGGTCGCGATGGCGTAACTCGAGGCTTCGGAAGTTCTCCCATTTGATATGAAGGACTTGGGGGCATAGCTTTAAAACATTTCATGCATTTTCGAATATATGCTTTAACCTCCTGCCTGCCCTTTAATGGCCAAAATTTTTGACGAACATGCGAGAGAGTTGTTTGCATTCCCGAGTGAAGGCTACGTTCATGTTCGTATTTTATGACTAACCGAGTGAACGGGTGTTTACTAGGTAGTACGATGGGATGTCTATATCCATAAGTAAGGTCAGAGTGTTTTAGTCTGCCTCCTACTCGGATTAAACCAGTTTCGTCTAAAAAGGGACTCAGGGAATTTAAGCTGCTTTTGGGTTTTATGGTACTCGCCCTTTTTAGGGAATTAAAGTCGTCGAGAAATGCTTCATACTGAACGAGCTTTACAAGAGTTGTAACTGATTTTTCCATTTCTGAGGATAAGAGATATCCAGTTGTTCGATTTATCGGTGCGGACCTTGCATTATTGATGAAACGCAATAAAATTGTAAACAGATCGTATTGAATAGTAGGACCAACCTTTAAAACATCATTTAAAGAAATGTTGGTTGTTGTTTTCGCGGATCCATCGAACACTACCCTCAGTTTTGTTGACGTACTCTCTTGTTTTTCTACCGCGTGATGTGGTAAATAGTAAATTGTTGTATTGGCGTCGTGGTTAGGTTCAATCTGAGTCATGTGCCCGAGTGTTTCGTATTCCAACATAAAATTTTTGTAGTCACGTTTAAAATTATGATTTTTTGCCATTTTTCGTTCAACAGAATATAATCGTCTCATGGCTATATTGAAGGAGTCACCCAGGCTAACAAAATTTTCTTTTACAGGTAATTTTACTACAAATCGCCCGGTGTTTTCTCGAACCATATTTTGCAGGAAATGTTGTTCACACTCTGCTTCTTCATTTGAGAACGCTTTAACAGCTACGGATGGCTGCTCTAATTCCCAAAATTTTTCTAACTGTTTATTTAAGTCTGTGAAAAAGCAAGTCGTGACGAAGCCTTGGCGTTGACTTTGGTAACTGGGAATAGTGCCGGTTACGATCCAACCTAATTTCGTTTTTTGCAACGTGACCATACCATTAGCGAGCTTAATTTGGCCTATACACAACAAATCGTAAAAGACGCCCGTGCCTAGCAATAAGTCGATGCTAGACGGTTTAAAAAATTCGGGATCAGCAAGTCGAATATGCTCTGGTATTGACAAGTGATGTACATTACAAAACTGCTGGGGTGTCGAGTTCGTTATTTTTTCTATGGCGAAAAAAGTCAAATTCCTTTGGTAATTGTTATGCGTGGACTCAATCTGAATTTCTACGCGTTTGCTGATATTATTTCTCATTTCGTTCAATCCTAATACCGTGAGATCAACCTTCTGAGCATGAAGGTTTAATTTTTGTAATAAACTTTCTGAAATAAAATTTGATTGCGAGGCACTGTCCAGGAGTGCGAGACATTTGATCGGTTTATTATTCGCGTCGTGAACATACACAACTGCCGTGGACAGCAATACAAACGAATCTGTTGGTTTCCAGACACAGTATGAATGTAACATGTTATGATTTGTTTGACTTTATGTTCCGGAATGTATCGTATTTTCAGAATTTTGGGGAAAATTTGGCTGAGGAATAGAGATATTCGAGGACACATCGTTTGAAATGTGTAACGGAGGAGCGGGTTTAATATTTTGGCTAAAGCTTTGAGAATTTTCGGGGTTATTCTCATGTAAAAAGGAGCTATGGCGTTTTTGACAAATTTTGCAACCGCTGGAACGACACTCTGCTATTCTATGTCCAGGGCGCAAACAGTTCGAACATAATTTCATCCGTTTGATTTCAGTTTGTCTAGCAGGAACTGTCAAACCATTGAATTTCTCGCAAAAATAAATGAAATGTGTATCACTACAATATGGGCACACAGGGGGTGGCCTTTTGCCGTTTGTAATCGCATGAAATGCTTTCGATTGGGTAACTTTTTTAACGTGATTGTCTGCGCTATGAGATTTGCGATCCAAAGCCTCTAGCATTTTGCAACGTTCTAACAAATATTTCGTGAAATTGCTAATTTTGGGCTTCTCAATTTCGTTGCTGAAAATTTCCCATTCCCGTTTAGAATTAAAATCTAATTTGGAAACTAACAAATAAATTAAAATGGTATCCCATGACTCAATTTCTTCTCCTAGTGATTTTAATGCGCGATAATTTTTCATGAATGAGTCCGAAAATTGTCGCAAAGATGTATGGGACCCTCTTCTGATAGTTTCTAATTGGAATATTTCTTTAATGTGATCTTCGATAATAGCTTTTTTATTTTCATACCTTGCCCTCAGCAGTTCCCATGCAGTGTCATAATTTGCATCTGAAAGGGGTAGAGAGGCAATCACGTGAGCTGCATCTCCCCTTAGAGATGCTTGTAAATAGTAAAATTTTTCGATATTTGTCAAGGACTGGTTATTGTGAACAAGACCTTGAAACGAACCGTGAAAGCACTGCCACTCACTGTAGGTACCTGCAAATTCAGGTAGCCGAAGAGAAGGTAGCTTTGCGTTGGAGCTATGGTCAGAGCTCGAGACAGACCGGCGCGAGGAAGGTGTAGCAGAATTTGACACTTGTGTAGTTGTCTGATTTTTTAATAAAATTTCTTTTGCCCGAGTAATTGCTTCGAAGTATTTATTTTCGAATTCGTCGCGATCACCCTCAGCTATGTCTTCGTCGAGAGCGTTTTCTATCATTAAAGTTTCTTCCAACTCGGATTGGACATTTTTGAATTCAAATAAAATATTTGTAATGGTTTCCAAACGCGTTTGTAATTGTGCGAACGTGGTTTGTTCTATGTCAAAATTATCAACAAATTTTACGAATCGAGTTAATTCTCGGCGAATTTGTCCGCGTCTAGTATTGAGTTTTTTAACATTGTCGGACGGCATTCTTTAGTGAACGATTTTAATTAATAACGTGAAAATACGTGAAAATGTGCTAGAAAGTAACGAGATTGGGAAATGTGGATAGAATACCGCTAAGCAAAAAATATAAATTTGACAATTTACACAAGTGGATATTGTGTCAAAACTAATGAAATAAATGGTCTAATAAATAAATGGACGAGGGAACTGACCTGGAACCCTTCCACAAATTTCCTCAATAATGCGTGCGTTTTTTCTTTAAAAATACGAAGTATCCGGCTCTCGAAGGACCATGTAAATTTTTCAGTGTCTTCTTCTAATTGAAGTCGTACACCGACGAGTTTTCTTTTGGTATTAAACGTGATTATTTTCGAGGATTTTTATTGACAATCGATTATTTTTTTACATATTTGTTTTCTGTCACATTCTCGTCAAGGCAACCAAAACAATGAAACATGAATATGAATGCGAGTAACATAGTAACATATGAATTCATTGCAGATTATAAATAACAGGTACAAATGGACCTATATTGTGGCCTGCAAGATCACCGGATCTGAGTATATTAGACTTTTTCGTTTGGGCATTTTTAAAAGAAAAAATATACATACGAAGATACAACAATCAAGCCGAGCTAGCAGAGGTAACACATGCAGCTTTCCGATCTATCTTATATTTTCTAAAGGTAAAAAGTACCAAAATCTTTGCCGTTTTTTGAAATAACAATATACATATTATATTTTTCGACAGAGGAAATACTATTTAACCTGATTATTAGTAAACTATCAATTTTTAACGCTTCTCATTACTGTGTGTACTGTGTAGGCACCGTATTAATAATTAATAAAGTACATAAATCAATAAAATTTCAAAGTCAGTGAGTAGATTTCACGAATTCATCTGTGCAAATAAATACTTTTTATGTATTTGCTAAATCATCTTAATATTGACATTTTTGTATTTATTAATGTACCATAAAAAGTTTATAGCCGTACGGGAACAATAATTATTGTATATTACATTTTATTTTATCATGTATGTGTTATACGTTTCTTTCAAGGGTTGCACACTTATCTAAGGGTCCGTATATAAAAGTGCAACTTCTCATGAGTTTTTGCAGATAAACTAAAGTATTCAACTCTCAAGTTATGGCTATCATTTTTGTTCTTTGCGATTACTAAATTGTCTCGTTATTTAGGAAAATCGATATAGTTTCTAATAAAATACGTAAACGATTGTTAATATATTGCGGAAATAAACTAATTATAAGAAACGAACACACTTTAATAGCTGTTATAAGATTAATTTTATCGCCTGGAACTTGGCGCATTTCTACATGTGCTCATCACGTTTTAATTTTTGCCTCAGGTGTGCAACACGTGAAATGATACACTATCTTAGGGAAATACACAATTATTTCTCAGACAAAAATAACGTTTACATGTTTTGCGGTGCGATACAAGGGTGTGTTGATATAGGTATATTATTATCGAATCTAAAAAATTAGCAAATATCAAATTTTTCTAGTGCATAGTTAGAAGGTTGCAATTGACTCCTACATGCGACTTTTTCCAATTTCCTTACTGTGAAACCGAAAAAAAAATATTTAAAACGCACAAAATTCGCCCAATTTCAGTTATGTACATTCCTCTACAAATTACTGCTAACTGCTGCAAATTCACAAGAAAAACTCGATGTAGGCAACATGCTCAACACTTTGCGATGCCAGCAAGCTCTTTAAAATTAAAATCGGTTAAGAATTGGGAGCACAAAATTGTATTTTGTAAACCCTTGCAAAGTGTAAAATGCTTATTTGAACTAAATACTCATCAGTGGAGGTATTATCAAGTATGTAGGTATGTCATGGCATCGTCCAATTTATAAGAGTGTATAAATTTTTAAATTAACATATAATTGGTATTATTATTATGTAGCACACGCAAAGGCGTGGGCATCATGATCGCCATACCTATTATAAAGACAATTATTTGGTTTGGAGTTTCTACGCCTTGAACATTTGGGCCTTTCCTTTGACGACTTTGTATGTCGCGTACTGCGTTTTTAAAGAAAAAATAAATTAGGTGTGCTATAACTTACAAAATAATTGGTACCTATGGTCCCACAGTGTTGGTTTGCCAAATGTCAAATGATTCTCCAAGAACACAAGAATATTGGAAGTAGAATTCTTTCTGTCCCTATTGGTATTTTTGTGGAAAACATTCAAAACATACTCAGTCATTGATATTATAGTATATTATACACGAGTTTATAATGAATGGAGGTAATAATAGCATCATTATAACGAGTTGTATACTATACTTTGTCCACGACTATCAAAACAGATTCCCAGAAAGAATTTACCTTCATGTCCCTTCTCCAGTGTAAGAAAGATTCATACATACGCTCTCAGGTATAATTTTCTTGGTTTTTTGGGCAATGAATCTAATGAGGCAAGTTCTGCAGCTTCTTTTATTGCTGGTGCTGTTAAAGAAACCTCGTTTTCACTCTCACTATTCATTATATCTTCTTTTTTAGAATATGCATTTCAAATTAAAAGCAAACCATGCTGATTTGACGTTTCAATTTGAACTGACACATCGCTATCGCGGCCTACTAGATAAATGTAAAAAAGGGTCAAAGCGATGTTCCTATTGGTGCAGTGAATAATATTCATTAATCACTGCAGTGATTAATGTATCTAATTATGATTGAAGAAACACAAGCATAAAGAGTATATTATAAGATAGTCGTGGACAAACACTGTTACTCCATCGTTTTGGTTTGTCAAATGTTAGGGAGACATTGGTGGGAAAGCATCTCGATTCCCCAAGAACACACATGAATATTGGAAGTAGCGAATTCTTTATTGGTATTTTTGCTGAAAACATTCAAAACATACTCCAGTCATTGTTATTAAATGATTTATCAAAGCGGTCGTAAATATTTAGCGGATATTTAATGCTGTTGAACTTTTGATGAATAAATTAATGTGCTGAACTTGATTATTACATGTAATGACAAAAATATGTGGCACCGTCCACTGGATACCTAGTGTTGTTAAGATTATTTATTTTAAGATTTACTTAACATATACATAATTAGCACGAACAATATACTCTAAAATCGGTCTGTTTGTATATTTATTAATATTATTATGTAATACACGCGACCACACCATGACCACAGCACAGAATATTATACCATGTACGTACCATGACAATCTGGTTTCACATTACAATGATATAACTGGTTCAAGGTAAGACGCAAGTTAAAAACCAGTAAGCTTCTGAGGAATTACATTTTTAACTCAATACTACTTATTTTTGTTACCTATTTAAGATTTGAGTTTGCACACCTTGAATAGTTGGACATTTTTTGACGTCATTGTTTGCGGATTATTGCACTTCTGAAGTCGTATTTTAAACGACTTTTGATGGATACTAATAAATATAATATAATTCTTATTGCAGTTCGCAATGGAATGCATATTATTCGCCAGACAATTTAATTAATATTTTGGAAATTACGAATCCTACATTTTATATTCGTATTCTGATCAACCGAATGAGAATTATGCAACCAATTTGACGTTTCATAAAGAATGTATTTCTATATCGCTTGTACCGAGTTCTCCGAATAATAATACTATAACATGTTTCTTGACCTTGGCGTTGATAAGGATCTCTTCGATTTTTATCTGTTACTACTGTAGATCGAAAGATAAAGATAAGGATAAGGCGCTTGTTTTATGTTAATAATTTTTGATTTTCTTTGTTTGAACTTCAAGAAAACAGGAAAATTGTCGTCGTTTTTGCACACTAATTTAACTTATTATAAAGTTCTGTCTGAAGACATTCGTCTAAACTGGGCCTACGCCTCTAGTATGTCATCTTCGTGTCTCAGATGTCCTACTCTCTAATTGATGAACAATTGGTACATTTATATACTCTGGTTTATGCTCATAAATTATAAATAACTGCTGCTTACCTCTCTACGACAGAATCGGATCTCAGCTGCAGTCATGATTATGTAGATAGATACCTACCTCTACTCCTACTGGACGGTTTCTGCGATAAAACGTCCATGATCGCAGCATTAAAGATGTTAACATCTTTAAACAATGATAGCAGTCACGCGTGCCGCTGCTATGACAATGGGATACCCCTACCAGCGTAACAGTCAAATACTATGTTTGACAGAACGTTAACCAAACTTTATTCTTTTACAAATTGCAGCAAGAAGGTAATGAAAAAATTATATTACATATATTACTTGTAAATATTTATTTCAAAATGAGTACCACTGTCAAAAAAGAATCAATATTTTTAAAGTTGCAAAAATACTATTAGAAAAACAATTGCAAATAAATTGCTATAGACTGTTTTAGAATCGCCTGATTTTGACAGGCGGCCATTTTCTGTTGGAGGGCTGGGCATGGATAAACAACATTACACACGTGAGTGTTACCAAAATTTTAACAGATTTGGTGCCAAACAAAGTGGTGATGTTTAGAGTTCATGTAATTTAACTCAAAATAACGAAACAACGTTTGCAATAGTGCAACCAGTCATATCATTTTAAGAATTTTTATTCAATTCTCGGCGTAAAGCGACTAAGTTTAAGTTACGCCCCTTTTTTGGTGCCAAATGGTAACACAAACATCTGCTTTGTTATTCATCCTCTTCTTCCCTCCAATAAGCTTAAAAACAAACAAATGTGTGCCCTCCAGCTGTCAATTGTGTGACGTCATTCTAAAATGATCAATTGTATAAAAAACTTTTTACCAAAAATGCAGAAAATTGTCCTAGCCTAGATTATCTAGGTAATACGATGGCGTAGAATGGCCACACAAGAAAAACATTTTTAAATGCCAGTTTAAAATGGCAACTGAGCTTCACTGCGAGTTTAAACTGGCAATTAAGCGTAAATGCGACTTTAAACTGACAATTAAACGTAAATGCGACTTTAAATTGTACGATGGGGTAGAACGGCCAGTTTAAAGTGACAATTGAGCTTCAGTGCCAGTTTAAACTGGCAATTAAGCGCAAATGGTAAATGTGACTTTAAACTGACAATTAAACGTAAATGCGATTTTCAATTGGCAGTTAGGCTTAAATGCCAATTTCAACTGACAATTGAACGTGAGTACGACTCCCAGTATACAATTATCAGTTAGCAAAACTGCCAATTGAAAGTCGCATTTACGTTTAATTGTCAGTTTAAACTCGCAATGAAGCCTAATCGTCAGTTTAAACTGGCACTCACGTTCAATTGTCATTTAAGCCTAACTGCCAAAAGAAAGTCGCATTTACATTAAATTGTCAGTTTAATGTTGCATTTACACTAAATTGCCAGTTTAAACTCGCACTGAAGCTCAATTGTCACTTTAAACTGGCATTTAAGAATTTTTTCTTGTGTGACCGTTCTACGCCATCGTACAATTTAGGCTAACTGATAATTGTATAGGTACTGTAAGTCACGCTTACATTTAATTGTCAGTTGAAACTGGCATTTATGCCTAATTACCACTTCAAACTCACAATTAAGCCAAATTGCCAGTTTAAACTCGCACTTACGTTCCATTGTCAGTTTAAATTGTCATTTAAGCCTAACTGCCAATTGAAAGTCGCATTTACGTTTAATTGTCAGTTTAAAGTCGCATTTACGCTCAATTTCCGGTTTAAACTCTCATTGAAGCTCAATTTTTTACTTTAAACTGTACGACTGTAGATGTTAAAACATCAGCACCTGGTGCAGTTTTCTTTTTCAGTTTGATCACTCGAGGATTTTTTTTTACGACAGCAGTGGTAAAATAAATTAAAATCATTAGTTTCTTTATTACAACAAATATTTTTAGGCACATAGGTATGTAGACTTAATAAATAAATTACAAAAATTGGCGTACATCTTAAACATTTTATAAAAGCTAACGTTATATTAATGTAAATATACATTACTACCAATAAAAAAAATTGTAAAAATGATTCCGTTAGGCACAGACATTCGTATAAACTTAAATAGTGATTGGAAAATTATTATATGATATTTGACTAGTAGTAAATAATTTCCTAACATACTTGATTAGAAATGGACAATTATTCCACGATGAAGGTGAATCATTAACAATATTTGTACCTGTCGCTCGTAAAATGACTAATATTTTGCACAACCTATTAAATTTTTCAGTATTAGTTACCGAACGAAACCTCAGATGCAGTGTTTTCAATGTGGCAACTTCAGTGTCAAACAAAACAAATGCTGCGTATTCTTGACATCTGTCAGTGTCGCTTACAAAACACTTAACCCAACTTTTCCAATATGATTATAGTAGTTTTGCATTGTACTGAAGTTTTTGAGCAATATAAAATATAAAAATAATTGCAATAATAATACCCATTCTTGTAAGGAATTAATCTTCTGACCCACTTAACTGGAAACTTACCTTATTCTTTGAAGTTTCCTGTAATAAATAACCTGAAATTAGTAACATTCACAGAAAAAAAAACAATCACAACCAGCACGAGGAAACGCAGAATAATAATTCTATTCACACAACCAATCGCAAGGCAATTTTGGCATTTTGCTAGCAGGCCAGGGCAAATACCCTGCAGTTTTGAACACCCAGTAGTCGTAAGACACTTTCATTACAAGACACACGAGCAAGAGTACTTCCGCTGCAATTATATAGTAAATGTAGTCCGTCCAGTCTTGCTGGCTCTGGCACAGTTTTGCCGAATCTAACTCTATCACTTTGATTTTCATGTTATCACAGTAGATTTCATCGTAATCGGGAACGTTTTTTTGTTTCGTCAGTAACCAGACCTGAATAATAATAAAAAATTACGAATTATTAAATATTAACGTAACTAAATTACAACACACCTTTAAAACTTTCGCAGTGTTGCAATCGCAATGCAATTTATTAAGTCCCAAATAGACTTGTCGCAACAGTAGATTTCTATCGAAAATGTCAGATAGAAAATAAGTGGGAAGCTAAAAAAATTAAATTAAATAAAATTAAGCCGTACATAAATATTGTTACGTACAGTTTTTAATTTATTATTTCTTAAGCCCAAGGCTACGAAATGATTTATGAATCTGGAGCCTTCTAGTGGAAGAATGGACGTTATCTGATTGTTATCCGCATAGAGTTCTCTGAGGCTTTCATACGAAGGATCGCTGTTTATTATGTCCAACGAGGAAATCTAAATAATGTATTTATTTAAAGCAACTTATGAAAGTTTTATGTATTACTGCATGTCCAAATTCCTTATTTAATAATAATAATAATAATAATCTTTATTGTGCAAGAAAAAAATATATATAAGTAGGTGTATAAATAAATAGACAAACTATGTATTGCACAATAGGTGAGAGTCCAGCATCACTGCTGTTCTACCACTCTCCCTTTAATCCAAACTAAAACAGGAAAATTACTCGCACAAAAAAAATGTTTACACATTCCCCAAAATAAAGTTCTTTATACATCTTTTAAAAGAATAAAGCGTAAGTGAGCTCAGATAACCCGCAACTGTATTTAAAGTTTTCGGAGCTGCATACCTAAAACACCCCTCGAACTTTGATGTATGATGACATGGAACATCATAACTTAACCTATTTCTTACATTTATATTGTGAATATCTCGCCTTAAGAGTAATTCATTACACAGTTAGTCAGGTACACCAGAATCAACTATGTTATACAGCAGACAGCAAAATTGCAAAAAGTATTTATCTTTCATTGTGAGAATTTGCAAATCTCGGAAATAGGGCGATATATGCTTTCTTCTCTTAATACTATAAGCGAACCGCAGACATGAATTCTGTATCATTTGTATACGTTTCTTATTTTGTTCAGTTAATAAAGGGTAGTACACGGATAGACACTAGTTCACTCGAACTCAAACTTTCACAAGTAAAATATTTAGTGTCACAAGTCACCAGTGACTTGAACTGATAAAGCGATTTAAGCATCATATATGCCGCACTTATAACCCTATTCACATGTTTTTCGAAACTCAAGTTATCGAAAGTCACACAAAGATTCCTTGCTTCCAAGACATCATTGAGCACGATACTACTCATTTTAACGTCAGTATTTTTGTAAGACAAAGCTTGCTGTCTCATTCTTTCTGTTCCGATGAGCATTATTTTAGATTTAGCTGGATTCAAGACAAGACCATTATCCATTGTCCACTGCACAATCCTTTCTAAATCCCTATTAATATCAGCAATTGCATCATTAATGTCTTTGGGTTTGAAACTCTTAATTAACTGGGTATCGTCAGCGTACAAATGAACACGACATGTCCGAACCATCCCGGGTAAATCAGAAGTGTACACGGAAAAAAGAACAGGGCCAAGAATGCTACCCTGTAGTACTCCCCTCTCAACAGGCAACTGCTCCGATGTTACATTTTTAATCTTAACACTCTGCTTCCGATCACTCAGGTAACTTCTAAACCATGCCCGAGCCCTCCCTCTTATGCCAATATGTGCCAGTTTAGCTATAAGCAATCTGTGATCAATAAGATCAAAGGCCTTACTGAAGTCTAACAGCAACAGATATGTTAACTCTCCATTATCAACAGCTGAACAGATATCAGACACCACCTTCAGAAGTGCCGTACAAGTACTATAACCTTTTCTAAATCCAGATTGTATGTTTGGTAAGATCTTATTTTGCTCTAGATGTAGTCTGAATCTGCCTGCAACAGCTCTTTCCATTATTTTTGAAGCAGTTGGTAAGATGCTGATAGGTCGTAAATCAGCAAAAGTTTTAGGATTGTCAACTTTAGCAAGAGGAGTAATCACAGATATTTTCCACAGCTCGGGCACTAAACCTGTTTCAAATGAATTATTTATAATATTACACAAAGCATCACCACATTCAGAAATAATCAGTTGCAGCATCTGTGCACTTATACCATCTGTACCTATTGCATTGGTTTTTATTTCTGTAAATAGACTGTACACTTCCTCACCGGTAACACTGTCAAACTCAAAAAGAAATTCTACGTCTTCCCTTATTTGCTCTTCATAAAATTTTATTGTCGTATCTCTTATTTTGCTTCCCCCTGTCGTGTTCAACATGAACTTGTTAATTTCATCAGCACTCAAATGGCTCGGTATGTCCCGTCTTGGTTTGGTATGTATGCCCCAGTTTTTAAGTTTTTTCCACAGTAATGCAGTATTTCCATTACACTTTTTAAGTTCATTATTGCAGTATGCCTTTTTTTCATTTCTTATACATAAAGTTAACTGATTTTTCAAATCTGTATAATATTTCGGATCACTACTTTTTTTTGGTTCTTAAGTATTTGGTTCTAGCTCTATTTTTCATACTGATTATCATTTTAATTGTGTCAGTATTTGACTATACTATAAGATGTTATTTGTCTAAACTGCAGTTTTTCATTAGTAAGTTTGTCGAATAAGGACCTATCTTAATTTAGTTCTTCTAATAGTTTTTTAAGAAAAATACAAGAAAAAAATTCAAAATGTCAGCTATTTTTAAAAATGATACAAAGAGAAAAATTCAAATTCAAAATTTAAGTCAAATTTATTGTAATATAATAATATAAATCTGCTCTCTGCCACTTATTACCTATTTTTTATTGTTATTATTAAATTATTATTAAAATTTATCTATTTTATAATAAACCCAAATGTTATTCAAAATCAAGATTGCCGAATTTATAGACATACATATTCTGTTTTATAATTTTTGTTTAATTTTTTTCTCAAATAATTTTGTTATTTTTATTTATTTATACTTTATAAAAATTGACAAAAGGTAATAAACGGGGCTGATTTTACAAAGTTTTTATTATATTTATTTTAGAATTATTGTTTACTTGTGTCACTTTTTATAGTATAATTTAATAATTTGTGAAACATTGGCATGAAAAATTAAAATATTTTCGAGCAATCGACGTTTCGGCATTGATTTTAATCAACGGTTTCGGCTTCGTTTGGGACCTTTGTTAAGACTGCAATATATCAGCTGTTAGTCTATAAAGTGCTGCCACCTATCGCCCAAAAGTATGATTAGGATTATACAAAATATAGTCACAATCTATTATGACTGGTTTCTATCACAGCTGCAACCTCTTCAGATGGAACCTATACAGCTTGGAATTTTCAAGGTTTTTTCCTTTAGCGGCAACCGAATAAATCTGGGAGGATTAGTCATCGGTCCTATCTTTAAATTATTATTTTCTATTTAGAAATATGAGAATAAACTGAAGCGCCACCGCCGCGCCATCTGCATTGCAGGGGCCACACTACTACTACTGTCAAACGTCCAGTTTACTGTGCATCTCGGCCAAATATGCACAAGATGGAGAGATTGCAATATAATATTAATTCCAACATGCCGGTTGAACGAAGTAACGTATCAAGACGTTCTTGGTCGAAAATGAATAAGGAATAATTAACTTAGACAACCCTACTTTCTAATTACGATAAATATGTGTACAAATAGTAAAAAAGGTGTCGAGTTTATGACGGTTTTATGACGAATTTTTTGATAATTTGAGGAAGATTTATTTAAGGCGAACGAAAAATATTACTATAAAAGTAGTGCGAGTCTCTAAGTTGATCCTGTATTGATAAATCTTTTTTATCCTTGTTGTGAATTTCGGGCTCGGACTGGACCCGAATTGTTTTAATTGGTTGTTGTTAATTGCACTGCGTATGTAAATGTAAATTACATACGGGCTGTTTCGAAGGACCAAATAAATAATTGCACTGCGTAATGTAAATAATAAATTGTTTTATTTACACACGGGTTATATACACTGCGTGCAATGTGCACGGGAACGATGTTACAATAAATTGGATAATTTCTCTTCGAGAGTCTGACAAGAACTGACCACTCCGCTGGTCGAAAGGGTACAGTTGCGAAAGGTTTGTACCTACATCTATTGTCCTCGCGTAACTAATTCAGGGCTTCGGCTAACACACAACAATACAAATAGAAATCGTGTACACAAAAAAATAAACTTTCTAAAGTTCTCAACAGCCCCATCTACTTTAATTTAAGATTGGTGTTGGAATAAAAATGTGTCTACATGTCTGTCATTTATAGTTTTAATCTTTTTTTTATTTCAATTTTTTTGTCTTGTGCTAAAATTGTGGTGCCATTAAAGGCAAAATTATAACCGTTAATTTTCTTTTAGGTTTACAGTCCAACAGATTTCAGTTGGCGAGCGGCAGAGTTGCGCTTTAGCATACTTTACAGATGCAATACCAGTGGTGCAGGTAAAATTTTCAGTTACCGGTGAGCTTTTGAGAAGGTAAGATGGCGGGTTGCGAACGGAAAGGTGTTTTACGCAGTTAAACACGGTAAATAGTGTACAGAGTGTTTTGTTATTTTAAAAGTGAGAAAAGTGAAACAAAAATGTTCGAAAGTGTGAACATGAAGACGTCTGTTGCAACGGGCATGTCTATTAGATCTATAGAGAGAATAGTTAGTGAAGGCAACACTAGCACGTCGGAAACTAACAGCAAAGCGATCTTTAGAACACCAGGAAAGAAATGTACAAGGGAGAGAGGGAGAGGTTCTTAATGACTGATTTACCGGAGTATAAGACGGTTGATATACGTCACATGGTACATGAATTTCACAAGGCTGAAGGTTGTGTTACCCTTGCAGAAGTTAGGTTAAGTGGGGTTATTGTATTATTTTGATTTGTTTTCGTTCTTTAGAAATTTTAATTATGGTAATGAAATGTATTTTTTTTCTTTTAGTTTTTTAACATTATTACTATTGTAAAAATTGATGATTTTATTTTGTATAATTTTTATAATAAAATTTTTAGAATACATATGTAGTTATTTTTTATTTTATATTTTTTTAGTTTAAAACTTTTTTAATCTAAATCGTGGGCTAGAAATTTTAGTTGCTCCAGTCTCTATTATCTCTTCCCTCAAATGGAAAAAGTTTTCAAAGATTATAAATTTTCTGCGAATGAAGAGAACAGAAACATGCGTTGATGGACGGCAGTAATCAGACAATAATTAAATATCAAATAATAAAATAGCTCGAGTTCCAAAACGTTATTCTTTATAGGTTAGAAATTTTCAACAGGCCCCTGTAAAATCGTTAGATGCAGATATTTAGTATAAATTTGTACACTGTTCCTTATCCATATGAAAACTACATAAAAATGTACACTAATCAAAACGAAAAAGGAGCCGTTTCTTAAATTTCATTTGTGCCACAAAATATGAAGATACATTTTTTCCTCCGTTTAGTAAACATACTCCAGTTGAAAGGTTTATAGCGAAACATTTTTTCTTTTCAACAGTTTTTTTATTGAAGCAATAAAACCTAAAAATCTCAATTTTTTACCAAGAGATAAATGTTTTTATAAACTTGCTGTTTTAAGAGTGGTACTGGACCGTTCGAACAACTACTCCTCGGGCAAATACCCCGCCAGGCATTGAATTATAGAACTAAATCCAGATTTTGTGTACTACGAGATAAGGTCTCAAATGTATGGTATTGTTAGAAGGCAACCTTATCCGCGTCACGCAAGGGCAACCTCCGGGAGAGAAGACCGTCTAATACGGATCTGAACCACCAGAATGCGCAGAAATACCGCTACAACACTCCAAAATCAGCTGCTAGAGACCACAGGAATCAGAATAAGTACCCAAACGATATGTAACAGGCTTCACGAACGTCAGTTTCATGCAAGAAGACTAGCTAAGGTACCTCCTTTAAGCCGTGATCATCGCAGAGCAACGTGCTGTTCACCGACGAATCCAGGTTCTGTTTAAATCACATTGATGGACGATTTCGAGTCTGGAGACACCCAGGTGAACGTTTTTTAGAATGCACTGTAGAAGAAAGGGTTCGTGAAGGGTCTATGACTGCAAGTAGGTATCTAGGCGAAGTTCTAGAACCTCATGTTGTACCATTTGCTGAGAATATGGGTCCAGTATTCATTCTGCAGCACGATAATGCCCGCCCACACATCGCCAGAATAGTGTAAAATTTCCTCAATGCCCACAATATTGAGGTTATGGATTGGCCCGCCCGCAGTCCAGACCTCAGCACGTCTGGGACACACTTGGGTAATGATTGAAGGAAGGTAATAGCTGCCTCCTCAAGTTATTCGAAATTTAGTTGAAAGTATGCCCCGTCGTTTCGACAAAAACATCACAAAATTGCAAAAGATTGATTAAGGAATTCAAAACTACAGTAATACACAAAAAAACACGATAATAATAATTTTCTTAACCACTTACGTTATTATTCGATATGTTCAATGATATTGTATTGGGCGGCAACGGAGAAGGTAAAGCATACAAATGCTGGCCGGAACAATTTACCATCACAGAAAACGCCGACGGCTTCCCAATAACAAAATCTAACCTCTTAGGCACGCAGGTACAAGAATTACTGCACTGCTTGTTCAGCTGCAAAATTAAACATTTTTGTTTAGCGTTCAAATAAAAACGTCACGTTCCGTTACTTCATGCCGAACTTGGACTTGAGAAAGAGGCATTTTAACTGTCGAGTTGAACCACACAAACATCTGGGGCGACCAGCAAGAAGTATTGTCACTATTCATGAAGTTTATATCTGTTCTTTTCATCACGTCTTGTAAGTTAGGGCATAGCAATGGTTCGTTGCCTGAAAATACAGTGAAAAGCTGTCTTCCACGATTATAAAAAGTTTCGCGCAATTTTTACTTGATATATCCAAAGTTAAGTGTCCCTTCTTCTTAAACCTCGGCACATCAGAGAGATTATTTTTCGATAAATCCAAAATACTTAAATTGTACAAGTGGACCAAGGCGCGGTCTTCAAATTTACTAATTCTATTGGACGATAAATTTAAGCAGGACACCATCGAATGCCTTCCAAATTCACCAACCACGCTACTTATTCTACCATCCGTTACGGTCATATATTTCAGTCTTTTCCAAAAAGGCTGGGTTACGTTTAGAACGTCCAAACTGACATTTCTTATGTGCAAGGCCTCGACGTTTCCATTCGTGCTGATATCTGAAGAGATAACGGAACTAAAATTAGTGGGACAAATTATTTGAAATCGTTTTATAGACGTATATTCAAGATTGTCTAGATTTTCGTAAATTTATTATTAATTAAACATGACAATTGTTTCGCCCACACAGTGGCTTCTTCAGATGTTGGTACTGAACTAAATGTTTACAATGCTAAACTCCTATTTATACCTGTTTTTACCTAGCTGAAATTTTATTACTACTTGTGAAAGATATTTAACAACGGTGAAAAATTTAAATCTATTTGATCATTTAATATAATATTTGATTTTTTAAGTTTATTTATTTCTAGTGCCTCTTATAAGTCCAATTTAATTCCTTTATTTTCTAAATGTAGAATTTCATAGTTTTCATTGAATGTGTGGTTTTCTGATACTAAATGATTTGCATTAGTAGAGTCTGTCTTCCTATTTTTGTAACTATTTAAATGCTCTGTCATTCTTTTTATAAATGGTCGTCCTGTTTGACTTACGTAACTCTTAGGGCGAGACCCACAAATTAACTTGTAAACTCCCGATCTAAATGTTTTATCTGTTTTGTCATAGTGGTTTTTAATGATTTTTCCTAAGGAATTATTTGTTTTCGAAGCTAGTTTGTAGTTGAATTTTATGAAAAGTGGGTTTAGTTTATTAATTTTTGGTCCTTAATGTGTCAGAGATTTATAATTATTCGTTGAGTTATCGAAAATTGGGTAAACTAATTTTATTGCGTGAAAGAGAGTTACAGAAGAAAATAGCTGCAAGAAAGAAAATGCTGCAGACTGGATCACAGGAAGATATAGAAGAATACACAAAGCAAAGGAGAAGGACAAAAAGAATTTATAGAGAAGTTAAAAGAAGTTTTTGGCAAAAGCGAATAGAGCAGACAGAAGAATATTACAGGAACGGGGAAATACGAAATTTTTACCAAGAGATAAAATATACTAGAAGAGCTAGGCAACAAATACCGATAGCCTTTAAAAATGAGAACGGAGAAAGAATAAGTAAAGAAGATCAAATAATTGAGGGGTGGAAGAGATACTTTCAGGAGCTTCTACAGGGAGAGAAACCAGAAGTGCAAATACTAAGTGAGGAGGAAAACAGAAATGAAGAACAGGGAAAAACAGAAGGTGAGAGGGAAGATATAGATCCCCCAACAAAAGAAGAGATCGCGAACATAATAAAATCCCTCAAAAATAGAAAGACACCAGGTGGAAATGGAGTAAAGAATGAATTAATTAAATATGGAGGAGAAGAGTTAATAACGAATGTACACGAGTTGATAGACCAAATCTGGCAACAACAAAGAATGCCAAAAGAGTGGACAGAAGCAATAATAACCCCGATTCACAAGAAAGGCGAAAAATCAGTATTCAATAATTATAGAGGAATCGCACTACTGGACACAACTTATAAAATACTAACTACGATCCTGAGAAACAGAATACAAAAATACACAGAGAACGTATTGGGAGAATATCAAGCAGGATTTAGGCCAGCGCGCTCTGTCACAGATCAACTGTTTGTCCTAAAAGAAACGCAAGATATGTGTGAAGAATACAATAAGGAGATCCATGTGGCATTCATTGATTTTTTAAAAGCTTACGACTCTTTAAAAAGGGAAGAGATATACAGGGCTATGGAAAACCTAAAGATACCGGGAAAATTGATAAAATTAGTTCAGATGACCTTGAAAGATACAGTAAATAGAGTTAAATGGAGAGGGGAGATGTCAGAAAGTTTTATAGTAAGAGATGGAGTCAGGCAAGGGAACCCACTGTCGAAGTTGCTATTCAATATAACACTCAAGTTCGTAATAAGGGAAAGTAAAATAAATAGAACAGGATGCATAGTAAGCGCAGAACACCAATGTATTGCATATGCTGATGATCTGGTGTTAATAGCAAAAAGTAAGCAAGGCCTAATAAAAATGTTTGAAAGATTGTAGAAGCATGCAGGGAAAGTAGGGTTACAGGTCAACAGCCAGAAATCAAAGTATATGGTGATGGCAAGGCAGGCGGACAGAGCGGAAAATGATAACCTAATAATAAAACGACCGGATAAAGAAGAAATAGTAATAGAAGGAGTTAAGCTATTTACATATCTAGGGGTACAAATATCAGAGGACGGAAGAGAGGAGGAAGAAATGAAAGCAAGGCAGATGGGAGGAGATAAAGCAGCAGGGGCACTAAGTCATATCCTAAAGTCGAAGCATGTATCATGGAAAGCGAAAGTGCAGATATATAAAACAGTACTGAGACCAATAGTAACCTATGGGAGTGAAGTATGGAAGTTGGGAACTGTGAAGGAAGCAAAGTTGCTGATATGGGAGAGAAAAATTCTAAGAAGGATTTATGGCGGAAGAAAATGGAGCGGAGAATGGCAAAGAAGGACGAACAAGGAATTGAGGGAGCTGTATAATGAACCATCAATTGTACAGTTTGTAAGACAGCAGCGGGTGAGATGGCTTGGCCATGTGCAGAGAATGGAGAGCGGCAGAATCACTAAGATGATAATGAATATCAGACCGATAGGTGCAAGAACAAAAGGAAGACCAAGAAACAGATGGAAGGAGGAAACAATTCAGGACTTGAGGGAGATAGGAGTGGAGAGTTGGTGGAAAAGTGCTTTAGACCGAAGGGAATGGCAGAGGATAACTTCAGCGATGGGCCGTCACGGCCTGTGAAAGCTACTATATATATATATATATATATATATATTTTCTTTTCTTTGATAAAATGCCATTGACCATGTCCAAATTATAGCCTTATAGCTTTGAAAACATATAATTCCTTAGGAAAAATCATTAAAAACAACAAAGACAAAAAATTTAGATCGGGAGTTTACAAGTTAATTTGTGGGTCTTGCCCTAAGAGTTATGTAGGTCAAACAGGACGACCATTTATAAAAAGAATCACAGAGCATTTAAATATGTAGTTAGAAAAATAGGAAGACATACTCTACTTATGCAAATCATTTAATATCTCGGAAGCTACTCATCATAGGGTCTTGCGGTAAAAAAATTTATCACTAAAGTGGCCAAGAGAAGACCGTGGAAAATATTTTCAGATTTCCAAGATGGTCGCCAGGGGGCGTAACCGCCATCTTAAACTTTTAAAGTGATTTTTCACTGAAATCCACCTAGTAAATGTACCAAAAAATATGTGTTTTTTAAAGATAAGCTTTATTCGAGTAATTCTTGTTTAACACTTTTTGACGTATCTACATATTAAAATGAAGTGGTGGGGGTGATTCAATGTTTTTTTTTAAATAAACAGCTGTAACTCCTAAACGACTGAACGGATTTTAACAAACTTGGTTTCGTTAGAAAAAGCATTTATTGCTCCATCAAACCCATCTTACCTGTGATATGTCTAATTCCTAGTGATGCCGCTAGAGCGCGTTTTTTGATATAATAACAGAAAATTGCAGAATTCTCTAAAAAATTAAATGCAATAATATGACTTTTTTCATAAAAATGTAGTGAAATTATACCTAAATAGGCTAGTTAAGACCACATCTCGATATCTTATTCCTAGCCAAAAATATCGAAGAAAGAAAATTTAGTTATCATAAAATTTTAGAGAGACGCTATTACACCGGTATTTATTCTTACTTATTTGTCTTTTTTCAAGATCCAGTGATAAAATTCCATAATTTTATAATTTTTAAATAATAAAAGTATTTAGATCGAAGATATCACCAGAGGTGGATTGGACGAGGAAGTCTATTTCCTTGGCCACCCCGATCCCCAGACCTCACCTGCTTGGACTTCTATCTATGGGGTCGGTTAAAAGATATTGTTTACCCAATTCCACCAACAACGAGAGACGACATGAACATACGAATACAAGAGGCCATTCGTAGCCTGTCAAGAGTAGAAATTGAAGCTGCTGTAATGTCTAAGCATGAGCGGCTCCAACAATGCATTGAGTGTGATGGAAGACAGTTCGAGCATTTAAGGAGGCATTAGTTTTATTTCAAAATAGGTCCTGCTTTCTTTTTATGCCCCTACACATTTTTTTTTAATTGTTTGAACTAAGAATACTTTTATTATTTAAAAATTATAAAATTATGAAATTTTATCACTGAATCTTGAAAAAAGACAAATAAATAAGAATAAATACCGGTGTAATAGCGTCTCTCTAAGATTTTATGATAACTAAATTTTCTTTCTTGGATATTTTTGGCTAGGAATAAGATATCGAGATGTGGTCTTCACTAGCCTATTTAGGTTCAATTTGTATGTGGTCCTTATGAGGTAAAGCAGTCAATTCCAAATGTTTCTAAAGCAACTTTGATTTCGTTTTAATTATTGTTTTTTCCGGGAAAAAGAAGCACGAAGCAGTAGATTCCTAATGGCTTTTCAGCAAACAATGTTGAATAGCAAATTTTATGGAAGGACAATCTTTCCCAAGAACTTTGTCGGTAAATATTAATTTCTCCACACGTTCCTTAAGAATATTTGAAATACATTTTAATATTCTATTCATTATCTGTATGAAAATAAAATTTTAGTGGAGTGATGAGTAATAGGAGGGGAATCTGAGTTTTTGCAATCTGCAGGCATCCATTGCATTCACATCCACCGGCCAATAATTTTCAATTTGAGGGTGAGGTGAGGTGAGGTGAGGTACAGTGCTGTCACAATTCTGTATTAGTTTCAGAAGTTTAGTCTCTAATCTGTGAATTTAGTTGGGTAACTGTCCATTGTAGGTATTATTGGGTTCTAAATAAATGTAGTACTTTTTTGATAATTTCGAGAATATTTGATTTAGGAAATTGCGAAAGGGTTCCAAGACGCAAATTATTTTGTTTTCTTCTATTTTCTGTTCCAATTATTAAGGCATGGAGCTGTGGTAGTACTAGGGTGGGCGTCAAGGTACTTGCGTACGGAACATTTGCGTACATAAGGAAAGATGTCCAGCAGGAAAAGCGGGCAGCTCGAAACAAGTGTCATTTGCGTACAACAAGCGAAGCGAGCGGGACGTTGTAAGTCTCAGTTGTTAGCGTTTATAATATGATTCTCCTTAAAGATCATTCAACAAACATTTTACAAAAGAAATCACCGGGTGAATCAAGTTAACTTACCTCAATATTTAACATAATAGGTGTTCGAAATAAATATTTAATTTAGGAATCCAAATTTTATGTTGCACGCAAGTGCCACTAGATCAGAGTTGTTTAATTTACCTGCTAGTTTGCTTTATGGACGCTAATGCCATAAAATTTGCCTTGTACGCAAGTGTCATACATTCCAAGGGTGAACTCCATACAGGGCAGGTCGGTTATATCTAACGTAATTTATTACATTTGCCATACTTAGTTGGTGATTTTATATATCGTCCGGTTAATTTAAAAAATCGAATATTTTAAAGGCTTTTATTACATTTACCATTAAGTTGTGGGTATCAAATATAAAAACCAGCCAATTCAATTAATTACCTACTGCAAATATTAAAGAATTTATTATATTTGCCAAATTTCGTGGTGATTAAGTATGTATAATTGCTGATATTTATACAAAATAGCCGGATGAATCACAATTACTGTAACATTTATGTAAAGTTACCTATATTAGAGGTTATACGTTCTATGTTTCTTTTTAATGATATTCATTCGTTACGCAATATATCTCAGTTCCATTTTAATAACAAAGCAATAAGTCGTAAAAAGTAAAGCACACTGTATTAGTATTTACGTTTATTTTCAAGCTACCATTTTGTTATTTTTAGTTTAAAGAGTTGCCTTTTTTATATACATATATATTTTGTTTTCTTTAATAAAATAATATTTGTTTTAAATAATCAAAAATTAGTTTATTTTGTTTCTTTCAGCACTCTATTAAGAAATTTAAGCATAAAAGTAAGAAGGTTTATGTCAGTATTGCACTTTTGTTTGGGATAATTGGGAGGAGATTACTTTCCTCAAAGACGTTCGGAATTCCATAAAATTATTTTGGAAGGCCTCGGAATTCGTTGGAAATCCTTGAAAATCTTTGGAATTCCTAGGAAATCTTTGGAATTCCTTGGAAATCTTTGGAATTCCTTGGAAATCTTTGGAATTCCTAGGAAATCTTTGGAATTCCTAGGAAATCTTTGGAATTCTTTGGAAATCTTTGGAATTCCGAGTCCTGTGTACAAAAATGTTTCGGGATATTTACCCCTCATTGCATTCTTATCTGGCCACCTGGTACATTTGGAAAATAAAGGAATTAAATTAAACTTATTAGAGGCACTAGAAATAAATAAACTTAAAAAATCAAATATTATATTAAATGATCAAATAGATTTAAATTTTTCACCATTGTTAAATATCTTTCACAAGTAGTAATAAAATTTCATCCAGGTAAGAACAGGTATAAATAGGAGTTTAGCATTGTAAACATTTAGTTCTAGATGCGAAAATGATGTGTTCCATTTATAATAAGGAAGTATAGCATGGTATATAAAAAAATAGTACACAAAGACATCACCTACAGCTTAAAATTTCATTACTAATTGAAGTCTCTAGCCTTTCAAATAGTCCAGATGGTATCAGATTATTGAACTACGAACGATCGGGAATCCCAATTCACATCTGACCATTTGTTTTTGGATGATACACCACGTGATTTTTGGTCAATATGGACAGCATCGACACGTAGAGATTGTTGAAATGTTATGTCGATTTTATCAGCAGAAGTGGCAGACTGATTGATACCTACACATATTGTGAAACATGCTTAAAAGATAAGAATCTGAAGTTGATTGCCACTTCACTTGTTGGTAGTACCAGTGGCGTAATAACAGATGGGTCTATAAAACAGGTTCACATAACCCCACTTTCCAACGAAACAGTTCGAATAACAGAATAATTATTGAAGAACTAGTAGCCAACATTAATTAATTAACTGGTGGACACCAGATACACGCATTTTTTGTGAACAAAGATAGTGTGGAAACATAAGAAAAACAAACCAACCTCTACGGGAGTTGAACTCACCCATCGAGAGGACATCAAACTGCTTACTCTATGCGATACCTACATAACCACGGAAACTGTTGACGGTGTCCATAAGTGATGAATAATCAATAGTTATCAAAGGTGAATTTAATTAAAAAGACTAAGATAAAAACGTAACATGTTGTCAGGTTTCAAAAAAATTATAAAATGGAGGGATTATTCAAACCACCGAAGAAAAATTCAAAGCCGATTTTACATTCCATATATTTTACATATGAATAATGTTATTTTTATACGTGTTATCTATTATTCTTTCGGGAATTAACGTGTGGATGCAGATTACTGATAAAAACAGAAGTTTATGTTGCAGTAATAAATCAAGAGTATAAACTTCATGCTTCACATATTGATAAAAGTAGCAAAAGATCAAAAATAATCAAAAAGACACATAATAAATTTGTCGTTCAAACAAGCATTTTCATTCTTTTTTGGTTATAGTAGATAAAACATTGTACGATACTCGTACCATAACCTCAAATTAAAGATCAAACAATATGACAGTTTAAATCAAAAGTGACATAAGAAGAAAATAAGAGAGCATCATCACAAACAGTACAAGCTTCGTAAATACAACCAGTAATATTCTTAAAAATAGACAAAAACATACTTGCACAAGCCAATCCTTCCATCAGTTGAAACTGGTTCAAATTGCAGCATACCGCAGCCCTCCTGCAATCAAGTAATTGCTGACATCGACATTTGCTTTCTGGCCTCGGGCACGCTTCTACAGACTGATGGAAACAGTGGTTTTTGACGCATGATTTTATCGGAGCGACAGTCAATTCTTCATCTAATCGGCACCAAATCGGGATAATCACAAATAATATTGATAGTGGTACCCAGTACATCTGAAATTTAAGTTATCTCATTGAGCAACAAAAATAAATTTAGTAGTAGTAGTAGTTTATTTAAATTTGGGTCAAATAATTATTGCTATTAAAACAAAAGAGCATAATTGGCATATTAACTTCAAATAAACATTCATTTAATCAGACTATATACAGTATGCCAATATCCTTTGGCTCATATCAAATAATAAAATAACTTTTATCACTTCTTATCGCTTATACATTAATTTCAATGGAGTTGTTCGTAAACAATTTATCAATAACCATTATTTTCTGTTTTATTTTCCTTGATAAACTCCATTCTTTTTTAATTGTAAGAAAATATGAAGTGTGTACCCGCCCTTAAACTAAGATATAAACAACATTCTTTCCGGATTACATTCTGCAACAATTTGGCAATAAAAAAGTGCCATAAAATGGTCAAGAACCGAGCCCGTAACTACTAAATTATGTGAAAATTGTTATTCAAATATTATTGTCCAGTTTTTACACAAAAACACAAAGACTTACCTATGTGAACTATAATTATTTCTTTCTCTTTTTAACTGCTACACTACATAACCTACGACATCTACCTCGGACTGCGCATTTCATACTTAGCAAAATCTAGCTCGTTACAGACTTTATTTGTGCTTTGATTCGGTAGGTGCGTACTCAGTGCAATGGAGTTGATAAACTTTAAGGCTGCGTTAACACTTTTTTTAAATATTTTACAACCCACATACCTGGAATATCCGCAACTTGTTTCTGAGCTGTGAATGGCGAAAGAAAATCTCAGAAGGGTAGCAAAGACCTTGGGTTTTAATTTGCATCAAGGTTGCAAGAGGGGTGTAGTTTATTTAGACACGCTAATTTGTTTACTGCAATTACCCCGTCTGTGGGGGATAATCTATTGACGGAATATTTCAGTCGTTTTGCGAAGGTCATAGAAAATAGCGTAGTTAAACTGCCATTATCTTTCTTTAAATCGTGAAATTATAAACAAACAATTAAAATCATATTGTTTTTCTGGCAGATGTTTCGGAATTTTTCAACGTTTCGTAACAATGGTTATAATCTTAAGAAACAATATAAGTTTTCTACTCAAGTTTTTGAGGAATGTAAGTACACAAAATTCCTCCGAAGTAGTCACATAAAGCCATTAAAACTTTACAACTTACTGTTAGTTTTATCAGAGTGCATTGACACAAATTTCTTGTTATCTGTGAATACAGTTATATTTATTTGTTACTTAAACAGTCTTCTAATTACAATAAGTTTGTTTACATTATTTTACGTTTAGCGCAATAAAAAAGCGGCACAAAACGGATTACTGACCACGGAGCGTATTTATTAAAAATTCAAGGTTCACACGGAAATAGATTTGATATCGGTTCTAATTACGTAGATAAATTTTAAAAATAACTCGCGGTTATACGAATAATGATCAATCAGTCCGCAACCAGTCTTTGTAAAATACTACAAATTAAATTTCTTGATTCTTGAACTATTTTTCTAAAATTAGTTATCTCTTTCTGCGCATGCCTGGATGGAATTCATTATTATGTGTTGGTATTTTGTCTGTCTCTGTTTGCAACCCTGCTTCTATACACGTGCTTTTAAGATTCATTTGACGTTTTCTTTAATTTCTTAGGTTAATTTATGTAATTTTTGAAATTATTAGATATAAAATAACAATGCCTTTAAGAAACGGTGTGTTAATCTACGAAGGAAGCAGTTGCTTGAGGCAAAGATTAGTTTTATCAGTATTAAGTGGAAAATCAACGAAAATAACGAAAATACGATTACAAGATAAGGAACCTGGCATACAAGAGTTTGAAGTTAATTTAATACGTTTGTTGGATAAAATCACTAATGGGACTGTGATTGAATTAAACCAGGCTGGTACTAGTTTGTATTTCCAGCCTGGGATTTTGCATGGGGGCACCGTAGAACATGATTGTAGTAAGACGCGTTCAATAGGTACTGTACGTAAACTAATTTGATAGAACAAAGATTTACAAGATTTATTCCTAGGTTACTACTTAGAAGCACTGATAATGTTAAGTTTATTTTGTAAAGTACCCTTAAAAGCAACTTTAAGGGGTATAACGAGCACACACATTGATCCATCCGTCGATTACGTAAAAGCGTCAATGTTACCCGTTGTAAGGAAGTTTATTGTAGATGATGAAGGTCTGGATATAAAAATCGTCAAGCGAGGTATTTATTTTACCAAAAAACCGTTTTAAGTATTAAATTTTAACTGTTTAAAGGTCTTTTACCGCTCGGAGGTGGCGAGGTTATATTCCGATGTCCATTATGTAAAATGTTGCGTCCAGTACAGCTATTAGATGGTGGTATGGTGAAGAGAATACGTGGGACTGCTTACGCGTTACGTGTATCACCTGCAATGTCGAATAGAATGGTAGAAACGGCGAAAGGCGTCATGTTGAACTTTCTCCCTGATATCTACATTCATACGGATCAAAGAAAAGGCCCGCAATCGGGGAAAAGCCCAGGGTTTGGTATTCATATCGTAGCGGAAACTACGAATGGAACGTTTTATTCAGCAGAGCAGGTATTTTTCTTCTACAAATTTACGATTTACAGTACCGAATGAATTTGTATAGGTATCGAATGTTGTTGCAAATAACGAGGAACATTCTGTACCGGAAGATTTGGGTACTGCAGTGGCCCAGAGGTTGTTACACGAAATTTTCTTGGGTGGCGTAGCCGACACGTCTTCTCAGGGGTTGATTGTACTATTCATGGCTTTGGGGCAGAAAGACGTGTCGAAAGCTGTCTTGGGACCTCTTACGGAGTATACCATCAGTTTTTTGAGACATTTAAGAGAGTATTTCGGGGTAACTTTCAAGTTAGAAAATTATGTTAGCGAGGAGGGCGATACAAGCAGCAGCGGTAGCAATAAAGTTCTTTTGACCTGCGTTGGTATAGGATACAGCAATATTAGCAAGAGGGTATTGTGAATATATCAATTTGTATATATTTTTTTTATAAATATGTATGTTTTCTGCTAATGTGTTTATTTTTCTAATTCATCTTTTTATCGTTAATTAAACATTTTGTTTTTTATGTTCTATTTTCTTTTGCTAAGTGTGTCAATAGAGTAGGTAAATATTAATAGTCCCTGAATATGTGTGAAATGTTTGCTGAAAATACAAAGCGGCTTTCAAATTTGCTCTAAGGTCAAGAAAGCGAACGTCGCAAAACTTATGATCTGTTCCAAACATATTTATTTTCTTTAAAAATTAAGTTGGTACTTACGTATTGAGTCCGAATTATCGCCAGTTAACTATATTTAGAACTTGATATGTATTATTATCTGCACTTTTTGATTTTCGTTTTATTTCGGTTAGATATTTTACAACATCGGCTGCGATGGAAAGTAGTACAGGTGTCCCTCAACAAAGTTATCGATTTGAATAGGTTATCGATTTGTATCGATGAGAATCGGAAATCTACTCGAATCGTATCGGAAATCTACTCGAATCGAATTGGAAAAGTCGATTTATCGATACGATCTTTTAACAAATCGATTTTTTGATTCACCAAATAAAATCGATTGATCAAATGTTAAGCGCAGGTCTATCGCCATTTCTAATTGTAAAAAATATCTTGGAATAAGTATCGTTGAAATAAAAATCAGAAATTATTATGCAGGGTATGAACAATTACACGACCAAATTGAAAAAAACTCCATTTTTTAAATGGAGCTCATCCATTTTTAAATAGAGCTCCATTTTTAAATGGAGCTCCATTTTTTTTTTTTTTAATTTCTTTAAATGGAGCTACGTAATTTTCATATTGTAGCTTGAAGGCTGATTCCAATTTCTTAACAGAAAAGGCCATAGTGTACTTTTTAGCTGGGAATATTTTTTTTTGAATTGGAGGTTGTTAGACATGTTTGAAAAATGTTTTTCATCTTTGAATTATTTGTACGTAAATGTTCTTGTGCCATTTTGACACTATGCATTCGCAATGTGAAAATATTAATTTCGTTGTTAAAGAATTGATTCAGTTAATGTGGATTGAAATCGAATCGCTGCATATTGATTCGAATATTGTCCCTTCAAATCATCGATACAATCTTTTAACAAATCGATTTTTTGATTCACCAAATCGATTGGTCGAATGTTAAGCGCAGGTCTATCGCCATATCTAATTATAAAAAATATCTTGGTATAAATATCGATGAAATAAAAAGCAGAAAATATTATACAGGGTATGAACAATTACACGACCAAATTGAAAAAAAGTTCACATAAAATAACTCAATTTCTTAAATGGAGCTCATCCATTTTTTAAATGGAGCTCCATTTTTTTAAATGGAGCTGCATAATTTTCATATTGTAGCTTGAAGACTGATTCCAATTTCTTAACAGAAAAGGCCATGGCGTACTTGTTAGCTGGGAATATTTTCTTTTTGAATTGGAGGTTGTTAGACATGTTTGAAAAGTGTTTTTCATCTTTACATTATTTCTACATAAATGTTTTTGTGCCATTTTGGCACTGCATTTACAACGTGAAAATATTAATTTCGTTGTTAACGAATCTATTCAGTTAATGTCGATTCAAATCGATTCACTGCAAATTGATTCGAATATCGTCCCTTCAAATCATCGATTCCTGTCGGAAAATATCAATTTAAATTTGAAAACTCGACTGAAATCGATTTAAATAGGTTATCATTTTGTATCGATGAGAATCCGAAATCTACTCGAATCGAATCGGAAAAGTTGATTCATTGATACGATCTTTTGACAAATCAATTTTTTGAATCGCCAAATAAAATCGATTGATCGAATGTTAAGCGCAGGTCTATCGCCATATCTAATTGTAAAAAATATCCTGGAATAAGTATCGGTGAAATAAAAAGCAGAAAATATTAAATAGGGTATGAACAATTACACAACCAAATTGAAAAGAAAGTTCACATAAAATAACTCCATTTTTTGAATTTAGCTCCATTTTTTAAATGGAGCTTCATTCTTTAAATGGAGCTCAATTTTTTTAAATGGAGCTTAAATGGAGCTACATAATTTTCATGGCGTACTTGTTAGCTGGGAATATTTTCTTTTTGAATTGGAGGTAGTTAAACATGTTTGAAAAATGTTTTTCACCTTTAAATTATTTCTATGTTATTATTATTATTATTATTATGTTCTTGCGCAGTTTTGACAGTGCGCATTCGCAAAGTGAAAATATCAATTAATGCCTGGCTGGGTACTATCGATGAACGATGAATAGCTGCTAAAAAAGTTCAGTGTCCTTAGTAAATTTATTTTAATAAAAACTCGATTAATTTATGATGATGTTGAACTTGAAACATCTACTACTCCCTTCTGGATTCGGTAATACATGTTCTGACCTGCGAAGACAAAGCTAGAGTGGAGAATCTACACTAAATTAAAATTACGACTACAATTTAATTTGTTAGTTGTTTAATACTGTACCGTTATTTACTATTAAATTAAATTAAAACATCGTTACTCTACTCCAATATAAATAAAACTATGTTTTACGAACTAAAAAAAAATACGTACTACGCTACAATTCTTACAACTATATCACGTATTTATGAATAAAAAGGCACATTTAATTTGTTCTACACGTTAATCAAATCTTCGCATCCCAACCCAGCGGCCCAATTACACATTCCTCCAACTGGATCGAAGCTCAAATAACTGGGACAAGTGTACTCGAAACCGACAACGTTATTATTATACATTTTATTACAAGAGATGAATTTCTTGCACGATAACGGATGCGGAAAGTTGCCTTGATCTAAGCATTCGATCGTGCCATCGCTATGAATCAAAACTTTACTGTGTTTTGGGATTTTGCTGACGATTCGCGTGTCGCCTTCATCGTAGTAGTCGTAGTCAGTTTGCGGTCGGTAAGCGTTGCCGTTTTGTATTTTGTCGAATGCGTTGGGTTTGGGTTTTTTGAGTACGAAACGGGTTGTAGTCGATATACGCGGTAGAGGTGTTGTTGCTCGTGTTTTGCTTGTCGGAGGATCTGGAACACAAAAAATGACACTCAAATATATTTTCGCGAGAGGAAAACGAAGTGATGGAAGATCACATTACTGAAGATCAGACGTGAGGGGAGAGATCTACTACAAATAAATGAATCTTGAAAGTTTCTGAAAGAATGCAATGAGAATTTACCCACTACTTTTAGAATCCCACTTTGTTAATCTATTAGGTACGGAAGCGCTCTGGTGTCACATATTATTTATTTTTATTTTCCGTTATAACGGATTTTTTCAGTTATAACGGATCTCTTTTTCCGTTATAACGGATCTCTTTTTCCGTTATAACGGATCTCTTTTTCCGTTATAACGGATCTCTTATTCCGTTATAATGGATCTCTTTTCCGTTATAACGGATATTTTTTTCCGTTATAACGGATATTTTTCCGTTATAACGGATCTCTTATTTCCGATATAACGGATCTTTTTAGGTTAGTGTCTTCATTTAAATCAGTGCAACAGTTGGTAAAGTAGGTACTTATTTGTTAGTTATGACCGCTGTCCGCTACCAACATGGACGATAAGTGGATATCGATATTGTATCGTAAGTCACTTGGCGAGAAACACCACACTGCACACCGGTTATGTAAAATGACACCCATTAATACTTAATACTATAGAGTTCTTGGAAAGTGTTATAATGGAAGAAAAGATGCGTTATACGGAAAAAGATCCGTTATATCGGAAATACGAGATCCATTATAATGGAAAAAGAGATCCGTTATAACGGAAAAAGAGATCGTTATAACGGAAAGAGATCCATTTTAACGGAAAAAGAGATCCATTATAACGGAAAAAGAGATACGTTATAATGGAAACAAATCCGTTATAATGGGGAAAAAATCGATATAACGGAAAATAAAAAATAAATAATACGTGACACCAGAGCGCTTCCGTAATTAGGTGCTACAGGAAATATATTGTGTTATTAGATAGACTACATAATATTCAAGACCACAACCTAGTGCAAGGACTTTCTATAAACTCGTTGCTCGACAACAAACTGAAAAGTTGCGGTTGAAATTTATTTTTAAATAATGTGATCATAATGAAATAGAAAATTACTATGCGTACTACCAATAAGTATAAAAATTATTTTATTGACCGGTTTCAAGATTCACAAACGATCTCATCATCAGAAATGGTAAATTAAATTGTAAACAAATTATTATGACAGTTGACAAGGAAACTAAAATTGATAAAACAATACAAAAAATAATGATATCCATGAAACATGTTAACTAGATAACTGAATTTCAGTATTTACCTACGGGGCATAAGAAAACGCAAAGGAAATTCGAATACCTCGTACCTTGAAGGGAAAAAACAATGAATTTAAAGAAAACCAATTCGGGAAAAAACAATAAATTCAATTGAAAAAACCTTCAAGTGAAATATCAGAACAGAAAAAATAAATCAATCAATATCCAAGAAATCTTGACAACTGCCAACTGCTAAACTTGAAAAAACTGCGAGGTCAAGTCTATGTCGTTCTGTCTTGACAACAGCCAACTGTTAATCTTGTAATAAACTAAAAAAAGAGAAATAAGCCAATAAATGTCATAATGAGAGAAACTGTAATACCGACACCTGAGAATTATAATTTTGATCAAAAGATAATTACAAAAGTTTAAATAAACTAGATTGTATTAAATCGACCTGGTCATTAAGTAAGTTATAATTTGTATCATTTTTATGTTTATAAATTTCTATAGACTCTAATATATCTAATTGATAACTCTTTACAAAATTAAACAATAATTTAGTATTTTCTGGAGGAGGGAATTGATGATTGTTATCGAAGAAATGATTAGCAAAACTTGAACGATCATTTTTTAAACGAAATGACCTTAAATGTTCATTGTACCTAATACGTATAGATCTGCCAGTTTGTCCGATATATATACTGTTACAGTCTAAACAATTTAGTTGATAAACACCTGTGTGGTCAAGTTTATGTGTTTTGTCTTTACTGTTAAACAAAATATGTGATAATATATTTGATGGTTTAAATGTGACTTGTATGTTATTTTTTCTTAAAATACTGGCAATCTTTTCAGAAATATTTCCAAAATAAGTAATCCTGCAAAATTTGGTAACTTTATCATTAGATAATTTAGGATATATGTTGTTACAAGCAATTTTAAATTTTTTATTGTTAATGATTCTATTGATGATTTCAATCTTAAATCCGTTATTTATTGCAATTGTTCTAATTATGTTTAGTTCTTTATTCAATTTATCCAAAGATAGCGGTACTGTAAAGGCCCTGTGTATCATAGAATTATAAGCAGAAATTTTTTGACAAAAGGGGTGAAATGAATTTGATGAAAGAGTAATATCTGTATATGTTGGTTTCCTAAAAATATCGAAATTAATTTTATTATATTCATTTATTAAAGTTAAATCTAAGAAATTAATTTTATGTTCAGTTTCTATTTCTTTTGTAAACTTAATTTTTGGATGAATACTGTTCAAAAAATTTTGAAAATTGTCTAATTGTCTTGTTGTTCCTTTAAAACAAGCAATAATATCATCTACATATCTATACCAAAATAGAATATGTTGATTGCCTAATTCTGAATTCATAATTTTATCTTCAATATCTGACATGAAAATATCTGCTAATAAAGGACTAATTGGTGAACCCATAGCAAGACCTAAATTTTGAGTATAATATTTATTATTGAACTGGAGATAATTTTGTTCAATACAAAGTTGGAAAGCAGTAATAATATCATTCTTTATAACAATATTAGTGTGAGTTTTATCTAAAATATTTTCAATTAATTTTAAGCATTCATTAGGAGGAATATTAGGGAACATATTTGTAACATCAAAAGAAACCAAAAAGGACCCTGCTGGAATATTTTTATTTTTGATATTGGTAATTAATTCTAAAGAATTTTTTAAACTAAATTTGGATTTAAAATTTGTTGTATTTCTGAATATATTATTAATGTTTTTAGCTAAATTTCTTGTAGGAGCATTAATATATGATACTACTGGTCTTATAGGTGTATTAATTTTATGGTTCTTGATAAGTCCATATAATTTAGGGGCACATGCATTCATATTAATTAATCTTAATTTTTCAAAATTGTTATTAAAAATACTGTTGCAATTTTTTAACCAATCTTTTAATTTTGTTTGAAAATGTTTTGTTGGATCTTTTTTTAGTTCAGTTAATTTTTCATTATTAATAAAATTTTGCATCTTTGTTATATATTCATCTTTAGGTAAAATTACTATAGCATTGGATTTGTCTGCTTTCGAAACTATCAAATTATCTTTATTAATTTTTTCTTTAATAGAATTAATTGTAATTTTATCAAGTTTATTAATTTTATTAATGATTAAGTTTTTGTACTGAAAGGTATTATGAATTTTATTTCTAATATTCTGAGAATCATCATCCTTTTTCAAAATTACTTCAATTTCTGAAATTAAAATTTCGGTTCTATTTATATTGTTCATATTGGGGGCAAATTTTGGACCTTTTGATAGTAATTCTGTTTCATTATTGTCAAAAACTGTATTACTGTAATTGATAAATTTGGAACTAAATATTGCTTTTCTAGAATTGTTGTTATAGATGTCAGTTTTCTTAAAATTTTGAATATAGTTCAAATTATCTAATTTCTTTCGTTGTGTGAGGTATTTTTTATGTATGACTTTACTAATATTGTCTCTAATTATGTCATCTAAACTGTCAAACTCTATAGCGTGTAATTTGTATGAAAGTTCAGAGTGTAAAACTTTAATGTAGTGATTTAATACGTATCTTTGTTTATATTGGGTTCTACATTCTTCTTTCAACCAAACTCTCTGGGCAGCTTTAATTGCCTTCTCTGCTGCAATCGTGTTACTTCTCGTTGTGACATGTACATATTTGGGAACTATCTTCATTCTTAAACATTCTTGATTAAACCAAATGTTTTGACTTATTTTTCTCTGTTTAAGTTTAAGCTTCTTGTATAGTCTTTCTTGAACTGCCGTGCTGGCATTTTTTATGTAGTTAATATTTTCTGTCTTGACTATTTGGTAGAAATCCATGATGAAATAGAAAATTACTATGCGTACTACCAATAAGTATAAAAATTATTTTATTGACCGGTTTCAAGATTCACAAACGATCTCATCATCAGAAATGGTAAATTAAATTGTAAACAAATTATTATGACAGTTGACAAGGAAACTAAAATTGATAAAACAATACAAAAAATAATGATATCCATGAAACATGTTAACTAGATAACTGAATTTCAGTATTTACCTACGGGGCATAAGAAAACGCAAAGGAAATTCGAATACCTCGTACCTTGAAGGGAAAAAACAATGAATTTAAAGAAAACCAATTCGGGAAAAAACAATAAATTCAATTGAAAAAACCTTCAAGTGAAATATCAGAACAGAAAAAATAAATCAATCAATATCCAAGAAATCTTGACAACTGCCAACTGCTAAACTTGAAAAAACTGCGAGGTCAAGTCTATGTCGTTCTGTCTTGACAACAGCCAACTGTTAATCTTGTAATAAACTAAAAAAAGAGAAATAAGCCAATAAATGTCATAATGAGAGAAACTGTAATACCGACACCTGAGAATTATAATTTTGATCAAAAGATAATTACAAAAGTTTAAATAAACTAGATTGTATTAAATCGACCTGGTCATTAAGTAAGTTATAATTTGTATCATTTTTATGTTTATAAATTTCTATAGACTCTAATATATCTAATTGATAACTCTTTACAAAATTAAACAATAATTTAGTATTTTCTATTTTGGTATAGATATGTAGATGATATTATTGCTTGTTTTAAAGGAACAACAAGACAATTAGACAATTTTCAAAATTTTTTGAACAGTATTCATCCAAAAATTAAGTTTACAAAAGAAATAGAAACTGAACATAAAATTAATTTCTTAGATTTAACTTTAATAAATGAATATAATAAAATTAATTTCGATATTTTTAGGAAACCAACATATACAGATATTACTCTTTCATCAAATTCATTTCACCCCTTTTGTCAAAAAATTTCTGCTTATAATTCTATGATACACAGGGCCTTTACAGTACCGCTATCTTTGGATAAATTGAATAAAGAACTAAACATAATTAGAACAATTGCAATAAATAACGGATTTAAGATTGAAATCATCAATAGAATCATTAACAATAAAAAATTTAAAATTGCTTGTAACAACATATATCCTAAATTATCTAATGATAAAGTTACCAAATTTTGCAGGATTACTTATTTTGGAAATATTTCTGAAAAGATTGCCAGTATTTTAAGAAAAAATAACATACAAGTCACATTTAAACCATCAAATATATTATCACATATTTTGTTTAACAGTAAAGACAAAACACATAAACTTGACCACACAGGTGTTTATCAACTAAATTGTTTAGACTGTAACAGTATATATATCGGACAAACTGGCAGATCTATACGTATTAGGTACAATGAACATTTAAGGTCATTTCGTTTAAAAAATGATCGTTCAAGTTTTGCTAATCATTTCTTCGATAACAATCATCAATTCCCTCCTCCAGAAAATACTAAATTATTGTTTAATTTTGTAAAGAGTTATCAATTAGATATATTAGAGTCTATAGAAATTTATAAACATAAAAATGATACAAATTATAACTTACTTAATGACCAGGTCGATTTAATACAATCTAGTTTATTTAAACTTTTGTAATTATCTTTTGATCAAAATTATAATTCTCAGGTGTCGGTATTACAGTTTCTCTCATTATGACATTTATTGGCTTATTTCTCTTTTTTTAGTTTATTACAAGATTAACAGTTGGCTGTTGTCAAGACAGAACGACATAGACTTGACCTCGCAGTTTTTTCAAGTTTAGCAGTTGGCAGTTGTCAAGATTTCTTGGATATTGATTGATTTATTTTTTCTGTTCTGATATTTCACTTGAAGGTTTTTTCAATTGAATTTATTGTTTTTTCCCGAATTGGTTTTCTTTAAATTCATTGTTTTTTCCCTTCAAGGTACGAGGTATTCGAATTTCCTTTGCGTTTTCTTATGCCCCGTAGGTAAATACTGAAATTCAGTTATCTAGTTAACATGTTTCATGGATATCATTATTTTTTGTATTGTTTTATCAATTTTAGTTTCCTTGTCAACTGTCATAATAATTTGTTTACAATTTAATTTACCATTTCTGATGATGAGATCGTTTGTGAATCTTGAAACCGGTCAATAAAATAATTTTTATACTTATTGGTAGTACGCATAGTAATTTTCTATTTCATCATGGATTTCTACCAAATAGTCAAGACAGAAAATATTAACTACATAATGTGATCATAAGTAAAATCATTTGAAAATTCCCAGAAAGTTGTTAAAAGTTTTCCGGAACATATCAATCCAGTCCTTACTTCTGTTCAGCGTAGTTTTGTACGTAACTCTGCTTTGAGTTTTGGGCCTGAACGGCGCTCGCTGAATGACTTGCAGTGCGGCTGCTATGTCCGACAATTCCGTTGTTTCTATGCTTTGCCCGACCTCTTCTTCTAAAGATTGTTGGTTGCTAGATTCGATCGTTTGGTCTAACCCGTCTTCCGTGTAATCTTCGTCGAGAGGTGTAGTAGTTGGGTACAAAGTTGGTTTTTTTCTCTGCGGGAATTTGAAACGGTTAGGTGACTGTTTTTGGGTTGACGGAGTTCGATCTGAAACAAATAGTAAAGTGCAGTCTTTTATGGTAATTCTCCCCATCAGATTGGAGAATTTCTTTGATTTTTATCCAGATTTTTATAGATTTCCATTTCTAGTTGTTTTATAATGTAAATTATCCCCTGCCATCTCATTGGTAAATACTGAATCGTCATTAGTAATTAAGTTAGTTAATTTTAGTCTTTGTTATTGTTATTGTAATCTCCATTGTTAGGAAATCCAGTACCTAATCATAATTTAGAATCTCTATTTTATTTCAATGGGTTACTTTCGGGACAGACTATATTTGTACTTACAAAGTCGCGTTCATTGGAATGTAGACTGCTAGACTGATATAAACGACAGTAGGTTCAGAAGGGCGGACTCCAGATGGCGGGGTAGGGAGACGCGGGGAAAGTTAGTTAGGCAAGGGACAGGGTGTTTAGCACTTGAAAGAGGTAGTCGCGTTTTTAAGATCGTTTGCCCAGAGGAAATAATATTATAAATTCATTTTAATATAAATGCCAATGTAAAGTGATTATATCAGGTAAGTCTGAACACACTTTTATTCTTTTATATATTGCATGTAAATGCATTATAATACAAAGTATACTTAAGACGTCATAAATTCTAAACTGACCAAATCGTCGCACTTATTACTGACTTCAAGTCTCTTTGCTCAACAAATGCATAATAATTAATTATTCTATAATTCTATAACCCATCTAAGAATTACCACTACAATAGACATCATACTGGTTAAATCCAACCATATATCTCTGCTTCGTTATAAAGACGATAACCGTTAAGGAGAACGTCAATGAACGTAAAAAGAAACAAAACTTGAACGGCAGCTGTTTGATTGTTGTCAGTAATAAATAATAATAAATACATTTTGCATCTCTATAGAAAATACTAAACACTTTATTTATGATTAATGCCGATGGTAACCAATCTGATTTTGTACTTAGATTATTAATGTAGGTGTCAAATTGCCTGGCAACAAAATTTAATTCAAAACATAAATTTATCCGGCAAAATAAAAAGTACTGTGGAATTACAGTGGAAAATAATTTTAAAGTGTTTAGAAGAAAACTGGCTTGAATTGTTCCTAAAATTTCTTCTCTAAAATGCGTAATAAACGCGTAATCTAAAATTGCCATATTTACGTTAATTGCATCATATTTTTACAAAGCGTAAAAATAAAGTTATCTGACCTAAGTAAATCAAAATCGCTCAATTTGCAAGCCAGCAAAACCAACGTAAAATTTAAACTTTTAAACCTTGCTTTATAAAGTCTGAAACGCAGTATTTTCTCGTCAGTTTTCTTTCGCTTGCTCTTCACAAGAAACAAGGCAAGAATCAAGAACATGCACAAAATGTGAGTTTAAGGGTATCGGAACGCTTGGAATATTTGAGGGATGTAACGTTCCCGCTGCCAATGGATTATTCCAACATGGTTTAAGATATTCGCGTGATTATTTTTTTCTTGTTTCAATTAAACATAGATGTTCGCTAATAATTTTCATCAAAAACCAGAAATTCAACTTTAAAATCTACTTCACACTCTATGAAAATCGGACATATTGTAGCTAGAATATTTATCACATTTTTCGTTTTTTTTAGAAATTATAATCGTAGAGTCATATATTAGACTTATCATTTTGACGGTATCAAAAAAAATATAATAAATTTTTGATAATAACGAAGTAATCAATTGGCTCCTGCACCTCTGCATTCGCCTTTTCAAGGGCCTAGAGGTGGCGGTGTCTAGCGGCGATATGTTTAAACTTCCCAGATTCAAGAAACAGGCGTGGCTAGTTTTTGTATGTATTCAGGTATTATTCTTGGGTCCTATTTTTCGTATCGACGACCTTCCAAAGTAATTTCCGATTCTTCCTAAAATTTATTATTGTTACACATATGAGTTGAATATGCAGGTGCACAGGTATCCCATTTATCAGAAAAAGCGATTCATCTGTATTGTATAATTTAGAGAAAAATGCCAAATATATACTCTCTTTGTTTTTAAATTTCCATAATTCAAATTACTTTACTTATGTATTCATGGCGTCTCATTTCTTCTGTACAGCAGATGCTAATCTACACAACTTGGATTTCTTAAATAGAACTCCTGTAATATCATCACACTTTTTATTTCCCTGTTCAATTTTACTATATGATTGTGTAAGAGTTGCATTCTAGACTGAACTTATTGTGAAACTGGGCATCTATTCATCATTCTCAAAATGTAATTTTTGAAACATCCCTACGTGTGACAAAAATTTTAAAAGAAAACTGAAACACAAAAATATGGGGTTTAGTTTAGAAGTAACTTGCTTCGTATACATACTTAGTAAAATCGATCGAAGAATTAAAAAACGCAATATCTATAGAGTGTCCCATTTAAATAATTCACCAAGTATCAACTCCCTTTGTATATAAAGTGTTTCGTACTGGCTAGCAAAGTTTCTGAAGCACTTATATCAGAAACCGCATCCTGAACCGATTTTGATGAAATATATTTATTGCATATAATTAGTTGCAATCGTGAAGACTACGTAAGTACCAAAATTCACGATTCTACTTTAAATAGTTCCCAATTGCGACAGGGGGACACAATTGACACTCCCCGCATGTGATCGCACTGAACTGTAAAAAGATAAAAACAAAAAAAATGTTTCACATGCTCTAGTGTTGCAAACAAAAAATATCTTTTGACCCCTTTTCGATGTTTCGATGTATGAAAACCGTCCTAAATATGTGCACACAACAAACCATTCAGATTTGTCTGAGTTTGGGCCATTACATATGCGGCAATTTTATTGTTGTATAGCACTTATAGTTCAGGAAAAAGAACACTGTGAGAGACAAACAGACATACAGACTGAGAGACAGACGGACGAACAGACAGAATGGTAAAACAAAGGGGGGTCTCTCATATAACTTCGCATAAATGGATAAATGGATCAACCTGTATAACAGATTCCCGAGGAGTGAATCACTGGTGGATTTCTTGTACACTGCCTTTGGATTTCCCTCGCCAACCGGAGATTTCCATTGCATTAATACAGCATGTTATTGGCCAAATGAGAACACATAACACATCCTATGAGCACCGGATTGGACTAATTTCGGATAAAACGTTTCTAGACAAATAATATACGTCAACTTCCAACTACGTCTTCCATTATTTCTGTTCTCTGCGTCATATCAGGTAAAATCTGTCACGGAATTACGATGGTCAAGAAATTAGCCGGGAAAGGGAAAGTTTAAAATTTGTATTGTCACAGAAGGATTGGAATTTGAACATTTAATGAACTGATTATTAAGAGTGGCGTGTACCGTGGATTTTCTGTTGCAGTCAGATGCACACTCAACATGACAAAACATTTTTTACCGTTTAGGAATTTGGAACACAGGTTCATGGAAGTCTATTCCAAATGTTAGAACGTTATGGAAAAAAATCAGTTACAATACGTAAAGCGCTAAAAGAGGCTTTACTGAGCGTGTCTGACTGCGGCAGATGATAACGGTACAAGTCATTTAGACTCAGGGAACCATTTTTTGTTTATTATTTTTTCCACCGCGCGGCTAGCTCTGTGGTACTGCCCCAGAGGTAGCCGCTCTCAGAAAAGAAAATGTGATATGACATGATGACTGAACCCAGAAAAAGCCACCAGAAGTGGCCAGTCAAAAAATTGAGTTTTCCGTTTTTTGCAGTCTATTTTTGATTTAAGAAATATAGCTAAATTTTGTTAGAGAAATGCTATTAAAATAGCTCTAACCACACGAACTTTTCGGTCAGTCGCAAAACATACTTGCCTAGTTTTTCTTTTTTACTTATAAGTAACCCACTGCGTTTTCTTGGGGAAACCAGCATCCCGAGACGAGTTTTGTTTCCCCGCCTATAATTTGGCTCAACGTTCCATGTTTTCTATCAGGTACTCGTCGGAATATAAATACTATACTATGATATTCAATAAACCCCGCGTTTCGTCTGTAGCTTCGGTGTTGTATTTGTTCTAGCTCAAAGTAAATGGAAAGCTCCGAGTCCTACTCTGTACGCTGCGAAATGCTCCTCCTAATCTAGCGTGCCCAGCAATTTTTGCATTCAGTGTCCGCCTACTCTGTACTTTTCGAATGCTACGTCCCTTCCGATACCCCTCCGCAGTAACTGTTCGTCGGCGTTCCGACAGCCTTAAGAACTTTACAACAATATTCTGATGATATAATGTCACAAATAGGTACGTAGAGGTACTCCAAAAAAGTTCAAATGTACAATTAATTAAAAAGGCTCAAATTCGTTGTCCGTTTCCTGTTTGGAGCATTTACTTGATATCACTGGTTATAGCGGCTTTAACAAACTTCAAGAACATGGCAGCCATGACCGAAATGGCCCCCTCTTCCACATGGATTTTCAGATGATTTTTATCATTATAATCAGGAGGTGCCAAGTGACATATTTCAAAAAGAGATTCTTTCTGACTATAATTCAGAGGCATGTAGCCATGTTTTCAAACACTGTCTACCACACATAGTAGCAAGAATTCATTCCATTAAAAGCAGAGGAGTTGCCAAACTTGTTTCATTGTATATTATTTTGTAAAACCACAATAATATACCTACCCAGGTGTCCACTATCAAAACCGGTAATGTAAGCTTTTCGATGACGCAATTTTCTTACCTTGACTTTCGATTTTAGCAGTAGTGGTTGGGGTCACTTTCCTAGTCATTGTTGTTCTGATCGAGATCTTAGTTACTCTCGAGAAGCCGCTGGAGCTGCTGGACTTCTTGGGCTTGGGCGTTGTGGTTGTTCTTCGCAAGAAAGGATGCGGCCTCGTCCTTACCACCTGCAAATAAGGATATGATGTTGTGTTCAATTGTTTTTGTTTTTTTTCGAGTATTTTCAAGGACCCTCACCAGTTTGTGTTTGTTTTATTTGTAGTACATTTGGTTTTCTATAGGTGTATTTTAGTAATAAAAATTTGGAAAGTTATTGAAAGTGTTTTGATCTCGCCGAGTGAAGAAAAGAAACGCGAATGTTTAACTTAAAAGAGAAAGTATATTTTTTGTTATAAATCTATCCCAATACATAATAAAGTATATAAAAATAATAAAATGAATATAAATAAGTTTTTTTTTGTCTTTTTTAAACAATGGGGTCCGCAACTATCAAATGTATCACGTAGTGATTTCCTTGTTTGGGTCGCTCCACGTGAAATATCTGGAACTGAATATTTTAAAACCATTAGTTTTTTTTCCTTCCAAAATCTACCGGTGAGAACTACTTGCGTGCAAAAATCTCTACTGCATCAGCCCAATACGTGGAATAATCAATAAAAACTCTAAAATTACTAAATAACATTTTATATTTTCGTTTATAAATAATGTACAATGTCGACACACTGGCCATACATAAAAAAATAGGGGATGTTATACCAGCTATGGCACAAACAAGGAAAAGGAGCAGGGCAGTGCACTTGCGGTACAGTGAGTTTTAATAAACTATATACAGGGTCTTAGTCACACTAACAATACATCCATGCACTTATATAAAAAACTACATGAAGCGAGGAAATTTGGTGTTTTAGTTTCGAAATGTTCGCAAATTTGTTCTGAGCTTTGGTCGAAAATTTTGTAGAGTTGTGTTTTTCAAAGTATGTACTTTTATTTTTTACGTACTTAAACTAAGTAGGTACCACAATTAAACAGAGTTACGTCATATAAGGACAAAACTCTAATGGGTCACCATTATTTAAAATTATTAAAAATTTCAAAATTATTGGGGCGTCTAAACACCCAACTGTCAAATCTCAGACCCACTGGCGATTACATTTGTACATGCATGACATGTCATTATTTTGTTCTTGTCAAAAGTTTTTATTGGCAATTTTATATTTTTATACCTACCGAATAAATCTTGACAAAGCCCCCGAACGGGGGCGAAACGTCGATTTTATACTGTCGTTTATTTCCGTTATATACCAGAAATTCATAAAAAATTGAAATATTAAATTATAACTGGCACAAATTAAACCAAAATTTTCTATACATGTAGCATGTAAACTTTCAAATATTTTATCTCTTATTTTGGCAAAAGATAAATCTAATAAATTTTGTAGAACAGGTATACATATACCAACTAAAATGCTCTGATTGTAATAGTATATTATACACGAGTTTGTAATGAATGCTATTATTACCGAGGATGAAGTTTACAACACGAGCGAGATCATCCGAGGTAATAATAGCATCATTATAACGAGTTGTATACTATACTTTGTCCACGACTATCAAAACAGATTCCCAGAAAGAATTTACCTTCATTTCCCTTCTCCAGTGTAAGAAAGATTCATACATACGCTCTCAGGTATAATTTTCTTGGTCTTTTGGGCAATGAATCTAATGAGGCAAGTTCTGCAGCTTCTTTTATTGCTAGTGCTGTTAAAGAAACCTCGTTTTCACTCTCACTACTCATTATATCTTCTTTTTTTAGAACATGCATTTCAAATTAAAAGCAAACCATGCTGATTTGACATTTCAATTTGAACTGACACATCGCGATCGCGGCCTACTAAATAAATGTAAAAAAGGGTCAAAGCGATGTTCCTATTGGTGTAGTGAATAATATTCATTAATCACTGCAGTGATTAATGTATCTAATTATGATTGAAGTTTGAAGAAACACAAGTATAAGATAGTAGTGGACAAAAATTATTTTTGTTTTACGTATGGGCAATGTACGGAAGCGCTCTGGTGTCACGTATTATTTATTTTCATTTTCCGTTATAACGAATTTTTTTCCGTTATAACGAATCTTATTTTCCGTTATAACGGATCTCTTTTTCCGTTATAACGGATATTTTTTCCGTTATAACGGATATTTTTTCCGTTATAACGGATCTCTTATTTCCGATATAATGGATCTTTTTGAGTTAGTGTCTTCATTTAAATCAGTGCAACAGTTGGTAAAGTAGGTACTTATTTGTTAGTTATGACCGCTGTCCTCTACCAACATGGACGATAAGTGGATATCGATATTGTATCGTAAGTCACTTTTGGCGAGGAACACCACACTGCACACCGGTTATGTAAAATGACACCCATTAATACTTAATACTATAGAGTTCTTGGAAAGTGTTATAACGGAAGAAAAGATGCGTTATACGGAAAAAGATCCGTTAGATCGGAAATACGAGATCCGTTATAACGGAAACAGAGATCCGTTATAACGGAAAAAGAGATCCGTTATAACGGAAAAAGAGATCCGTTATAACGGAAACAGAGATCCGTTATAACGGAAACAAATCCGTTATAACTGGAAAAAATTCCTTATAACGGAAAATGAAAATAAATAATACGTGACACTAGAGCGCTTCCGTAGCAATGCGCAATGGGCACCTGTCAAACGTTGTCAAGTCATGGCACTCTTCCTAATGAAGGATTAGGGCATTTAATGTAATTTTTTATTATACTAACCTGAAAACACCTCGTTTTCAAATGTGTTTACAATAAAGTAAAGGTGACATTTTCAGGACAGCGCACGGAAATGTTTTTCCCGTTCCCCGTTTCCGTTCGCTAAATAACAATGGGGGTTTTACGATCAGAAAATAAGAAATGATTAATGTTTCTATAGCAACGATATTTTCTGTCAGTGAAATTTACTTATTACTTATTTACTTATATGTCATATTTAAAAAATTGACTCAAATTTGGAAGAAAATCTCGATATTTTTTGTTTATGTTGTTTTCAGGTAAGTATAATAAAAAATATAGTTCATTACAAGCCCAGAAATGGATTTTTCCGTTCTTGCATGACTTCCCGTGTTCGGCTGCGCCTCACACGAGAATTTGTCACACGCGCACGGAAAAATCCTTGTTTCCGGACTGGTAATGAAATATACTATTTCATGATTCGAAAGCTACTGATTTGCACCAAATTTCGAACATAAACATTTGCAATATTCCTGAATAAATAGGACTTTTCATTATAAAAAAATGCTGAGGCGCATGCGCGAACGCGCCATGACAATTTCGGACGAATGTCAAAGTCTTGTATCAATATCCCCTAGAGGGGTCGGCGGTATTGCTTGTTTGAAAGTGTTTATTAATTCTTTGGTAAAATTTTACTGCAAACGTGCAAAATTAGTAATAGTTCGGAACTAAAACACTATGGAGCATCCAAGCATTGTGCTTTGGTGACTGCCAAGGTAACAGCAGTGCGGGAAGGCCAAGTTATCGCTTGGGATTACGATTTTATCCATTTCCTAAACCCTGCCTAATACTGGGAAAAATCGAAGTTAATAACTAGGACGGTAACCATGTGAGGAAGTGAGGATTAGTTCCACCTATATAAATGATGTTGCTTGGATAAAAATGTGTAAGAGGCAAGATTCGAAATGGAAAAGTGTATTGAACGTTTCCAGGTTTTATGTCATTATTTGTTAGGTCTTTAAAATAAAAATTACTTGTAGTTACACACATACATTTCAGAAAAATACGCACCTGTACCTAAATTAGATCCTTTTTTCAGTTTTCTTTTAAAAAATTGATTAATTTTCAGGGCTATATTAAAAACCTACATGATTCAAGTATCTTGGTTAACATTCCCGTATTTCAAGCAAGGGCCAGGAGCCAGGCACGCCTTCGGGATTCAGCCTCACAATTTTACGAGGGATATCACTTGGAACTAACATTTGTAATAATTTTCCGTCTTTCAAACACCCTCCTTATTTGGTATTCTACTATTTACTTACGAGTATTCCACACGAAGTTTATAACGCCTGACAGCTGACAGTGACACTCGTCCGAAAATCTAAGAACAGCTGATTGTCAGCACATGCGCACTAACGAACACAGAACGAAATGAAAAGGTCTATTGGCACAGTCAGTTATTCGTTAAAATAGGAACACAGGAGGCCACACTGTATATGACCCACTCTACATAGAATAGCTTACCTTTTGTAAAATAAATTTCTGGCATATTTTGGTTCATCAAAGTGTATGTAGCTTTACCTACCTGAAGGACCCCATAAACGCAACCATTTTATTCTTGTTTCACATACGAAAACATTTTTGGCCAAAGCTCATAGCGAAAAAATCTAACTACGAATCACTAAATCACCCACTTCCTTCTCGTAACAATATAACAATCTAAGAAATGTGTATGTACAGTATAAAAAGTTGTCATGTCATCGCATCATCAAATAATATGCGTCATAAAAAAATTAGAGAGTCTGTAATCTCTATAGGTTAAGAGTTCGTAATTAAATTCGTGGTCAAAAAATTCCGCTATCTGTAAAATTTTTCTGGGTACACGACAGTCGTTTGCTCTCCATCACTTTCTACTTTGTAGTAAGTTGGATTTTGTTTAACAATTTCTTCACGTATACCCAAATTTTGGAGTGCAACAGGGGCAATTTTGATCATAGCTTCGTTAGTTTCAGGGGTAACTTCTATGACTCTTGCCCTTAACGCGTAGTCGTCTTGAGGAAGGATCCTGATGGGGACCATTATACCATCCCTGTCGAAGTGTTTACTAGACTGGTCGTCTTGTTCAAACAGGCGAACGTTAACAAATTGAGAATTTTGGGTATGCAGTAACTCATCGTTATTTTCTACTTTTGCAGGGTTTTCTGTCAGGAACAGAGCCTCCAAAGCGATCGTAGTTGCTTCGGTTGCGAAAGAACCCTTTGGAGTTATGTGTTTTACATGAGAACCACTACTTATTATCTCCAAATCGTTCTGTTTGGAATTGTCTGGTTTTAGAGTAAGCAAATTTTTGATTTGGTCGTAGTCACTCAATCTACCCTTCCCAAATATCTCAAACTTCCTATCAGTTCTTTCAGATTTATCCTCTTTTAGTAGAGGAACATCTACCTTCTTCAATTCTTCTTCAGAAATTTCATTTTCATTAGTCTTATTTGAACCATCAACCACCTTAATGGACGTAACCCTATTGATCACTCCAAGCCTGTCCATTTTGCTTCCAACTTTATCAGATTTGTTATTAATTGCTTCTTCTTTAGCAGAAACTTCAACAATTCTACTTATTTCAACCAACTTTTGCAACGTTGCATTATTTTCTAACCCACTCTTGTTATCCGGTAATAAACTTTCGGTGACTGCAAAGATGTGGTGCAGAGTAGTCTGTTGTTCTGTAGTTTCTTGAGGAACCTTCCCTGCTTCTGTTGTAGATTCATCTATTTCTGTAGTTGTGTTGATCGATATCTTCTCTACTTCTGTTGTAGATTCAGTAGTGTGACTGGTTGACACTTTTGCTTCTGTAGTTGGTTCTGTACTTTCGACGGTTGAAACCTTTGCTTCTGTGGTAGAAACTACAGGGGATGGTGTTGCTATCGTCGTAGAATTCCCTGGGTGTGGCACGTTCATTTTTCTTGGTTTGCTAAAGAGATTCTTGTTTCTCTCGTGAGCAGCTACAACATCTATCGTTTTATTTTGTGAAGCTATTTCTTTTCTTGTCAGTTTGTGTTTGCTTATGGTTGGTCTAATAGCTGAAGTACCTTTATAAGTCGACTGCGTACTACTAATAGGTTTTTCTTCGACATCTTCCAATATTTGATCCTCATCGTCTCCTACAGTTTCTTCCACGGATTCTTCTGAGTCGTCATATGAATCGTACTCTTCGTCTGAACTTTCTTCATCATCAAAATCTTCTGGTTCACTATCTCTATTATTATTCTGTTTATATAAGTTTATGTTATATCTCTGAGGTTTTTCAGTACTCGTTCTCAAATTGGTCACAAACGGCCTCGGTTGTCTCACGTCTTGGTTATCTGCACTGCTTGGTTTCTCAAAAGGCTTCCTGGTAGTACTTCTTGCACTATAAGAATTTCTGCCAGGTTTAAATCCAAATCTTCTTTCTGTTGTTGTTGTTGATGATGGTTTTGTAGTTGTGGTTGAAGTAGGATGCTGAATGTGGAATCTAGGCCTGGGTTTCGATGGAGAAAATCGACTAGGTCTTACTGTTGTTGTGGTGGTTGTGGTACTGGTCTTAATTTGATTGGTGGTGGTTTCTTTACTAAATTCAGTTGTTAATTCTTCTAAAACATCAGCTACAGTTGATTCTTCTGAATTATTAATTAGAATTATAGGTGCTAGCGTAGTAGGCTCTTCTATATCTGTACTTATGTCATCTTCACTATTGTCTTCCGGTGCTACTGTACTAATTACTTCATCACCAATCGAAAATATTGTAGTAGTTATATCTTCATCAGATGTTGTTGTTATAATATCTTCTTCAGTACTTTCAGTTATGTTCTGTACCGGAGCAGGTGTTGTTGTGGTACTATGAGTAAGTTGGAAGGTACTGATGGGCTTTCTTCTTCCACTGGCTCTGCTGTAAACGACAGGACTAAATTTCGGGTGAACTGTTGTTGTAGATGTTGTTGTTGCACGACTAGTACCGAAAGTTACTCTGTTATAATGTAATCTTCTTGTAATTTCAGGTGTTGATGTTGTTGTAGTTGTGGTAGTTGTTATTACTGCTGGTTCTTCTATTTCTATTGCAGTAGAAGTTTCGTTTTTCTCAGGAACAGAAGTTGCATCTTCATATTCTGTAGTTTCAACGATAGTAGTGGTTGTTTCTTCATCTACTGTTTCTTCATTTAGAGGAAAGTCTGTTATAGTTGTTGAAATAGCAGTCGTTGTTGTTGTTGAATTAGTAATTGGTTCTAGTTGTGGAATTTCTGTAGTGGTTGTGGTAGTAGTATTATGCAGCCTGTTATAGGGTGTTAACTGTAATCGTCTTCTTCCTTGTAAAGGAAACGTCCTCTTAGTACTTGTTGCTTGCTCCTGTTTATTATCAACTTTCTCCTCTACTTCCTTAACCGTCGGTTTTCTTCGAATAAAGTAGGGTTTTTTATTTCTAATGTTTTGCTCGACATCTTCAATTTTCTTCTCTTTGATTGATTCTGTAACTTCTTCAGGAGTTGTTGATTTTGAAGCAGGTCTTAATCTCCTTACGACCTTGCGAGTACGACCATATTTTTGATTGTTTTCTTCGGTACTTTGAGCTGTGAAAGTTGCTTCGGTTGGTTTGATTTTTCTTATTATTTTTCTGGTGCGTATTATCAAGTTTGGTTCTGTGGATGGATTTGTGTCTTGGGTATATTTGTCTTTTCCTGCTGATGTTGTTTTTGTATCCTTTGCTTCAGGTGCTATCACGTTGCCGTTGTGTATACCACTGATGTCGCTGTTTTCTCTAATATTTGACTCTGATAGTTTTATGTTCTCCCCTTCTTCATTTGATTTTAAGATATCTTCGTGATCGTCATCTTCAGCTTCCAAGGTTTTGGAATAAGTCACGGATTCTTCTTCTACGTTGTCAGATACGTTGTTTGATTCAGTAGCAACACTGTTTGAGCTTTCTGCACTTGTAGTACTGGCAGTACTATTCTTCTCAGTTGTTATTTCTGTTGTAGATGGAACTACTTTTAATCTCCTTATTATTTTGCGGTTCCTGAAATTTCTCAAGTTGTTTGGTCTTTCTGTGGAAGATTCATTCTTTGCAGTAATTTCTTGTTGTTTAATCGTAGTAGTTGTAAGTACTTTTTCAGTACTTGGTGTGCTTTGACGAAATCTGAAGATTCTTCGTGTTTGACCGAAAGCAGTACTGTTTGAGAAACTTCGTACCAAAGATGCTGGTTTAGATTTTTCGACTGTCGTTTCAGTTGTAGTGTTGGTACTTTCAGGGCGAGTTCTGGGTCGACCTCTTCTGTTTATGGCTCTACCAGAAGTGGAGAAGTCTCTTTTCGAAAAGTCTACAGCCGTTAATGAAGATAGATCTGATATTTCGGAAGCAAGTTCTGGCCTGAAGTTTCTAATTCTTTTGTGCTTTTCGTCATACGGTTCGGTGGTGGGCGGGGTGAATCTGACCCTATTGGGGTTTCTAAGACTCGGAGGTCTTGTCTGCTGTTGTTCCTCATTTGTATCTTCTTTTTCAACGAATTCAGAATCAGAATACGACCTAATGCGGTTCCTGTTGACGAATCTAGATTGTCCACGTCGTTTAGTTACTTTATCAGGCTCGTCTTCCGAACTACTAAGCTTATTTACATTTAATTTCTGCCTTAACCTTGGTGTAGAAGAAGTTTGTTCACTCACCTTTGGTGCTTGTGTGGTAGTTTCAGTTTGTTGGCTCGTGGTTTTTTTACGCGATACGAAAGAAAATGGGCGCGGGTCGAACAATTGGGGGGTTACTTTAACGGAAGATTCCGTTTGGACTTCAGAAGACTTAATTACTTTGTCTGTCGTGTCGGTACTTGAACTAGATATTAAATTTGGAACGTTAGAGTTATTAGATGTGGCAGCGTTCTTGTCCACTGGTGTTTTATCGTTAGTTTTAGATGACAGTGAGGTGGTGGTGATTTTGTTAGTGTTAGTTGTGGACGGCTCTGCTGTCGTCGTCAGTTTTTCCGTGGTGGTTCTTCTGGGAGTAGTTGTGATCTCTTCTTCTTCGTCGGCTGCTGCTGTTGTGGTTGTTCCTCGACTTATAACCTTGTATCTGCAACAAGAGACACAAATTAGTTTCAAGAAGTTGCAGTGATGGTCTAGTTATTACTTTGAGGTAGTCGGATCTTCTGTAGATGGTCTTTGCCTCCGAATGGTCACATATTCAGGTGACTGAGTAACAGTTGTAGCATCACTCTCTCCCAATTTATTATTTACTTCGGATCTGCTCCTGCAACGAAAAGAATAGCGAGGTTCGGAGAAAAATAAGAATTTATTTTTTTAATTTTTTTGCGGCGTAATAAGCGAAAGAAATTAGCTTATCACGCCCACATGCTAGTTCGCTTTGTTATTGGTTTGACGTCAGAGATTCGTAAGGCGCTCCTCCCATTTCTCTTGAAGCGCCCGTGAAGCGGTACCTATCTCATAACATACTTATTGGGACTATTTCGAGCGTGAATTTTTAAAGTAAGGTGTCAAGGAAACATAAAACAAAGACAACATAATCGATATAATGATGCAGCAAGGGTATCAAAAGTCCTATTCACATAATTTGCCATATTTATGTAGTAGGTAGGTAAATGTCCCGGTAAATGTGGAAATGGTGTGTGATTCTTGCATCTAACCCCAATTTCATTCAACCTCAAAACAGTAGTGTAAAGGCAGAACGGTATAAGTAAAACAAAGTCAACAATTTATTAACTGTACATGCCTTTTATAATTCAGTATAAGTAGGTATGTAGATTGTAGATACCTGCTTACTTCTGTTTGTAAAATAGGTACCTACCTATATTCTCTAATACAATACAATACATACCTACTCATTTATGTAGGTATGTATACCTAAGTGATTGACAAGTTATCAAGTTAACAGTTTTATAACGGATTGGATATTTAAAAAAAAAACGGAAACAAATACAGCTCACGCGAATCAAACAACTACGCTACGTAGGTACTAGGTACTTGTTTAACAAAAAGAAACAACTGCTATATTCTGGAATTGAGTACGAAATTATATCTATGGGTGCGAAACTTGGACAATGGGAGAAGCGGATTGAAAAAGAGTAGAAGCGTTTGAAATGTGATGCTACAGACGGGTGTTGAAGATACCGTGGATAGACAAGTTAGCAATAAGGAGGAATTAGAAAGAGTTGGGGAAAAGAGAAAAGTATGCAAGACAATAAAGAATAGGGAATAGGATCGTAGGATGGTAGGACACCTTCTGAGACACAAAGGAATAGTTCGCGACATCCTAGAGTCAGAGATAGGAATAAAGAGGTAGAGGTTGGAGCAGATTAGACTGCTGCTCTCAAATAGTTGGGGATGTAGAATGTTCTACTTTTACGGAAATGCATAGGCTAGCTCAGGGAAAGGATGGAGGTACGCGTCCTACCAGTCTTCAAAAGAGAACTTTATCATGACGTGCTATTTAATTATTATTGTAAAATAGTTAATAAAATTTCCTTTTTTAGTTCAGGGAGGGAACGCTACGGCGATTCAGTATTTGGCTCTGTCATGCTCCTAGCATCCTGTTTCAAATTATGCTAACCGTAACACGTTACCAAGTACCAAGGGGTCCCAGAAAACTGTCGATAAATTACATTATGTTCGATTTTATTTAGAGTGGCTGCAATGGGGCAACCGATAATTTTATAAACTTTTGCAATGATAAACTAACTCGCGAAAATATCGATAATGCTGACCTATTTTCCTTCTGGCTCCAACGAACCACTTTTTCCGTTTTATTGGTGTGCTGTACGATGTATTAGTCTGGGTACAAAACAGAAAACACCAGTTAGAACCAGTTAATAATATTTAACAATTTAACTATACATGCATATGCATAATACTTATGGGACTGCTGCGCGCTGAAGCTGGGACTTGTACGTTATACTAAGTTCTGACGTCACGCGGCCTACTCTCGCTGCAAGGTACGATTTCAAGCCTCGCACCGACGGAAAACTTTGCAACGGCTCCACAGGCGAAGGAATCTTTTTTAACAAAAATTAACAACATAACTGCCTTCAGTATAATAAACTCTATCAATTTTAACGAAATTTGAAAATTATCGAACCTGCCTATTCAATATCTTCAGATACAATCACGCCGTATAGAGGCTTACCTTGTCGAAGATTCTGGTAAAGCCTCTGTAGAAGTTGTTGGCCTAGTTCTCCTTATGGTTACATATTCTGGCTGAGAAGGACGCCTAGTTCTCTGAGAAACAGTGCCTTCTGTAGCTTTATCCACTGGTTTCTGTACTTCTTCTTCTTCTTCTCCAATTTCATCCTCCTGTTCTTCAACAGACTTAGATGTAGTTGATCTGGAAATTAAAAGAACATTACCTATTGATTTATCTTCGAGCATCTTCATTACCTTTGTCTTTGTATGCTTGTGTACTGTGGCCTCTCTCTCGATGTTTTTTCTTTAGTTTCTGCTGCTTCCTTATCTTCTACATCTAACCCACTGTTCTGAGGACCTCTACTATTTCTATTAACTGTAGTATAACTAAAATAAACAAAATAAGTATGACTTCACTCAGTAAATGCAACACGTACGTTGGTCTGTCTGATTTCTTCGTTTCTTTGCTCTGTTCACTTGATTTTCCATTGGCTCTACTCAAGACACGTTCATATAAAGTTCTACTGATTATACTGGCTTGAGTTGTGGATCCGGTACCAGAAGAATTAGGAAGGGTAGCACTTCCATCGTCGTGGACCTTAAGTTGTTTCTCCAATTCTTCTATGCCACCAGCTCTCTTGATCAAATCCAAAAGTTCCTTGATTACTTTAGGATCTTCTTCTGAAATTCCTTTTTTGTCTTCTTCCAGTTCTTCTTCATCATCGTATTCGTATTCTTCCTATGTGGTTAATGAAGCTTATAAAAGGTATATTTCTTCATATGAAACTTACATATTCTGGTTCAGCAGTGGTGGAAGAAGAATAAGTAGTACGGCTAGTAGCTGCCGTGATCTTCGGAAGAGGTCTTTGTGTTGAAAACAAGGAACTAGCTGGTTTACCAGTTGTGGTAGTGGAAGTGGTTGATGCAGCAGTTGTTGTAGTCGTAGTTTTTGCTTTCCTACACAACACATTTTGAGTGTAATCACAAGAATCTGCTGCTTTGTTAAAGTATAAACCTGAAAATTTTAAAGTTTACACCAAATTCTTTAATACCTTAGTTTCGTTTACCTGAAGGACACGTGAATTGATGAGCTACTATTCCAAGAGCGGAAGGTCCGCTACTGAGACACCAGAAGTATTTTTTGCAGTCTCTTGGATGAGGAAAGAAACCTTCATCTTCACACTTGAAATCTGCAAAGAAGGTTTATCAGATTTATCTTTTGAAATCCCAAAAAGGTACTTACCACTGCCTGAATCTGGTGTAGTGGGTGGTTCTGGAGTTGTATAACTGGGAGTAACTACAAGAGAACTAGCAGTTGTGGTGGATGGAGAGCTTCTCTTAGTAGATTCCTTTCTTCTGGTATTTAACCTGTCTTTCTTGAGAGCAACCTTTCTTGTCTCCGAAACTTCTTCCTGCTTCTTGGCTTTCGTCCTGGTCCTGCTTCTGATATTTTGACGACCACCTGCGTTCTTAATCTTTTCACTTCCATCTTCTTTGCTTGAAGGTGTAGTGGAGACTCTCCCACGTATTCTGGGTTTCGGTTTAATTGGCTTGAGTGGTTCAGATATCGCGTTTTCTTCGGTGAGGCTAGAGATTCAAAGGTATTAAAATATTTTTTTAAAGAAATGGAGGAAGTGCTTACCCTTGAGCTGCAATTAAAGCTTCCTTTCCTGCTTCTATAATAGGGTAAGCTTTTCCGTGACAGCTTCCTCGGAAATCATCGTTGTCAATGGACCAGAACATGATACCTCCTAATCCATTTTGGGCAACGTATTCAGCTTTCTTCCTAGCCATTCTTTCATCATCGTAGCTAGCCCATTGGTTTTCTTTGTAAGCATAAGGACCCATAGCGTCTGGATTTACTTCAACCACACTCCAGTCATTATTCTTCACGTATTCGCATATCTAGAATTGGTTTGGGAGATTTAAGTAATGGGAATTATAATGTGGAGGTACGTTCTTACTTCGTAATATGCTAAGTAACCGTTTTCTCTGGTAGCATCACCCATATCACCAGGACCATCTGCTGGTGAGCCAATTTCATTTGCTTCTGGATTGTACAAGGTGTAAGATCTTCCATAAGTTGGTATACCAAGCACCAATTTCTCTGGATCAGCGCCTGCTTCCAAGTAAGTTTTGATGGTGTAGTCCTTCAAAAAGACATATTAAATTCAGATTGATGTTCATTATTGGAAGTACTAACAATATTTAGTTCTCCATCGAAATTGTACTCTGAATCTTCTTCGATGGGTAGGAGGGGTGCATGGTGGTTGACAGCTGGTTCAAAAGCAGAGTGGTAGTCGTAACTTAGGATGTTCATCCAATCGAGGTATCTGTAAAATAAGTGTTAGAATCCTAAAGAAATCCAAGAAGCCAAGTGAAGAACGTGTCCATGAATGCAAATGGTCGAGAACGAAAGAGAAATTCATTCTTGAGGCGTTACTCATCAAATTGTTTTTTTAATACATTATGTGACTTACTTTGTCAATTTGGGCACGTCGTAACCTTTCTTAATGTATTCAATACCAGCTGGTACAGCCATGGTCAGTAAAAGTCTAGGTCTACCTGTTTTCTCCGATTCTCTATCGAATTCTTCTCTTAGTTCCTGTAATTGATTTAAAGTTTTGACAAAGATCTGTGTGATCTATTGGTTTTAAATTAGTTATTAATAAATATTACACGTGTTTTTGATTGAAGAAAGTTTTGCTAATGGACATTAGCATAAATTTAGCGGAAGAAGTCATGAATTATTAATTGTTTGCTTTTCTTAAAGAACTACATCAACATATTGCTCTGAGATAGAGGCCCAACTTACTTGAACTAACTGAGCATAATTATCCCTATCTCTGGGTTTTCCACCATCTCGAAAAGCTGGATATTCCCAATCAAGATCAAGTCCATCAAAGTGGTTTTGTCTGAGAAACTTAATGGCATTCTTGACCAACTCTTTCCTTCGTTCAGGGCTGGCCACCATTGGGGAAAACCTCGAAGAACCTTCATTCCATCCACCAATAGCTAACATAGTTTTCAAGTTTTTGTTGTAAGTTTTAAGACCTGTGAATTTCGCATATCCACCTAAAAGAATGAGAGTTTTATAGTCGCATTTTGTTGATTTAGTTTCAAGACTCACCCTTTTCTATGTCCTGATATTTGTCGAAGGGTTTGAGGGTGTTTTCTTTCGTGAAACCGCCAAATGCGTAGATGAGATGCGTACATAAGTAGGGATTTATGTTTTGGGGGCTAAATTTGGCCGTACCAGGTCTGTACACGGACCAATTTGTATAATAACATACTATCCTAAGTTCTTTGGCACCTGTAAAAAATATATAGTATACTAATTAAGATATTTAACATTTAAACATTATTTAAAAGTATTTTCTTGAAAATCAGTGAACCCAATGTAAGTTATTTGCTGAATTCCTCATAATAAATTCAGGAGACCACCCAGGTGACCTGTTTTGAATACTATTTCTCACTGTACGAGATACCATCATGCTATTACGAGTATAATAAAACACTTTTAGTATAAAAGCATTTTTCCTATCAGTAAGAAAATCAGCTTCTTTTAAGTGCAGGTACTTATTTATGAGAATTAGTAAAATTATTGCAGATAAAATGCACGGTATTGTATACAAGTTTTATGTTGGAAAAATTGAGAGCCAGTTTGTCTCGCCCAGAGGGTATAAAACAATGCGTTCTAGATTTCCTAAACTAGGTATCTAACTTATATGTAAGATTTTAGTACAGGTTGTATGTACAAGTTCATAGTAAATTCACGTAAAAATTCTCGATCCAACCACTGTGTATAAAAAGAGAAAATTAAGTATGCAATCCAGGAGTTCAATGCTGCGCTGTATTGCACAAATACAGAAAAATGTGTTTTGAATATTTAGCACGAGTATTACAAAAGACAAATGTTTCCACATGGTTGTAGAAAAAGTGGTAATGATAATAATGAATATAAATGCGTGTAGAAGTTATTGAATTTCTTTTGAAATGTGTTAGGTACCTACATTGTTTTTTTTTCTATAATTACTCGTAGAGCTTGACCTTGCACACTTTAAAATTTCTGCATGCAATCCGTCTACACCTGGTGCGTTCCTGTTACTAATTAGTCGGAGAGCAGGACGTTCGAAATATGCAAAATAAAAGTGGGGTATGCAACTCGCGAACATACAAAAACTGATGTCGAATTCTTATGTAAAATGACCTACTGAATTCGATTCTGGAGGTCGCGAATTGATTCGGGATTGCGAAATTGAAAAAAATCGAACTTTATCATATTTTTACAAAATTTCTCGGAAATACATTATTTTATATTTCCCATTCTATATCTTTGTCTGTAACAATTGGATCGGTTTAAAACTTTGCATACATATAGTCTGAAATATGCCGAATCCGTTGCCATACATAAATGTGCACTAATGTGTAAAGATATGGTAGAAAAATAATATTTTCGTCGCAGATCCCATGGATTTTTCAGGAACTGCATTGAGAAAGTTGGTATCGAGGTAACTTTTTTATTATTGGAGATAGAGTAATAATATAAACGAGTCAAATATAGTTTAAGGTCTGAATTAATTTATAAAAAACAAAAAAATGTTGTTGGTAAAAGTTTGGTGGTCATAAAAGGTTAATAAAGTCGAGCGTTGTACGCGCTACGATGTCTCCTGGGTTGCACCGAAGCAGACCGCGTGTGGAGAACTTCAATGAGAACTGTTCTTATTTTTTTAAATTTGTACTTACAGAATAAATACATTTTTATTATTCGATATACGTACATTTTCCTTCACAAAAACAGCTTATGGAACACAGTACATTAGCTTTTAAACAAATACAGGTTGTGCTACAATTTATTGAAATATTCACATTTGCAAAATGGTGTTATATTTACAAAATCTGGTTTCGCACTTATTGTGGTCATGATTGGCATTACGCTACCGTTTTCTTTCATGCACCACCCAAATTCCAATAGATTTGGGCCCGGTTTTTCAAAGAAACACCGAATTAAGTCTGACACCGGCTTCGTTGCTATGATACAATGAAACAGAAAGCCGGTATCATAGCAACGAAGCCGGTGTCAGACTTAATCCGGTGTTGGATTCTTTGAAAAACCGGACGTTGATAGTTTTGGTCGAACTAGGTATGCAGTTTTGTAAACGATAGACTGCAAATACATACGTCCTGAGGACATGAAAACGAAACGTGTTTTCGGTGGGTGGTAAAGAAGCGAAATTTGTTTTGTAATAAATAGGTACCTTACTGATATTCGTTTGCTTACTTACCTAATGTCTGTTTTGCATGTTGGAAACAAATGTGCTCTTAAATGGTCCATACTGCCGGTAAATTCTGGACGACCATAATGCGTAATGAATTTCACTCTGTTCTCGCTTGACATTTGGTGGAACATTGAATATTTGAATAAAACAAATTTTTTAGTGTTTTCAACGGGTTTAATCGTTATCGACAATATTGTTTCGACTTACTAGGTCATCATCAAAGGTTCTTACAAAACAAATCTTAAAACTAAAACAGTGCCTTACATACAGTATTCTATTTTATTTTCGTGTGGTGGGGTAAGACTGCTTCTATGATTGGTGAATGGTTAAATTCCAACTGGTCATTTGTTATCTGTTGATCTAATTTCTAAGCAAACTTGATCAAAACCCGGTTAGCCTAAATAAAAGAAATTTAAGTTCATTATTGGTCAATAATAAAGAAAAAAGAAACACAGGAGATAAAAGTGGTGTTTCTCAGTTAAATTGCAATGATTGCAGCGCGATTTACATAGGTCAAACCGGGAGGGATTTCAATACCATACTGAAAGAACATAAAGTCTATTGCCAACAATTCAAACAGGACGGGTTTTTGGGAACATTGTACATATTGTAAACAATCATAATTTTGTCGAAAGTGATTTTAAAATATTATATAAGGATCTAAAGGTAGAAAATTAAATTAAGTGGAAAGTTTTGAAATTTGCAAAGCCATTCGATTACATCAACAGATAACAAATGACCAGTTGGAATTTAACCATTCATCAATCATAGAAGCAATCTTACCTCACCACACGAAAATAAAATGGAATACTGTATATAAGGCACTGCTTTAGTTTTAAGATTTGTTTTGTAAGAACCTTCGAAGTCGAAACAATATTGTACGTAACGATTAAACCTGTGAAAAACGTTAAAAAGTTTTGTTTTATTGAAATGACCATATAATGATTTAAGAAAAATGCCCTACACACATTTAATAAATGAAAACTCTAAACTCCGACGGCGTTGGCACGGCATCGGCAGTTAGCTTTTGTCCGCGACAACGCGCGCAGGGCGCGACATATGACTCACGTTTAACACACTTTTTCTGACTTACTATGCATTTTATGAAAAAATACTCAAAATAAAAAAACATCCTTATTTTATGCGCTACAATTTACTCGTTTATAGTATAAGTATATCTTCAAAAATAAAAAAGTTACCCCGATACACACTTTTTCGCTGTAAATGACACAAAAGTGGCAACTCTTCCTCGAATATTTATTAATTTTTCAGTCAAATCACAACAATTACTATTTTCTCGTACAGCGTTAGAAAGCGGATAGTTTCATTATCCTAATGCTAAAATTTCAAATTTGTACGACAATGGGTGACAGATATACAGAAGGAGAAACAATAAAAGTGCGAAAATAGCATATTTGAGAAGAAAAATGAAAAAATGCAATTTTCTTCAATTTGGCAATTCCAAATCGAATCGCGACCTCAAAAATATGTTTTGTCAGGTGTTTTTACGTAAGAACCCATCGTCTGTTTCTGTATGTTCGAAAGTTGCATACCATGTGTCGAATTCAGAGCTCTTGCTCTCCGACTATAATGCTAGCTCAAACTCTTCCCTCATTATAGGACAGCCTAGGCCCTAGGTTATCCCCCTTTACACCCTCTTAAGGAAGAGATAATAGTCATAGGGAGCCAGGTCAGGACTATAGAGTGTAATTGTGTAATTGTGAGACCTTTTCTTGCGAATTATTGATAGTTTCTCTGTCTGTAAGCGTTTCAATTTAACGTGGTCTCTTTTTCCATGTATTTAATTAACAGCATACCGTCCGACTCCCAGAGAACTGTAACCATCACCTTCTTTCTGGCCGCCAGTGGCGTACAAATTGTCAAATTGTTCTTTAATTGTTAAATTCTCTGTACGTTACCGCTACGTCTTATTTAATTCACGCACCAATTTCTTGTGACTATTTAATATTCATTTAGCACTCCTTAAAATGCTCAAATATTGACTAATGCCGAGATGAAAAGCAAACGAACAAAGATTAATAAACGAATTCAGGAAATTAACATATGCGTAATACACTAAGTACATTTGTTTACTTTTACAGTTTCTTGGAGTTCCGTACACTATAAATTCTTTATAAGATTACCCCACACGCTAAAAGACAGTGACACAGTCATTAAACTCAACACATATTTCGCTGACAACGTCAGCATCCTCAAGTAATCATCATGACGTTTGACTAAATTGTCCATTTAGCAGTACTCTCATTTTGAGCTTGTGAGCAAGCTTTTGCAAAATGACTGCCTCATGTCTTTTTATACCCACTCCTCAGGTATAACAACCGAGGTCGTTGCCTCTTGGAGAATAAAAAATTGCCATACTTTTCGTTTGCCCAAAAAAATAAATTGCACAAAAGAAATTCCATTCCTTCACTCCAAAAATAGAATCCGTGATGCACTTGAAATACGAGATAAGCAGAAAGCTGTTTCTGATGTCATCACTCTTGTTCTGGAGTCGTTGTACCAACCTCCAAACAAGAGGACTTGACAACTAACAGGGTGTGGGCTGGGCTTGCAAACTAATGCAGAGGATTCGAATTTTTTATGCTGTGGGCTGAGTCATTGTTATTTTAAATCGTGGTATTACAATTGGTATGCCTAGAGCTGTAATTAAAGATGGAAAGGCAATAAATTTTTAACGAGTTGTTTTTTTGTTGTTGTGCAGGTCTACACCCTCGTGTTTATGCTAAATGTGGATTTGTTTGTCAACTATAAGAAACTTTTGAAAACAGAATATTGTATGAAAATGGAAATACTTACTTGTTACTATTACGGAAACTATTAAGAAGTATAGTAGAAAGGGCCATCGACTAACAGCCTGTAACAAAAAAGAATATATTAAAATCGCAGTTCATTCATGAACTGGTAGTATGCGGGGATGGGGGTTTAAGGCTATCGGAACGCTTGGAATATTTGAGGGATGTAACGTTCCCGCTGCCAATGGATTATTCCAACATGGTTTAAGATATTCGCGTGATTATTTTTTTCTTGTTTCAATTAAACATAGATCTAGGACTGTTCGCTAATAATTTTCATTAAAAACCAGAAATTCAACTTTAAAATCTACTTCACAATCTATGAAAATCGGACATTTTGTAGCTAGAATATTTATCACATTTTTCGTTTTTTTTAGAAATTATAATCGTAGAGTCATAGATTAGACTTTTCATTTTGACGGTATCAAAAAAAATATAATAAATTTTTGACAATAATGAAGTAATCAATTGGCTCCTGCACCTCTGCATTCGCCTTTTCAAGGGCCTAGAGGTGGCGGTGTCTAGCGGCGATATGTTTAAACTTCCCAGATTCAAGATTTCGTATCGACGACCTTCCAAAGTAATTTCCGATTCTTCCTAAAATTTATTATTGTTACACATAATGAGTTGAATATGCAGGTGCACAGGTATCCCATTTATCAGAAAAAGCGATTCATCTGTATTGTGTAATTTAGAGAAAAATGGCAAAAGATACTCTCTTTGTTTTTAAATTTCCATAATTCAAATTACTTTACTTATACATGGCGTCTCATTTCTTCTGTACAGCAGATGCTAATCTACACAACTTGGATTTCTTAAATATAACTCCTGTAATATCATCCCACTTTTTATTTCCCTGTTCGATTTTACTATATGATTGTGTAAGAGTTGCATTCTAGACTGAACTTATTGTGAAGCTGGTCATCTGTTCATCATTCTCAAAATGTAATTTTTGAAACATCCCTACGTGTGACAAAAATTTTAAAAGAAAACTGAAACACAAAAATATGGGGTTTAGTTTAGAAGCAACTTACTTCGTATGCATACTTAGTAAAATCGATCGAAGAATTAAAAAACGCAATATCTATAGAGTGTCCCAGTTAAATAATTCACCGAGTATCAACTCCCTTTGTACATAAAGTGTTCCGTACTGGCTAGCAAAGTTTCTGAAGCACTTATATCAGAAACCGCATCCTGAACCGGCAGATAATGGTACATCATCATAAGGTTCTCAGTCCGAAGACTGGTTGGATGCGTACCTCCATTCTTTTCTATCCTGAGCTAACCTACGCATTTCCCTAAAAGTAGAACATCCTACATCCCTAACTATTTGAGAGCAGTAGTCTAATCTAGGCCTACCCCTACCTCTTTTTATTCCTATCTCTGACTCTAGTATGTCGCGAACTATTCCTTCGTGTCTTAGAAGGTGTCCTACCATCCTATCTCTCCTACTCTTTATTGTTTTCCATACCTTTCGCCTTTCCCCAACTCTTTCTAATACTGCCCTATTGCTAACCTTATCTATCCACGGTATCTTCATCATGCGTCTGTAACACCACAGTTCAAACGCTTCTACTCTTTTTCTATCCGCTTCTCCTATTGTCCAAGTTTCGCACCCGTATAATGCCGTACTCCATACATCCGACTTTAAGAGTCTCTTCCTAGTCTCTATATTAACCGTTCTCGAACATAACAGTTGTTTCTTTTTGTTAAACGCAACTCGGCCCTGCGCCATTCTTTGTTTTATATCTTTAGTGCTCCTACCGTCTTGGGTTATTTTACTTCCTAAGTAGCAGAAATCCGCGACCTCCTCTATCTTCTCATTTCCTATTTGTATTTCAATTTTAGTTCTATTTTCACTCCATCTACATACCAAAATTTTAGTTTTCTTTTTATTGATTTTCATGCCGTAGCCCTGTGTCAAAACTGCTTCCATTTCATTCAAAGCCGCTCCTAATTCTTCTTTGCTAGATGCTAACACTGCTATATCATCCGCAAATCTGAGCATGTTAATAGTTTGGCCCTGTACATTGATCCCTGAGGCTGTTCTTTCCTTAACAATATTAATCGCATCTTCGATATATAAGTTGAAAACTAGAGGTGACAATGCACATCCCTGTCTCACTCCCTTCCGGATATCTACTTCCCTTCGTTCCTGCTCACATTCTATAACTGCCTTTTGCTCTTTGTAGAGATTATGTATTATTCTTCTGTCCCTGTATTTCATCCCTACCTTTCTCAGCACTTCGAACATCTTCCCCCATTTTACGTTGTCGAAGGCTTTTTCTAAATCTACAAATCCTATATATACGCTCTTTCTCTTTTCTATCGTTTTTTCTATAATTACTCGTAAAGCTAGAATGGCCTCGCGCGTTCCTCTATTTCGTCTAAATCCGAACTGATCTTCTCCTAATATTTCTTCCGCCTTTTTCTCCATCCTTCTTTGCACAATTCTAGTTAAAATTTTTGACGCATGGGAAGTTAAACTGATAGTTCTAAAATTTTCGCATCTATCCGCGCCTTTCCTTTTTGGCAAAGCTACTATGATGTTCCGTTTGTAATCTTCTGGAATCTCGCCTGTCAGGTATATGTGACTAACTAATTTAAATAAACGATTTATTACCTCTTGACCTGCGCACTTTAAGATTTCTGCCTGCAAGCCATCTATACCTGGTGCTTTATTATTCCTTAAACTTTTTAGTGCTAGCTCAAACTCTTCTCTCGTTATAGGACTCCCTAGGACCCCAGGTTATCCCCTTCTACACTGCTTTCACTTTCTAATATATCTTGCACTTCCTGTCCCGCATATAAGTTTCCTAAATATTCTTTCCACCTATCTGCCTTCTCCCCGCTTTCGATTAGGATATCTCCTGCCTCATTCCTAATGCTTTTGGTACTAGATCCAATTTCTCTAAAATTTCTCCTAATTATTTTATATGCTTCATCAGTCTTTCCTATTTCGAACTTATTTTCCACTTCTTTGCACTTATCGTCGATCCATTGCTCTTTCGCTTTCCTACATTTCCGAATAATTTCCCACTTGATCGCCTTATATCTTTGTTTCCCTATTTCATCTAACCTATTTTTATATTTGCGCCTTTCCTCTATTAGACTCACAATATGTTTTGTTATCCAGGGTTTCCTACTTTCATTCTGTTTATGACCCAAAATATCCCTAGCTGAGGAAACTAAACTATTTTTAATGCAATTCCATTCTTCCTCTATGTCCCTAACAATATTTTCGCCCGCGCCCTTTAGTACCTCGTTTGTCTTTTTCTCGAACTTATCGCGCGTATCATCATCTTTTAGTTTCTCTGGGTCAAGATACCTTCTTCCGCTTCGTTTTTTCAAAATCTTAAATTTAAGATTGGCCTTCATAACGACTATATTGTGATCACTATCTATATCTGCTCCTGGATAACTTCTACAATCCCTAACTTGATTTCTAAATCTTTGCCTAACAAGAATGTAATCTATTTGATATCTCCCTAGGTCTCCTGGCATCTTCCACGTGTAGCGTCTCCTAACATGATGGTGAAATAGAGTGTTCGCGACCGTTAAGTTATGTTTATCGCAGAACTCTATCAGTCTCACTCCCCTATCGTTCCTATTGCCTAATCCAAAGGGACCAACTATTCCGCCCTCTCGCACTGTGCCTACGACTGCATTGAAATCTCCTATAATTATTAAATTTTCGTGTCCTCTCACAAAATCTAGCACATGTTCAATATCACTATAAACTGCCTCTACGACCTCATCACTGTAGTTAGAAGTGGGCATATATACCTGTATTATTACTGTTTTTACAGGTTTCGAATCTAACCTAACCATAACTACCCTGTCACTTTGCTGTAAGAAATTTTCTACACTCTGCCCTACTTTTTTCCGCATAACAATTCCTACTCCCGAATTTCCTCCTACAGATCCTGTGTGTATTACTCTAAAATCTCCGCTCCAGAAGTCTCCGGCTTCTGGCCATCGCACTTCACTAATACCTACTACGTCTAATGCTAACCTATCCATCTCAATTTTCAAATTCTCTAACTTTCCTACTTGTTTCATGCTTCTAACATTCCACGCTCCGACTCGTGTGATGTTACACTTATCATTTCTGATGACTCCCCCCGAAGCAGTCCCCGCCCGGAGATCCGAATGTGGGACTATTTTACCTCCGGAATATTTTACTCCAGGAGGTGCCATCATCATAAATTCGAAGTACGCTGTACCAGGGATAGAATAATGTGGTGGTTTCCCGTTGCCTTCCACATCGCAGTAGTGTGTATCACAGTGCCATACCGACCCTCACGATCTCTGCCACTATGATTACTGAAAGAGCTGCTGCCCCCTTTCAGGGACTTGATTTAGTCTGGCTTCTCAAATAAAAACCCCTCCAATATGGTTAAACCTATGGTTCGGCTCTTTAGATCATTGAAGCGCGCAAGCCATCCCACCCGTCCCAGTATTACTAGAACTGCGTCAAGGTACAAGTCCTTTGGGTGGAGATAATGGTACAAGTCATTATTAAGGAAATTTAGACTCAGCAAACCATTTTTTGTTTATTATTTTTTCCACTGCGCGGCTAGCTCTGGGGTACTGCCCCAGAGGTAGCCAGTTCGATGGCCAGTCAAAAAATTGAGTTTTCCGTTTTTTGCAGTCTATTTTTGATTTAAAAAATATTGAAAAATTTTGTTAGAGAAATGCTATTAAAATAGCTCTAACCACACGAACTTTTCGGTCAATCGCAAAACATACTTACCTAGTTTTTCTTTTTTACTTATAAGCAACCCACTGCGTTTTCTTGGGGAAACCAGCATCCCGAGACGAGTTTTGTTTCCCCGCCTATAATTTGGTTCAACGTTCCTTGTTTTCTATCAGATACTCGTCGGAATATAAATACTATACTATGATATTCAATAAACCCCGCGTTTCGTCTGTAGCTTCGGTATTGTGTTTGTTCTAGCTCAAAGGGAATGGAAAGCTCCGAGTCCTACTCTGTACTCTGCGAAATGCTCCCCCTAATCTAGCGCGCCCAGCAATTTTTGCATTCCGTGTCCGCCTACTTTGTACTTTTGGAATGCTACGTCCCTTCCGATACCACCCCGCAGTAACTGTTCGCCGGCGTTCCGACAGCCTTAAATAAGCTTTCTATATAAAACTGAGTTATATGCAACAAAATATGCTATGAATATAATTTTATAACTTCATGATTATCTTAGAAAATTATTATACAGATTTTTCCATCCAAAGAAAATTATCACTTCCATATACATACTTTCTATTTTTAATACAGATGCTGTTAGATAACTGACATCTGCACCTCTAATTTCCAATATCATTGTGCAGTGGATAGCTAGGCTTATCTAATTGATTTTCATCGAATAATTTCATCTAAAGTAGGTACACATTAGATTTAAGATTCCTTAAGACTACCTATATTCAGTTAATAATTATTTCACCAGATTGGCAATGAAAGTCTTAACGTGCATGAACAGCATTTAAAATCGACAATCTAACAGTTTGACTTTCACTAGTGGAGTGTAACGGATTATAAATTTTGAATAAGGCAGTAAATGCCCCACTTTAATTTAAATCAGTTCCTTATTTGGTATTTTAGGTCTGTCATTTGGACAGATGAAACTCGCATAAGCAGCGTAGGATTATTTAACAGGCATAACGTGCGTTACTGGTCTGATACAAATCAGCACCAAACTTTTGAACGTCAGAGGCAAGGACGTTTTGGATTTAACGTTTCGTGTTTTATTTTGGGTGGTCAACTAAACTAGCATACCAAATTTTTGATGGAAACTTAACGGGATTGAGGTACATTAATTTATTGAATATGAACGCAGAGGCGATAATGGAAAATATAGATGGTTGGGTACAAATAATAAAAATCAATATTATCTTCTTTCTCGATCGTATTACGTCACATTTTCGTAGTCTATTCCATTATTTTAATGGCGTTTATTTAACAACGTAAAATTTATTGTTTGTCAAGTGAATTTGCCAGATGATTCACTTACAACATACTGTATATTAACTTTCTCTCTGTTTTTGACGTGTGTTATGACATACTGATGCTCGGTGGCTAGAATTTCTTTTTATCTTATTTTATCCGGAATTTATAATGTTCAAAAGTAATAGTCTGCCTAGGTTGTAAATACTGCTTAAAATTATTAATGATTTATTTGCTGATGAACGCTATTTCACCATCATGTTAGGAGACGCTACACGTGGAAGATGCCAGGAGACCTAGGGAGATATCAAATAGATTACATTCTTGTCAGTGGCGGCTCGTGACTTTAGAACTTGGCAGTGCTCTGGAATGAAATCACCGTTCAGGGGTTGGGGGGGGCGGGGTCTGGCGGTTTCTCCCCGTATTTTTTATGACGTGCTTTAGAAGCCATTTTAAAACAAGAAATTTCACTCACCGCAATATTTGACGAAAATCCCAAATCCAAAAGGTTAAACTTTCGCACACAATTTTTACCGCGACCTTTCGAAAAGTATTTGATAATTCGCTCAGACTTAGGACGTCAATTTCGTTTTATTTCAAGTTTTTCGTCTCCATTATACATATATTTAGAAACCATATTCACTTTTAACTGAATGAAGTAAGTATTACAACACAATAATAATATTGAAAAATGCTAAAATCAGGCGACCACTTTGTTAAAGTTCACTCCACAATATTTAAGTGTTCACTTGAATCTGGAACGCAAATTCTGTACTAGCTTGCAAGTGAGCTTTGGACACTTCGTGCTTTCTTATTTTTTCATGCAAATGGTTCAAGTCAGTAACGCCTATACTACTCCAATTCTTATCCATATTTGGAGTAAAAAATAACAGGCATTGAAAACAAAAAAGATAATTCCTTACCGTACATCCACATATCCATTTGTTTCGTTTGTAAATGTCGCTGGTGAAATGCCTGGTGAAAGACCGACCTTCCTTTTTCTTCGCACAAATTTGATTTAGTTTTAACTTTTAAAACCGGTGTCGGCCTACCTAACAGTTTTATTTCAATTTTTGTGCTCAAGTCCAATAATAAAAAGTTAATTTTAATAATATTGTCAATGGAATTTATGCCGCTATCACTACATAACACGCGCCACCACCACAAACTAAACCACTGGAAATTTCAATATTTCAAAATAATAAACACGATAATACAGCTAATTACTCAAGTTATAAGCAAAGCCAGGAGCTATCTCAAACTTAAATATGGTAAACAAAAGAACAACGCCGCAGAAGTACCAATTTCCGTATTATATTATACATATGCTTAGCACAACCGCAAGGTTCAACTTCCAAGTGTGTACTGAAAAGGCACACGGATACGAGCTAAACTAAAAGCATATATGACGAATTTTCCCACGTCTTGCCGAGTTTTGCCGATCTCGCTCCCATATCGAATGTACGAGTACCACACCCCACAGTTTCAACACGCCAGACGCTACACTCGAACGCCAGACGGTTTGGATGTATTTGCACATTTGCACGTGTATTCTCTGCTAGGTATTTTGAAACTGACGACGCGGGATGCTTGGCTCGCATACTATTTATTATCTAAACGCTGGAGATTCAAAAAGTTTTAAACTTTAATTTGAACCTTATCAAAAAAAGGTTAACAGCAGTTTTTTGTAGGCAGTGCGCGCGCACGAGCGCACTTATTGAGGAGCCGCCACTGATTCTTGTTAGGCAAAGATTTAGAAATCAAGTTAGGGATTGTAGAAGTTATCCAGGAGCAGATATAGATAGTGATCACAATATAGTCGTTATGAAGGCCAATCTTAAATTTAAGATTTTGAAAAAACGAAGCGGAAGAAGGTATCTTGACCCAGAGAAACTAAAAGATGATGATACGCGCGATAAGTTCGAGAAAAAGACAAACGAGGTACTAAAGGGCGCGGGCGAAAATATTGTTAGGGACATAGAGGAAGAATGGAATTGCATTAAAAATAGTTTAGTTTCCTCAGCTAGGGATATTTTGGGTCATAAACAGAATGAAAGTAGGAAACCCTGGATAACAAAACATATTGTGAGTCTAATAGAGGAAAGGCGCAAATATAAAAATAGGTTAGATGAAATAGGGAAACAAAGATATAAGGCGATCAAGTGGGAAATTATTCGGAAATGTAGGAAAGCGAAAGAGCAATGGATCGACGATAAGTGCAAAGAAGTGGAAAATAAGTTCGAAATAGGAAAGACTGATGAAGCATATAAAATAATTAGGAGAAATTTTAGAGAAATTGGATCTAGTACCAAAAGCATTAGGAATGAGGCAGGAGATATCCTAATCGAAAGCGGGGAGAAGGCAGATAGGTGGAAAGAATATTTAGGAAACTTATATGCGGGACAGGAAGTGCAAGATATATTAGAAAGTGAAAGCAGTGTAGAAGGGGATAACCTAGGGAGTCTTATAATGAGAGAAGAGTTTGAGCTAGCACTAAAAAGTTTAAGGAATAATAAAGCACCAGGTATAGATGGCTTGCAGGCAGAAATCTTAAAGTGCGCAGGTCAAGAGGTAATAGATCGTTTATTTAAATTAGTTAGTCACATATACCTGACAGGCGAGATTCCAGAAGATTACAAACGGAACATCATAGTAGCTTTGCCAAAAAGGAAAGGCGCGGATAGATGCGAAAATTTTAGAACTATCAGTTTAACTTCCCATGCGTCAAAAATTTTAACTAGAATTGTGCAAAGAAGGATGGAGAAAAAGGCGGAAGAAATATTAGGAGAAGATCAGTTCGGATTTAGACGAAATAGAGGAACGCGCGAGGCCATTCTAGCTTTACGAGTAATTATAGAAAAAACGATAGAAAAGAGAAAGAGCGTATATATAGGATTTGTAGATTTAGAAAAAGCCTTCGACAACGTAAAATGGGGGAAGATGTTCGAAGTGCTGAGAAAGGTAGGGATGAAATACAGGGACAGAGGAATAATACATAATCTCTACGAAGAGCAAAAGGCAGTTATAGAATGTGAGCAGGAACGAAGGGAAGTAGATATCCGGAAGGGAGTGAGACAGGGATGTGCATTGTCACCTCTAGTTTTCAACTTATATATCGAAGATGCGATTAATATTGTTAAGGAAAGAACAGCCTCAAGGATCAATGTACAGGGCCAAACTATTAACATGCTCAGATTTGCGGATGATATAGCAGTGTTAGCATCTAGCAAAGAAGAATTAGGAGCGGCTTTGAATGAAATGGAAGCAGTTTTGACACAGGGCTACGGCATGAAAATCAATAAAAAGAAAACTAAAATTTTGGTATGTAGATGGAGTGAAAATAGAACTAAAATTGAAATACAAACAGGAAATGAGAAGATAGAGGAGGTCGCGGATTTCTGCTACTTAGGAAGTAAAATAACTCAAGACGGTAGGAGCACTAAAGATATAAAACAAAGAATGGCGCAGGGCCGAGTTGCGTTTAACAAAAAGAAACAACTGTTATGTTCGAGAACGGTTAATATTGAGACTAGGAAGAGACTCTTAAAGTCGTATGTATGGAGTACGGCATTATACGGGTGCGAAACTTGGACAATAGGAGAAGCGGATAGAAAAAGAGTAGAAGCGTTTGAACTGTGGTGTTACAGACGCATGATGAAGATACCGTGGATAGATAAGGTTAGCAATAGGGAAGTATTAGAAAGAGTTGGGGAAAGGCGAAAGGTATGGAAAACAATAAAGAGTAGGAGAGATAGGATGGTAGGACACCTTCTAAGACACGAAGGAATAGTTCGTGACATACTAGAGTCAGAGATAGGAATAAAAAGAGGTAGGGGTAGGCCTAGATTAGACTACTGCTCTCAAATAGTTAGGGATGTAGGATGTTCTACTTTTAGGGAAATGCGTAGGTTAGCTCAGGATAGAAAAGAATGGAGGTACGCGTCCAACCAGTCTTCGGACTGAGAACCTTATGATGATGATGAAACCAATAGGAACATCGCTTTGACCCTTTTTTACATTTATTTAGTAGGCCGCGATCGCGATGTGTTAGTTCAAATTGAAACGTCAAATCAGCATGGTTTGCTTTTAATTTGAAATGCATATTCTAAAAAAGAAGATATACTTAATGAGTAGTGAGAGTGAAAACGAGATTTCTTTAACAGCACCAGCAATAAAAGAAGCTGCAGAACTTGCCTCATTAGATTCATTGCCCAAAAAACCAAGAAAATTATACCTGAGAGCGTACAAAAATTGAGTAACTAGTTGATGTTATAGTAGGCGGTGATAACTTCTTCTTTTGACGAGAGCTGTAATTATTTATTTTTTTTGTTAATTAAATATTCTAGAGTGGAATTTCTAAAAGAAGAAAACGGATCTTTCACAATCGAGTAAACAAAACCACTTATAAATAATATGCAAACCAGAGACACATTCACTACACATTCTTGAACTACACAGTCAAAAACATTGTCCCAATAATAATTTCGATTTTCTACTCGTATGTTAAAATTTAATTATGTTTCATTGAGAGCTGTAGACAGAATAAAATACGTTCTTGGGATCTTAACAAAATATTTCAAACAAATAATGCAACCGTGGATATCTCAAGGAAAATACATTCGTAACTTTCTAGTCTCCAAATCAAGTGTAAACATCCGATTCAACTTTTTAAATGTTGAGCATCCTCAAGACCAGTAAATTATTTTGTAGGTATATCCTCCCATTTTTTATTTCGTTTCTGAGTGGTACTCAAAAACGTTCAAGATATAAATTGTTCGATAGGAAAAGAAATGAGGACGTCATCAATTTTGTGCGAAGGCGTGGCGAATACCAACGTAGTCTAATGCCAGTGTCACTTTGCTGTTCGTTGCCCAGCAACCACGCTAGCAAAAATTGGTTACTGTGCAAGACGTCACCGCTTCTTCTCGCATGAAACGTTCCATATGTCACTGTCACAAATTCAACTTTTCTACTACAATTTTGATAAACTTATTTAGCACCTAGCAAATTGTAATGACCAATTCCTGTTTTTGAAAAGCGCAACTCGCGTTATTTATAACATAAATTTATTAATATTGACAATAAAAGTAAAATTGAACATCAAGTTTCTCTCCCTAATTGTAATGTCAGTTTCTTGTTGCAAAATTAATGTAATTATGTGTTACGGACTTCCATAAAAATGATTTATTAGTTATGTGCACTTCAAAATTCCCCTGTTACGTTTATTGCATTTAATATTATTTATGATTACCTGTTGGCTCGCGATATACCTAACGTGATCGTGATGGTTACATAAATCTCTGCAGACATGTTAACAATATTAAAGAACTTAAAGTTACAGTAATAATAGCGTGTTAAGGTGTGGTTCATGAAACGTTGCAACAAAAGTTTGATTCCACGACCAGAGTGTATCATCCTATTCAACACAATAATTAATAATATTTTACACCGGCATGAATACTGCAAGAACAAAGAAAACATTTAACATTATATAAATTATTATCTACAAGCCTAGATGCAGAGAAAGTTCATTGCAAAAACAAAAATTATTATTTTTCTATATAGGTAACGTGGAATTTGTTTCTACCACTCTCTAACTTGAGATCTGATGCGGACAAGGACGAGAACATGTAGGACATTACAGCATGGTTATTATTCATAAACTATAGGGGGTAAGTGTCAGCTAGGTGATACTGAATACTTTTTATCTCAATAGACAACACTAAACACTTTGTGTTGTAATAATTAATGCAAATGGTAACCAGTCTCACCAGGGAAACATAATAATACATTTATTGGCAAAGTTGAAGTTGTAAAAATAGTAGTGGCACCAGCCCTAAGTTAGGTAAGTGAATCGTGGGCATTTACATTCACACGTGAATTTGCTCGCCAGCAGCACGCCCTATAAGCATCTTCGTTCCAAGTCGAGGCTAGCTGAGATACGACACCCGCAAATCAGGGAAGTTTTGCGTATCAGTGGAACACTCCATGAAGAATTTGGTTGCTTATTTAATATTCTAGAATGATATGATGCGTTGTCAAGAACAATTAAAGAAGGATCATCTAAATTTGGAATTAGCTGTTCTGTTAACAATTTTTCAAATAAATCTTTGTCAGGTGCGTAAAGTTGGATTGACCCATCTCTCAACGCTAAGTTTTCTCATTTGCAGCATTTAGTGCTCAATTTGTGCTAATTTGTGCTGCGGTTCCCGTAATGTGTGCTCGTCAATTTTCCGAGGTATTAATAAAACTCTAAGGGTTAATCCAACTTCACGCTGATTAACCAATCTCTAATATTCCATTTTGGTTAGTGCAGTCATTTAGTGCTCAATTTGTGCTAATTTGTGCTGCAGTTCCCGTAATTTGTGCTCGCCAATTTTCCGACTTATTAATAAAACTCTATGGGTTAATCCAACTTCACGCTGATTAACCAATCTCTAATATTCCATTTTGGTTAGTGCAGTCATTTAGTGCTCAATTTGTGCTAATTTGTGCTGCAGTTCCCGTAATTTGTGCTCGCTAATTTTCCGAGTTATTAATGAAAATCTATGGGTTAATCCAACTTCACGCTGATTAACCAATCTCTAATATTCCATTTTGGTTAGCGCAGTCATTTAGTGCTCAATTTGTGCTAATTTGTGCTGCAGTTCCCGTAATTTGTGCTCGTCAATTTTCCGAGTTATTAATATAAATCTGTGGCGCAATCCAACTTCATACTGATTAACCCATCTCTAATATTTCAGTTTGGTTGGTGATGTCATTTAGTGTAGAGCTGGGCTAAACCGTTCCTTCTTAGGAGTCGATTCATCGGAATCAATCCTTTTTTCGGAATCGATTCCTTCGATTCGTTCACGAATCACGATTCTCGTTCCTTTTATCGTTGTAAAATACAATACCCTGCCCCGCAAATTCTGACTCCGAAAATATCGAATTTTGTGAAATTATGATATTCGGAGAGCTCTCACGTCATCCTTCTCAGTTAACACTCTTTTGCTGTTTTGGGTTCGTCGCCATTTGAATCCCATTTTACCCAAAATTGCCCCGAGCGAATCATTGCATACCTTCCAACCTAATTCTTCTTTTAATTTCTGGTTTAACCGTATTAATGTCACACGACACCCTTCCGTTTTGTGGAATTTGTAAATTATTTGTCGAATATTGTACATTTCGTACTCTAGCAGATCTGTAATTGGTCTTTTTCTTGGACGATTCTTCCTTGGAGTTGAAAACTTTGCTTCACCATTGTTTCGTGCACTGCCCCCCCTTCTTTCGATGCTCCTTACCGAAATACCCATCACTTCCCATGTCTTAATTTTAATGATGAATTGAAAAATTACTACCCGTACTACCAATATAACGATTTATTATTATAACTTGACCGGTTTCAGAATTCACAATGATTCCATCATCAGAAATGTATAAAGAAAATTATTGTAAACAAATTATTATGACAGTTGACAAGGAAACTAAAATTGACAGAACAATACAAATAATAATGATATCCATGAAATAAGACAACTAGATAACTGAATTTCAGTATTTACCTACGGGGTATAAGAAAAACACAAAGGAAAATCGAATACCTCGTAGCTTGAAGGAAAAAAACATTGAATTTAAAGAAAACCATAATAGGAAAAAAACAATAAATTCAATTGAAAAAACCTTCAAGTGAAATATCATAACTAAATAAACAAAATATCCATGGAATCTTGACAACTGCCAACTGCTAATCTTGTAATGACCTATACTTGGGCCGCCCAACAGACGGAGTGATCACCCTGCAAGAACGTGCTCTAGCGGGGCCAATATTAATTTATGACGACCGAATTGGAGTGATGCGACTTCGTTGGGTCTAAAGAAAGCGCATCACTGCGGTTCGGTCGTCCTAAATTGATAGTGGTCCTGCATAGAGCTCATGATTGCAGGGTGATCACTCCGTCTGTTGGGCGGCCCAAGTATATGTGGTCAAGTCTATGTGTTCTGTCTTGACAACTGCCAACTGCTATTATTAATTGTAATAAACTAAGAAAGAGAAATAAGTCAATAAATGTCATAATGGCAAAAAAAGGAAATAAGTCAGGGATTAAGATGTTAGGGACTGTGGCTGAATAATTAATTCAAGAATCAATCATAATAATAACAATGATAATAGTAATATTGATGATGATGATGAAAACGATAATGTCAAAATTAAAAATAAAACAAAAAGGAAGAAAGTAAGTAAATCCCATGGACCTTCGAGGTTATTTAGCAATATGGGATTTACTTACTTTCTTCCTTTTTGTTTTATTTTTAATTTTGACATCATCGTTTTCATCATCATCATCATCAATATTACTATTATCATTGTTATTATTATGATTGATTCTTGAATTAATTATTCAGCCACAGTCTCTAACATCTTAATCCCTGACTTATTTCCTTTTTTTGCCATTATGACATTTATTGACTTATTTCTCTTTTTTAGTTTATTACAATTAATAATAGCAGTTGGCAGTTGTCAAGACAGAACACATAGACTTGACCACACAGTTCATTACAAGATTAGCAGTTGGCAGTTGTCAAGATTCCATGGATATTTTGTTTATTTAGTTCTGATATTTCACTTGAAGGTTTTTTCAATTGAATTTATTGTTTTTTTCCTATTATGGTTTTCTTTAAATTCAATGTTTTTTCCCTTCAAGCTACAAGGTATTCGATTTTCCTTTGTGTTTTTCTTATACCCCGTAGGTAAATACTGAAATTCAGTTATCTATACTTGGGCCGGCCAACAGACGGAGTGATCACCCTGCAAGAACGTGCTCTAGCGGGGCCAATATTAATTTTTGACGACCGAATTGGAGTGATGCGACTTCGTTGGGTCCAAAGAAAGCGCATCACTGCGGTTCGGTCGTCCTAAATTGATAGTGATCCTGCCTAGAGCTCATAATTGCAGGGTGATCACTCCGTCTGTTGGGCGGCCCAAGTATAGTTGTCTTATTTCATGGATATCATTATTATTTGTATTGATCTGTCCATTTTAGTTTCCTTGTCAACTGTCATAATAATTTGTTTACAATAATTTTCTTTATACATTTCTGATGATGGAATCATTGTGAATTCTGAAACCGGTCAAGTTATAATAATAAATCGTTATATTGGTAGTACGCGTAGTAATTTTTCAATTCATCATGAATTTCTACCAAATAGTAAAATCAGAAAATATTAACTACATCTTAATTTTAATATCTGCCAATGTGTCAGTCTCACTTTTTAAATTCTTAAAGTAATTGAACACACGATAAACAAATATTCTCGTGCTTGACTGTGAATAACACAGTTAATAGTGAATGACATTTTACAAACTTCCGTAAATACGAGCAGAACCGTAAACTAGACGCTACGCCATTGACATGGGTACCTTATTATAATTCTAAACGAAGGCGGTGATGCAGAGTGCAACTACGTCTAGTGCGCACCCCCACCGCTCGCCATCACTCGATCAGTTTACTGTGACTTCTTACTGATTGCAAATGTCAAATTTTCAAAGATTACATCATCTGTTCAGACATTTCGTGAAATGTCCGATTACACCATGTGGCTACGACATATATAACTCCGGCGTAGGTTAGGTAGTTATAAACAAGCAGTAAGTTGTTTGTGGTTTACATTAGGTTTAAGCTAATATGCATATTTCTATTTATTTGAATGCCAAATGTGAGAGAACCTTTAATTACTTATCTGGAAATAATACTTTAAAATTGTCTTAAGGGTTCGTTTATAGCATTCAAATTAAATCATTATTTATAGGGAGTGACTACTGCTCCGGCCGACGGTCCCCTAAAATTCTGTTCGAAGACGTTCGGGCATGCGCATTACAATTTGCATTTTGGAGGTGTAAAAAAAACTAAAGCTGAGAGAACGGATTTTTGAAACAGACCATTTAGTTGTCCTCGCACCAGACACGCATTTTTTGGAAAAAAGATTATGTAAAAACAAGCAAAATATATCAAACCCGTACGGGAGCAGAACTCGTCTAGCCGTAGGAGAACAAAATGGCAGTTCTGTGCGATACCCGCACACCCACAGAAACCGTTGGCGTCACTAGCCGGTAACGATGTTCTTAAACGTCATTTTACCGATATTAAGTGATGCGCACATCCGGCCGTATTGGAATCAATCAAACTGGAATATTAGAGGAGGGTTAAGGGTGCGGAATTTGAGAACTAAAAATGGGACATGTAGACACATTTTTATTCCAACACCATTCTGAAATTAAAGTAGATATGGCGTTAAATAAAAAGAAATTATCAACAAAAGATCAACTTAGAGACTCGCAGTACTTTTATAGTCCTAATATTTTTCGTTCGCCTTAAATCTCCGTCAAATTATTGAAAACTCCTTCATAAATCCATCATAAACTCGACGCCTTTTTACTATTTGTACACATATTTATCGTAATTAGAAAGTAGGGTTGTTTAAGTTAATTATTCCTTATTAATTTCGAACAAGAACGTTTTGATACGTTACTTCGTTAAACGTGCATGTTCGAATAAAAATTATATTGCAATCTCTTCATTTTGTGCATATTTGGCCGATATGCACAGCAAACTGGACGTTTGACAGTAGCAGTAGTGTGGCCACTGCAATACAGATAGAACCGCCGACTAATCCTCCCAGATTTATTCGGTTGCCGCTAAAGCAAAAACCCTTGAAAATTCCAAGCTGTAGAGGTTCCGTCTGAAGAGTTTGCAGCTGTGATAAAAATCAATCATTATAGATTGTGACTGTATTTTGCATAATCCTAATCACACTTTTGGGCGATAGACTAACAGCTGATATATCCCAGCCATAATCAGCGTGAAGTTGAATTAACCCATAGATTTTTATTAATAACTCGGAAAATTGACGAGCACAAATTACGAGAAGTGCAGCACAAATTAGCACAAATTGAGCACTAAATGACTGCACCAACCAAACTGGAATATTAAAGTTGGGTTAAACAGCGTGAAGTTGGATTAACCCATAGATTTTTATTAATAACTCGGAAAATTGGCGAGCACAAATTACGGGAACTGCAGCACAAATTAGCACAAATTGAGCACTAAATGACTGCACTAACCAAAATGGAATATTAGAGATGGGTTAATCAGCGTGAAGTTGGATTAACCCATAGAGTTTTATTAATAAGTCGGAAAATTGGCGAGCACAAATTACGGGAACTGCAGCACAAATTAGCACAAATTGAGCACTAAATGACTGCACTAACCAAAATGGAATATTAGAGATTGGTTAATCAGCGTGAAGTTGGATTAACCCTTAGAGTTTTATTAATACCTCGGAAAATTGACGAGCACAAATTACGGGAACCGCAGCACAAATTAGCACAAATTGAGCACTAAATGCTGCAAATGAGAAAACTTAGCGTTGAGAGATGGGTCAATCCAACTTCACGCACCTATCTTTGTCCATATTATCGTGGTAGTCCATACTTTTTGATTTTGACGAAAAAATTAAACTAGCACCAAGTACACATCCGGAACTAGATCCTGCGTGAAAAATTATAAAACGTTTTTCCGATCCACATCCTTTATTTCTCTTTACTGACTTCACCGAATCATCTTGCCAAGACTTTGACCCACTGCTGTTCGAAAATATCCACGTCTCGTCCAAAAAAATCACTTTCCTAAATTTTGAATCAAGATTTTCGGTATATTTATTTAAAAATTTTACTCTTTGGTGAACTGTGTTGCTGTTCACAGAGGAATCTCCTATTGCAATCTTTTTTATATCGAAAACACAATATATTTATTAATTTTGACAAGGAACGTAATCCAATTTCCAAAACACCCTTTTCTCTTAATGTTTTTTGTAAACTTACTAGAGTAACATTCTCGCTTCATATAAATTATAAATAACATTTCTTACTTCCATTTTTTCGGTATCACTTAAATCCTCAGTTATCGTGTATTTCCTTCTTCGGTTTTCTTTTCTTTTTTCTGGTTATTTCATCTTCTTTCCATGTGCAATCATTTCTACTGTTCTTAAACCAACTCCTAACGCATCAGAAACTCTTTCATGTATATTTCTTGCGTTGCTGTTTGTTTCTTTTTCTTCATTTTTAAAATATTCAACAAGGTTTAGTACCATATTTTTAGCTTGGTTTTTGGCCAAAACGGTGCATCAGAGCGAAAAAGTCCAAGAGACACTTTTACACAGAATTAATTGGGTTTTAAGAAAACGACATCAATTTTGCAAAAAATCAGTCGCGTACCATTGTTTTTCATTCAAACCTGCCAGCATGCACAGCGCTGGTGAGAATAAGAAATTGTGAATAATAGCGGAATAATTATGACTAGTGGATTTTTTTCACTTTACACTGTTGTATAAACAGTCGTGTTTTTTAAATATCACTTTATGCAAATTACCGTAGTTTTTACAAAGATCAATAAGAGAAATGGGATACCATGAACCGGTGAACCTTGACCCAGGCGAGAAATCTCTCAATTTTACAACACTAGCGTTGCCGAACATAATGCACCATAAAAGCAAAATTAATTGTTTGATCTCTGTTCACGATAAAAGCTCAGACTAATTCAATTATAATTCCGAGTTAATTGTCCGAGAAATCCATCTTTTTTTATCTGAAACGTCTCGCGTTTCCTAGCGGAAGTGACCGCTGAATTAATTACTGTGGCACTTTGCTCAGTTTCTTTTTATTATAAATTACCTTGTGAAAAATCCGAAGAAAGCTCATTGTGCTGGGAATAATATTTTTTAATAATGCCAATTCTTCTAGCCATGAGAAAGAAAAAGAAAGCACTTATCTAATTTTAAAAGATTCCAGGCACATCTAAACACCAGATAGCAAGGAGGCGAGGAAGAATATTATAAAGTAGATCACCTGCAAGCTTGTATGGGTAACCACTTTCTCTGTTCACATTTTTTGCTTTAATTATTGCGAAATGAATTCCTAACCTGTCCAAGTAGTTCCAGTTCTAACGTAATTAGAAAAATTTATGACATAATTCGTCCGAATACATTTTACATCAACTGTTAGTTATGCGAAGACTTTAGGCGTGACAGAGGCGGTAAAAACTTAATTTAAATACGAATTATTAATGTAATACAGTTCAATTATAATTTTTGACGAATACGAACGAGATTGTATGCTAGCATCACCGTTATATACCCTCTACAGCTTTTTTTTTCAAAAAAATCTTTGATAGAGAATTTGATTCTTTGTCCTATTCCTTCACGGAATATACAGGGTGCTATTTGAAAAAAGATAAGTGGGGGTCGGTTTGTCAGAGATGGTCGCCCTGGGGTTGATTGTGTGCTCTGTCATCAACACAACACAGTGGTTTTTGTTACATTTCAATATCACTTATAGTTTTGGAGCTACAACGTGTGTAAAACGTTCTGGGACACCCGGTATAGTTTGTGATCATTATTTTCACAAAGTACGAAAAATTTCGCATTTTCTTATCTTTTCTGGCGGAAATTTTTATGGACGACTTTGAGAATAATTTGTTTAATTCGAACAGCCAATTTATCAAACAAATAAAAGATTGGTACCATTATGTAGATGATGTTTTTAGCTTGTTTAGAGCTGAAATTTCCTAAATTCATTCAATTCCAAAATTCAGTTTACATTAGAATTAGAACACAACAATAGTTTAAATTTCCTAGATATTCATATTAAGAAAGTGTCTGGTTCTTTAGAGTATATACAGGGTGTCCCGGGTTTCGAATACCAGAAATTTTTTTAACGAAAATCATAGAAACACAGTACCTCTTGCTCGTTGAGTTTAATTTTCTCTAAAACGCTTCATTTTATCGAAACCTAACAAGAATAACTTTTTATTGGCAAAATGCCCGGGGAAACTAAAAATGCGACTAAAAATTAAAAATATCCAGCCCCTTAAAAAATATGATGTTAAGAAGGGAAGGGGTAGTTCACCCCTTGCTCCCCTGATGCACTATCAAAAAACGAGTAACATTATTTTATAGACATTCAATCACTACATACGTCACCAAGAAAATTATCGAAATACAATTAAAAATAAAAATTTTGTGTAAATAAAACGATTTTTATTTCTCCATTTTAATGGAGAATATCTCGGCAGGGGAGGGTCGTAGGAGAAAACTCTATATGAATTTGGGGTGTTATTTTCGTGTAATCTATACGCACCCGAGAGATTTCCAACCTTCACCGGGACATCCTGACCATATAGGAAACCTACAGCCATACAGGGTATCCCACGACGACCTTACACGATCTGTATATGGAAAAGGGTGTTTAGTAGAGTTACACAAATTTGCACAAACAGGTAATCGAGGATGCTCAATTCGACTAAAATATTTTTGACATTCTGCGACTTCCGGTTATACCGGAAATAGACACCAACTACCTTATTTTAAATGGAATGCCCACATTTTTATTACGGATTTAGATTTTTGGTCAAATTTTAGGGTCACCTTATGCAAAACATCATATGTGTAAAGTGCACCCTCTTCGAGATATTAGACGTTAAAAATCGTCATTTTTCAAAGTTCATCAATTATAGCTTGGAAACTGTACGAGATAAAGAAAAATGACTTACATGTCCCTATCCTAGTTTTTAATTCTCTATCTATTGAGTAAGTAAAATACTGCCTCCTGATTGGTCAAAAAATGACAAAAAGTTGCCAATCGGGAAGCAGTATTTTCCAGACCCATTAGATAGAGAATTAAAAACTAGGATAGGGACATGTAAATCATTTTTCTTTATCTCGTACCGTTTCCAAGTTATAATTGATGAAATTTGAAAAATGACGATTTTTAACGTCTAATATCTCCAAGAGGGTTCACTTTACACATATGATGTTGTGCATAAGGTGACCTTAAAATTCGACCAAAAATCTAAATCCGTAATAAAAATGTGGGCATTCCATTTAAAATAAGGAAGTTGGTGTCTATTTCCGGTATAACCGGAAGTCGCAGAAAGTCAAAAATATTTTAGTCGAATTGAGCATTCCCGACAGGGACGTAGCAACAGGGCGTGCGAGTGGTGCCGTGCACGAGGGCCCGGCCCCGGCGGGCCCCTCGCTCCTCGGCCAAATTGATTTTTTTATTGACTTCAGCTGAGCAAATTAAAAATATTTGAATTTATTATTTTTGAATAATACGAGTATAAGCATTTGGTACTACCGTTTTTTTGTGAAATGATAAAGGGGGGCCCCTTGTGGTCTTGCACCAGGGCCCGGTATCGACATGCTACGTCCCTGATCCTCGATTACCTATTTGTGCAAATTTGTGTAATTCTACTATATATACTTTTCTATATACAGATCGTGTAAGGTCGTCGTCGGATACCCTGTACAGATAATATTATTCCGAACAGAAAGCATTAGATAGATAAAAGTTTCTGCTTCATTGTGTGTTGTCACTTTTTTATTTTTTTTTTGTTTGGACTGGTAATATTTGCCTTTAAAAATCAATGAAAATAGGAAGTTTTCGACAGTCATTTTGAAAGCGAATATTAGAATTTTCAAATTATAAAAAGACAGCTGTTGAAGATGCATCTTTCTCCTAAACGCCAGCGTGTCTGTAACTGTCAAGGTGACAGAAATATTTGGATTTTCGTAAAAATCTAAAATCATGTAAAATGGCACGCTAGGTAGCCCCATTTAAGTATATAATAACGTGCGGTTTTCAACTTATATCTATAATAAATTAGATTTTTATCTGGCATATAATCTCCTGCATCAGGCTTGTTCATTTGTTCAACCTTTTTGCGGTCGCAGCTCGCAGACTAAATGCCAATTTGCCTTTTTTGTCACGGTTCAAGTAAGTATACCCGACGTTCCAAATTCCTATAAAATAAATTTCAGGGCTTACAACACCCAGTAAAATGATTCTTATAAACTGAAAAATTACGTCCTTGAAATGTTGCAACAGAATGCAGTTCTCTGATCTTGATTTAATGTGGTTTGGGCAGGCCACTAAAGTATAATGAATTTCGTGTATCAAATTTAAACGTTTGCCATAAAATAGAAACGAAAGTTCTCTCTAATAATAATAATACGATAATTATGATTTTATTATCTAGCATTAACTTGTCGAAAACTGTCCTTTTCTTTCCTTAGACAATAAATATTGCCAAATTAACAAAAATTAAAAAAAGTTGGGAAGTTAATCGACCGGATATTTCAAGAAAAACTCAGTGATTTACTCCATTGATTCACACAAAAATATAAGTTATAAGGTTACTATTATTAGACCCCGTAAAATGCAAATTCTACGCTATCACAAATATTCGGCTCGTAGAAAGAAATTGATAATGTAAACTATAGGAAATTCCATAAAATTGTTTGGCATTAGTCGTCCATAATCAATTTTAATACGATTTCTGAATTACACACGAAATATTCGAGTTATTAGTTCGGATTTACCACAACTTTCCGCTTCATTAATCGTGATTTAATACCATGCATTAATACGTAGAGATTTGTGGTTTCTTTTGATATTCTTCCGTCATAAGCATATTGTTAAGGTATTTGTACACGTCTAACAGAACGTCGCAACGTAAGGCAGTAGCGTATTGAAACTGACTCGACCTGTCACTGTCTTTTGACGTGTGGGGTTAACTTATTAAGAATTCATAGTGAATTTAAATTCATGTTCAACGATATACGGGATCTTCTATCTGAAAGTACGAACATGTACAATGATGATTAGCTACAGATATTTTTCTCTTCGTAAGTAATTGTAATTAACAAGCTTTCCAGCTTACACAGCCACGTATTTCCCGCAAAACGATCAATACACGTTCGTCTGAAGGTTGACCTCTCACATAAAACAATTACTTTCATTTTCTAGAGCACTTAAATCATCGTTATACCGCAATTACCTCGCGTAACGGTTTTGACACCGATGAATTCTTAAAATGCCAGCGAGGTGTGTCGTCCACATATGTCCCATATTACCTATGAATGGTTCTACACGTATAGGATCCATATTACAGTAGACTTGACATAGGTTAGGTGAAAGTTAAGTTTTAATTTCTCTGCTTTCTCTATAATATTAAATAAGCATATTTATCACCTTGTTATTACTAAAAGAAAATGGGCAAATGGAGAATTTCGGTGGAAACTGGTCAATTTCCCACTTATCTATTTGTATGTATCGCTGTACTTTCCAAGATACGAGCTGTACTGGTTTGTTTCCTATAGATGTCAAATTCTAACTTACTGTTATTCCTAATTACCTAAATGTCTAAAAATGGAAGCTGTTCTTCTCTTTCTATTCCATGGATAAATTTGATACAATTGAATCTACTGCCTCTCTTAATTACCAAAATGTCTAAAAATGGAACCTGCCCTTCTCTTTCTATTTCATGAATTTGATAGAATTGAATCTACTATTTAAGTCGCTCAAAAATCTTCAATGTTACATTTTCTAGTGTCAAAAATGGCAAATATATCGTCTACATATCTCACCCACACCTTTGGGAAATATGGGAGTTCATCTTTATTTCTAAGACCATATTTATAGTGTGCCATATGTTCATTAAATCTAGTTTAAATAGATAGGTACCTATATTTTTGTCTTAAAATGGTTGAATTGAAGTGCTGGAATTTTAATTATTACCAACAGTCATAGCAAGTGCGATATGCCGACAAGTTACTCTATGTACCTTCCATAAACAAATAAGTAAATAATTAATATTCCTAGTAATAGTAAAAACGGATGTAGTTGTATTCATTGTCCATATAAAAACATTGCACATATTACTTATATCAGTTGATTGTACTCTGTACAGTTACAATAATGAATGGAAATGTACAAGCTAAATACAGAAATACCGCAGTAACCGACAAAGCCAAATTGAGCTTCGCAACAAGAAAATTTTCTAATATATTATTACAATCAATTAAAACAATTTATACTCACAAAATTACAAAATGTTGCAAAAAGTTAAGAATCTAATTTAAAATGTCCGCTTTTGTTGGAAAGAAATCTCGTCCCGGAACGAAATGGAATTGTAGGAGGCTTAGCAGGTACTTCCTTCAGATGTTTTAAATAAACAACGATTTGTTTTGGTTGTCACAGTTGTTTGGAATAATATACAATTGCAATTAGAACGCTCGAAGTGGTATACCGTAACGCGTTTTTGTATATGCATTTTTTGCTCAAAATTAGCAAAATGCAGATATATATTTCTCTAATCTTAAAGTGCTGAAATTTAATAAGTGTTATTAATGATAAAGTTTTTGTCAAATTAATTTTATTGTTTAAATAATTTATTTTGTGATACAGTCGGGGAGCGAGGTGCTCTAATTCCTCACCCTCTATACAACTCGAACACACACAAGAAAATGAAGCTGATTTTTTTGTTAAATGACCTACCGGATTCGAATTTTGAGGCCGCGAAAAGATCGGGAATTGCAAAAATGCCGGAAAATCGATTTTTCGCAAAATTTTTCTAAATTATTTGTGTTTAACTCGCTGTAACTTTTTTCAGCAACAATATTATTGTTGCGTTTCCTCGCCAAAAATAATTTCGAGCCTTTGTCCGTATTTGGTCTCGCATATGTTAATTCCGAAAAATACGATTGCTAACCCGGTACATGAAAAATACATTACACAAATTTGTGGTCTAACATTATTTTTCATATATGAGTGATTGGCGAATTAATATATACAAGGTAGGTAATTAAAAGAAACAAATACGTAGAATTAAAACAGAAATTATATGTTAACACACGTATCTTATTGTACAAAATGCAGCTTGTGTTTCAATAATCTGATAACAAAAACTCCCATGCAAGTGGAGAAAGGAACAATGGATGTCAACGGATCCAATGCTAAGAAATTCTGCGGAAGTTATGCAATAAGTAAGTGGCTTACTTGATTTAATTGCTCTATTTAAGAGAATGTCCTAGAAAAATCAGTCCAATGTAACGAAATCGTGCATTTGGAAATTGTCGTTTATGAGAAATAATTCACCAGTAAATTTATGTTTCAAATGTCTGAGCACATAAAAAAGAGAGTTTCAAACTAAAAATAAGTATAACTTGGGTTCCAATTACAAATAATTGGCAGAATTTCCTCCAGAGTACAGAGATAAGTACGTGAATATCAATTATCGTGCATAATAATTAATTTTCTTGAAGTGTTAATAAGACCCAGATTTCTACTGAGAAATGCAGAAAGAAAATATGTATCTATCTGCAGCCTTTTATGCAAATTAGTTCAAATATTTGCACTTCTTCCATATCGACCGTTGCGATTACAAAATCTCCAAGCATTTAATTGATTTTGTCAACTAGGTCAGTGTTCAAAAGTAATTAGGATTCTTAATCAAAGCAAAATTGCTTGGCATTAAAAGAATAAGGTATGTGTGAACTAGATTATTATAACAAGAAACGATAGAGCGACAGTTGCCATTTTATACGATTTTAGACTTTTACAAGGAGTCAAATAGTTATTAGAAAACCGCCGTTTCTTCTATTTAACATTTATGTCCAGTTTAAGCGATTAAAAAGCTGCAAATGCAAACAGGTTTTAACATATTTGTCTTGTTGACTGATATATAACTTGTATAGAATTTAAAACATTCATTGAAAATTATATTTTATTAATAAGTGCAATAAAAAATGTCAACATATTAATTTAAAATATGATAAATAGCAAAAGTATATTTGTTTTAACACGTACTTAATTGGAATTATTTATAGCACAAATTCTTTAAAAAATTGTTGGAACGTTCTTTTGCAAAACTGTGCTTTTATCTACGCTTGGAATTGTTTCAGCGTTCAGTCTGTTTCAGCTACGATGGATGGTGTGAAGTAATGAAGAGGGATAAGACTAAGGAATGAAATCATCATCATCATCATAAAGTTTTCAGTTCGAAGACTGGTTGGACGAGTACCTCCATCCTATCCCTTCCTATCCTGACCTAACCCCAACTATTTGAGAGCAGTAGCCTAATCTGCCCCTACCCCTACCTCTTTTTATTCCTATCTCTCCTATTCTTTACTGTCTTCCATAAATTCTGTTTTTCTCCAACTCTTTCTAATACCTCTAGTAAAGCGCATAATCTGAATGGAAGCAGAACGTTGTGGTTTATACAATTTGTGCTAGAAACTGCATTTGTCAAGAAACAAACTGTAGTCCTTCACTCGCAGCATCTGCTCCCATGGTTTATGTTTTGACAAGTAATGTTCACTGTATTCATTCACTTTCATGTGCAAATACATCTAGCAAACAATTTGAATGCTATTCTATAAATACATGCATTCAGAAATGTTGCCACAATATCCTATAAAGGACGTATTGTGGATTTCATAATCTATACACGCTTGTTTATTTTGCATAATTTCTAAGCGAGTATTTGAAGTCGCTCCCTTCTGAAACTCATAATTACAAATTGTATTATGGATTTCCATTTCATTTAATTGCTTAGCACGAAAGTCGTATTGTAAGCATACAAGGAGGCGTCTCTATTATAGTGAAACTGCTCTTGAACATGGCAATTTGTATTACCTACCGTAGAGAATTCGAACAGCACAAGAAAGTATTCCGTCACCTAGGGTAGAATACCTTATGAGTTTATTTATTACAAAAGTAACTGTCAATACCCAGGACAATAAATAGGAATAAAAGACAAAGGACTTTCTCTATTCCGCTATTTTGATGAGTTATTCATACGTACACACAATTTCATAACACCGATTTCACTGCGGATAGTAATTAACAAGTACTCAGACAGAAAATTGCAATATATAGGTATATATTGTTTGACAAAAGACCGAGAAATTTTCTATGGAGAGCTCGGTTTCCAACCTTCAATTGTTTATAATCGGCTTTTCCATTTTTTTTTACATCGAGGTCAGTATGTTAGTTTATAAATCCTGCGCTGCTTATGTGAGTTTCATCCGTCCAAATGACAAACCGCCAAAATTCTGGATTTTCTTGAATTTTATTTAAGTACCACCTACAAAAATTAAGCCTTCTTTCTTGATCTCCCGGGAAGAGATGGTGAATGATTTGAATTTTATATGGCCTATATTTGCCTTTTTTAATATTTTTGTACTTTTCTTTTGGAAACACCAACTTGTGATTCGATTTCGCGACAAGGAGTTTTCGGTATCGCCCCAACCAACGATAAAACATTTATTTCTTCCTCTTCCCTATTTTCTTTATGTTTTGAATTTGCTGCTGCTGATTTTCGTTGTAATTGTGTAATTTTGGTTTTGCTCGAAGGACCGTTTGATTTGATTAAAAATCATGCGTAAACGTAACAACTTATATTGAAGAACTTACACTTACACATAACAAAAAATAATGATAATGATTTTCTACGTCTGCTTGCTCGAGACCAATGCTGAATACTGATGAATGAATGAATTTACAAACTTACACCTTACTATTTATACAAAAATTGTTATGGGGGGTGAGACACTGGAATTCGCAGCTGACGCCAGAGCGACGGGTATACAAGAAGAGGGTCATAAACCTTAATCCAGGGTACCTAGAAAGAGGCCCGCAATAATTCTGCAAGAAATGCATTTTATGATGTTCATAAATTCCAACATCCTCCCCCTTTTGAAACTACGAGTTTCAAATTTTTATTGCGAATAACATGATAAATAATACCTAGAAAATAACAATATAAATGATAAATACAAATACTAAAACACAAAATAAAACTGTTCATGCAAATGTTCAATGTTAATGTTTATACAGATTGTCATGAAATCTAAATAAATAATAAACGCACTGATTTTATTGGTTCTGTTCTAAAGGAAACACACCTATACGCGACACTGGCCGCACTAACTCGCCGTTCACCGTTTTCACTGATACGACCCTCGTGATGTTGTCTTTGCCGGGAAAAAGTTTTGTTACGCGACCTACTGCCCAACACATTGGTGGACGGTTTTCTTCTTTAATGACCACTAAGTCGTTTATACGGACGGCTCCTTGTTCCTCGGATTTCCATTTAGTACGTTGTTGAAGTAAGGATATGTATTCCTTACTCCACCTTGTCCAAAAATGTTGCTTAATTTGTTCAGCTCTTTGCCATTGTGAGAGTCTATTTGTTGGGAGATGAGTTATACTTGGTTGCGGATAGGATAATAAACTTTCTCCAATTAAAAAATGTCCCGGGGTAAGATAGGATAAGTCATTGGGATCGGTTGATAATTGGTTCAGAGGGCGAGAATTTAGTACAGCTTCAATCTGTGTCAGCACTGTGTAAAAAATTTCAAATGTTAAATGTGCATTAGCTGTAAGACGTGTTAAATGATTTTTTATTGATTTTACATTAGCTTCCCAAAGTCCACCAAAGTTTGGACTTCTGGGAGGAATAAAATGCCAATTGATATTTTCATTTGTTAGATGAGTAACTATTGTGCCCCACTGCTTATCACATTCAAATAACTGTTTTAAACTTTTTAACTGATTGTTAGCACCGACGAAGGTGGTTCCGTTATCGGAATATAAATCTGAAATTTTACCCCTGCGTGAGATAAATCTGTCTAAAGCAGCTAAAAAAGCTTCAGTGGTTAAGTCACTGACTATTTCTATGTGAATAGCTTTAGTTGCCATACACACAAAAATTGCAATGTAAGACTTCGTTAATTTTGTTCGTCTGTAATTGCCCTGTTTTATGAGGAAAGGTCCCGCATAGTCAATGCCTGTTTTAAGGAACGGGCGCGATGGTTGAAGGCGACAAAGTGGTAAGTTGCCCATTATTGGCTGTATTATTTTCGGATTGGCACGAAAACAAGGAATACACTTTCTTAAAACATGTTTCACAATATTCTTTCCAGATAGGATCCAGTATTTTAATCTTAGACTTGCTAACGTCGTTGAAACCCCAGCATGTAAAAGTCTTTTATGTTCATATGAAATTAATAATTTAGTCAATGTATGATTACCTGGTAGAACAATGGGATGAATTTGATTGAATTGATAATTTGAATTTTGAATTCTACCCCCTACTCGAATGATATTGTTTATGTCAAGAAATGGAGTGAGTGATAACAATTTGCTTGATTTCTTTACCTTGTTTTCCTGGGATAGGAAATGCAAATCTTCAGAAAATTCACTTTGTTGTATGATTTTGATTAATCTAATTTCTGCGTTGCTTAACTCATCGACGGACAATCTGCCAGTGAGTTTATTTGATTTCTTAGAGCCCCTACAATTGGCTATAAAACGTAGAATGTATGCAGTTACGCGCTTAAGTTTGATATACGATGAAAATCTGCCGATTAGGCTAAATTCGGCCTTTTGTGATGTTAGTAAGACAAGTGGCTTAACTTCTGGAAGACTGCAATGTTCTGTGATAGGTGGGTTAGGCCATAAATTATCATTATATTTCAAAAACTCGGGTCCCGACCACCACATTTGTGATACCTTTAAATGAAGAGGATTAATACCACGAGAAATCATATCGGCGGGGTTTTGTTTTGAAGGTACATGTCTCCACATATGTGGTTCTGTTAAATCTTGGATTTCGCTGACTCTGTTAGCCACAAATTGTTTGAAGCGACTGGGGGCGCCACGTACCCATCCCAAAGTTACGGTGGAATCTGTCCAATAAAATTGCCTATCCAAAATAATTGTTAACGAATCCTTGACCTTTTTTGCTAATTGTGCAAGTAATAGTGCACCACATAATTCTAACCGAGGTAATGAAATGGTTTTCAAAGGCGCTACTCGCGATTTTGAACAAATTAATCTTGTATTCGGGGTTCTGTCACCACCAAAGGTTCTTAAATAAATACAGGCGCCGTACGCCATTTCCGAAGCATCAGAGAAGCCGTGTAGTTCAATAAATATGGGTTTCTTACAACTAATATGCCTAGGGATATGTATCTGATTAAAATGAATAAATTCCTCCAAAAACTGATGCCATTTCGAGGCAATATCATTGGGTACTGCTTCATCCCAATTCAAATTAATTTGCCAAACCTTTTGTAATATTAATTTGGCTTTTATAACAATCGGACTTATTAAGCCCAAAGGATCATAAATTTTTGAAATGTTTGAAGGGATTGTTCTTTTTGTAAGTGATTTGTTATGATCCAGATTTATTGAATAAGAAAATTCGTCCGTAATATGATTCCAAATGATTCCTAAAGTTTTTGAACCTTCTTGATTTGAGACTAAATGAATTTCTGGTGAATCGTTTTTGTTTAAATTATCTTCGTGCAAACATTGTAAATTAGAAGCCCATTTGCACAATGGAAAACGAGCCTCGTTAAGTATGTCCGTGAGACCAATTTTTATATTTGCTAATTCGTCTTCTGATTCTCCCCCTGTGAGGAGATCGTCGACATAAAAATCTGTTTTAATGATTTCTGCTAATTCTGTATTTGTTTCTTGATTATTTGCCGCAACTTGGTTCAAGCATCTGATTGCAAGGAAAGGCGCACTAGATGTACCATAAGTAACTGTATTTAACTGGTAAATTCCTAAAGGTTCAGATGAATGTGATCGCCAAATTATTTTTCGATATTTTCTTTGATCCTCATTGACAAGTATTTGCCGATACATTTTTGCTATGTCTGCTTTGATAACGTATGAAGGCTGTCGAAATCTCAATAAAATTTCAAACAGATCATTTTGTAATGCTGGTCCGGTCAGCTGAACGTCGTTAAGCGATAATCCTGATGTTGATTTCAAAGAAGCATCGAAAACTACCCGTAATTTGCTACTAGTACGGTCTTCTTTGTACACGGCATGATGGGGTAAATAGTAGCCTAAATGATCTTTGTTGTTCTGAGCTGTTATATTGGTCATGTGACCTAAATGTTCATATTCTTCGATGAAGTCCTGATATTGTTGCCGTAAAATTTCATTATTGTTTAGTTTACGCTCAAGAGACAGAAATCTTTTCAGTGCGAATTGATATGAATCTCCTAAATCTGATAGATTGTCTTTAAATGGAATATTTACGATAAATCGACCGGCCTTATCTTGCTTGGTGTTTTGAATAAAATGGTTTTCACATAATCTTTCTTCACGCGAAAGTAGAGATTGATTTGCATTCGTAGTATATGATTCTAATTCCCAAAATCTAGAAATTTGCTTATGAATTTTATGATTTATAGACATGTTGCAATGAGTGGGTCCTAATTGAGGAGTCTGATTACCTGAAATAACCCATCCTAACTTTGTTTCGTGTAATATATTAGAATTTGATATTTTAATTTGTCCTGCACACAAAAGGTTCCAGAACAAATTGGCACCAATCAATAAATCAATTTCCCCTGGTATATGAAAATTTGGATCTGCTAATGATATCGTTTTCGGAATATTGAAATGATTTTTGTTTAAATATTCATTTGGCAATTCTTCAGTAATTCTGGGCAGAACTAAACAATCAATTGTATTTTTAAAATTATTTAAACGAGATTTAATCGTTACTGATGTGCTATGACCAATATTTGTAACAGCTTGATTTATTCCTGTCACCGGTACTGAAATTTTAGTTAGTTTTAGATTTAATCTTTTGCATAAGGCTTGTGTAATAAAATTGGATTGTGAACCCGAATCTAAAAGGATCCTACAAGAATGCATTTTACCGGTGTCGTCGAAAATTTCTATGATAGCTGTAGCAAGCAATGCATGGGTGTTACAAGCGTTTGCACAACATGCTACTGAATTGGTGCTTAGGGATTCTCTATTGCTAATTTGATTTTGACTATGTTCCTGGCTAGTTTGATTTGTATGAATTAATGTATTGTGTTTCATGTTACACAATTTGCAGGAATTTTGCGACTTACAATCGTTTGTAATATGATTAGATCTCAAGCAGTTTAGACATATCCCTTTTGATTTTAGTTCTGATATACGTCGATCTATAGGTAAATCTAAAAATAATTTACAAAAGTAAATTGCATGATGACCCGAACAAAATGTGCATGATTTTTGCTGCGTGATTAAATAATTATGATGATATTTAAAATTACTGTGTTGTAGTTTTGGTGGGTTTCTATGACCGTTAACATTATAATTTGATTTTTGATTGGTAGATTTTATGTCTGATGTTGAATGTTTATTGTCTTTTGTTTTCTCTAATAGTTTTGAACGTTTTACTAAGAACTCTAGTAAAAAGTTTAATGACGGAGCTTGTTTGTTCGCAATTGTCATTTCCCATTCGTTTTTTGTTGTTTGGTCAAATTTTCCAGAAATTAAATGAATCAATAATCTGTCTTCCAGTTTAGATTCGTCGAGATGTTGAATAGCTTCGAGATGACTCGATACATGATCCGTTAAGTGCCTTAAATCTCGGGAAGAATCTTTACTAGTCGAATTTAAATTGAATAAGCATTTTACATGTTTAAGAATAATACCTTCCTTATCTTCGTACCGTGTTTTTAGTTTTTGCCATGCTACTTGATAGTTTTCTGCGATAATTGGTAAGTTTCTAATCACCTGGGCAGCGTCGCCGCTTACCGATGTTTTTAAATATTGAAATTTATCGATGTCGTTCAATAAAGTGTTATCGTGAACTAACGATTTAAATGTATCATGAAAAGTTACCCACTCATAGAATTTTCCATCAAAAACAGGTAATGACAATTCTGGCAATTTTACAGATTTAATACTACTACCACTACTATTATTATTGATTGTACTAACTTCTGAAACGGATGTATGTTTTAATAATTTTTTGAGTTTTGTTACTACCGAAAAATATTGATTTTCAAAAATTTCTACTTCTTTAGGATCTTCTCCTTCTGCTTTTAAATCTATTTCGAATTGAATTTGTTCAAATTGCTCATCGATATCTTTAATTTTTTCAAATCTAGCATTAATTTCTTCAATATCATCACTTTCGGGGTCAAAATTAGTTAGAATAGTTTCAAAACGAGTTAATTTTGTTTTTATTGACGTCCGTTTTTTCTTAAGTTCTGTTAATAATTGAGCCATGTTAATGTTTGTTTGTTATTATGATGTTAGGATAATATCCCTGTTAAATAATATTAATAAAATGAATTAATAACTGCGCTGACACAGACGAAGCGATACGTGCTAATAAATTAATGATAATGATATTGAAAAATGAAAGCAAAAGGGAAACGGGACTTACTACTTATATCCTTTTCTCCCTCTGTGCTGTTTGGTTTTGATGCTGACGTTGTTCGTCGTTGATTATAACCACTATTTGATCTTCTCTGGTGGCCTGTTGATAAAAGACGCTGGATTTCTTATCGTGGAGATAAGTTCCAATCCGGCTCGAAGGACCAATGTTTTGAATTTGCTGCTGCTGATTTTCGTTGTAATTGTGTAATTTTGGTTTTGCTCGAAGGACCGTTTGATTTGATTAAAACTCATGCGTAAACGTAACAACTTATATTGAAGAACTTACACTTACACATAACAAAAAATAATGACAATGATTTTCTACGTCTGCTTGCTCGAGACCAATGCTGAATACTGATGAATGAATGAATTTACAAACTTACACCTTACTATTTATACAAAAATTGTTATGGGGGGGGTGAGACACTGGAATTCGCAGCTGACGCCAGAGCGACGGGTATACAGGAAGAGGGTCATAAACCTTAATCCAGGGTACCTAGAAAGAGGCCCGCAATAATTCTGCAAGAAATGCATTTTATGATGTTCATAAATTCCAACACTTTATTATAAATTTTGTTTCTAGGTTTATTGAATGACCCATAGTGAATTAAATTTGATTTTAATCTGGAGAACATCATTTTGCTTGGTTGTCTTCTTTCTGGGTATCTAAAGTTAATAAATCGATGGATAGGTATTATACTGGAAATGGGTATTTAGGAATTTTTTGTCTGCCTGTTGAGATATAGATCCATTGATTCATTTACATTCTCATGACATTAATTGAAAACAGCAATTATGTCGTATTTTTCGAAATTTTGATAATTTTGAAGTGTCATTATGTATATATTGAGTATCTATTAATAAAACTAGCTGCATGCAACAGGACAGCCTGTACATAAAGATATAAGTATCGTAACATCGTAAGTATCGTAATAATGGGAAAATTCGTCTATCATAATATGAAGTTACCTACGATAAGAGTATCTTATAACGTTTTATCTACAATCGGCGTGGCCACGACTATCATATTTGCTTAAGAAATAATTAGCAAACGAGAAATAATAATAGGCAGGTTCGGTAATTTTCAAATTTCATTAAAATTGATAGAGTTTATTATAATGAAGGCATTTATGTTGTTAATTTTTGTTAAAAAACATTCCTTCGCCTGTGAAGCCGTTGCATAGTTTTCCGTCGGTGCGAGGCTAGAAATCGTACCTTGCAGCGAGAGTAGGCCGCGTGACGTCAGAACTTAGTATAACGTACAAGTCCCAGCTTCAGCGCGCAGCAGTCCCATAAGTATTATGCATATGCATGTGTAGTTATATTGTTAAATATTATTAACTGGTTCTAACTGGTGTTTTCTGTTTTGTACCCAGACTAATACATCGTACAGCACACCAATAAAACGGAAAAAGTGGTTCGTTGGAGCCAGAAAGAAAATCGGTCAGCATTATCGATATTTTCGCGAGTTAGTTTATCATTGCAAAAGTTTATAAAATTATCGGCTGCCCCATTGCAGCCACTCTAAATAAAATCGAACATAATGTAATTTATCGACAGTTTTCTGGGACCCCTTGGTACTTGGTAACGTGTTACGGTTAGCATAATTTGAAACAGGATGCTAGGAGCATGACGGAGCCAAATACTGAATCCAAGTTTCGCACCCATAGATATAATTTCGTACTCCATACATGCGTCTTTAAGAGTCTCTTCCGAGTTTCTACATTAACCGTTCCAGAATATAGCAGTTGTTTCTTTTTGTTAAACAAGTACCTAGTACCTACGTAGCGTAGTTTTTTGATTCGCGTGAGTTGTATTTGTTTCCGTTTTTCTAAAAAGATTCCAATCCGTTATAAAACTGTTAACTTGATAACTTGTCAATCACTTAGGTATACATACCTACATAAATGAGTAGGTATGTATTGTATTGTATTAGAGAATATAGGTAGGTACCTATTTTACAAACAGAAGTAAGCAGGTATCTACAATCTACATACCTACTTATACTGAATTATAAAAGGCATGTGCAGTTAATAAATTGTTGACTTTGTTTTACTTATACCGGTCTGCCTTTACACTACTGTTTTGAGGTTGAATGAAATTGGGGTTAGATGCAAGAATCACACACCACTTCCACATTTACCGGGACATTTATCTACCTACTACATAAATATGGCAAATTATGTGAATCGGACTTTTGATACCCTTGTTGCATCATTATATCGATTATGTTGTCTTTATTTTATGTTTCTTTGACACCTTACTTTAAAAATTCACGCTGGAAATAGTCCCAATAAGTATGTTATGAGATAGGTACCGCTTCACGGGCACTTCAAGAGAAGTGGGAGGAGCGCCTTACGAATCTCTGACGTCAAACCAATAACAAAGCGAACTAGCATGTGGGCGTGATAAGCTAATTTCTTTCGCTTATTATGCCGCAAAAAATTTTGTAGAAAAAAAATTTCGCCGTAAATCAATTACACTAACAATTTTCTGTCATTTTCATGCCAAAAATAGATATCTTATTTTTCCCCGAACTTCCCTCTCAAGCAGCAAAGTTGTTTTATAATTCGGTGGTTCTGAGAGTATTTTATTTTATTGGTATTTTGTTAAAGCTTCCAAAATGCAAATTAATTATATTAAAGCTGCACCAAACACTATTCTGTTTTCGGCAAGTTAATTGTTTTATAAATTTATCATCAAAACGTTTATATAGCAAAACTATAAAATATCTTATAAAACAGTCACAAAATTATTGTAGAAACGTTTCCATTACCAACTACTAAAACATTTGATCCTATAAAGTTAAACTATTTTGTAGTAGTTTTGTAGTACCTTTCGGCGATATTGTTAATTGCATTATAAAAACATTTTAAAATTATTTTATAGTTGCTTCATGTAATAGTTATATTAACGTACCTTTAGAAGCAATTTCACTTTTAATAGTAAATTGTCATATTAGTTGCCACTTTATAACTATTTTATAGTAATGCAATTGTACTACAATATGAAAACAACAACAGATTTATTATAAAACTAAATTGTTTTCTTGAATATAAATAAAATATGATGTCGCTAACTACATTATAAAGCATATTTGAGAGAACTGATTTTATACCTACATCGAGTCGGCTGAAGTTCATTTTGGGTTAGGCTCCTAACGTGAAAGGGTTTGTCTTTGTTTTTTGATCATAACGAAAAATTAAAAATGTCAGAAAAATGGAGAAAAATTAAGAAATAAACCAAATGAACAATAATCTCTATAAAATATAGGCAAATAATACTAAACAATAACACTAAACAATGAGTGTGTTACAAGTCGCGTTTACCATCAATTAACAAAAAAATTATCATAAATAAGATAAAATGTAGCAAGGGAGAGTCATTTGTTTTATAAGAGACGCCAAAAAGTTTTATAGTAGCTAAACATTGGCTAACTAGCAAAATACGTGCCGGAATCATGTAATTTTGGTTTATAAGAGATGCCAAAAAGTTTTCTATTAGCCAAAAAGTTGCTTACTAGCAAAATAAGCTGATTCCGTGCATTGAAGTTTGAAGTTGCAACGGGAGTTATCTACTGTGGGTTAGAAAAACGACAGGACCGTACTTCAATATTTTACTCGCAAAGTGTTTATTGTTTAATTTTTAAAAAATCATTTTACATTTGTATTGTTCAGAAAAAGATATTAAAATGCATAAATTTGTTTTTAGAGCTGGGTGGAGTCGATATTCGGCGAAATCTTGACGAACAGCGTTATTAGAAACAGATAGGCTTAGATCATAACTTTTGCTCTCTATGGATTCTTTATTTTATGAAATTTTTAATTTCGGGTAATTGTTGTTTTTGTATTGAGGCAAGAATTTGAAGATAACGGTGGGCATGGACAGTATTTAGCTGTTAATATTTTATAAACGCTCTATACCTACAGCAAAAACCTAAATACTATGTAGGTACTTACAGTCAATTTCAAAAAAATCGTTTACACCTAATTTTGTACTATACTGTGTAAATCGTTCTTTTTCATGTCACAGTGTGAGAAAAATCTACTAGTTCATGAGCAGTTCGACCCTGTTGCAATACCGAAAACCAGTAGCTTTAAAGCATTTTTATAGAAGTTGTGTATTAGCTTAATTATTTTAAAACGCTTGCTATTGATACAAAAATATATTATACGAAGACGCCATTTAAAATGGCAGCATTCGAGAACCTGAAAATAGGAAAAGTTAAAATACTAAACATCGCAATTATGTTAATCTTTAAAGCTTGTAAATGCCCAAAAATTGTGAAATGATAATACCTAGAACAAATTGACGCTAGTTTTTCTCCAAAAAAGACAAAGTCAACAAAGCATATTTTCGTACAATTAAAAAAAAACTATAATATCAATAAATAGTGGGTGGCGCTTAAAATTTTGTTGGAAATATGTTATAAGTTTCACAATAAAATTTCATTCGCAATAAAAATGTTGATCTGTAAAACACAAACATCTCCTATAACAGACGGGTTAGGATAATTATAATATTAAAATGGCCACTTATTGTAAATATATACGGTTGGTGACATTTCTGTTTTCCTCTTTGTCATTATAAATTAAAAACTGTGTCTTTTGCTACCATTAGAAAAACTTAAAAAAACTTTTTTATTTTATTATTGCTATTTCATCTTGCAATTTTACTTTATAAGGTTTACCTGAAATTAATAAGAAGCTTTTATAAAACTGTTGTTAAATTGCTTTATAATACTAATATAAGAAATAGTCTAAGTATATTTTGTAGCCCAGTATGGAAAGCTTTAATAAAACTATTTTATAATGCTGATATTTAGTGTTTTTAGGAGCTGCAGAAATGTTTATAAAATTGTTTTGTAATGTTTTCAAAAGGCTTTACGAAACACTAACGGAGACCGAAGTATTTTATAAAATGGTGCCAATTTTACACTTATAGTGGTTTTATAAACATATTGAAAACATTCCTGAGAGAAACAGTGTTTTATAAGTTTTCTGTCGAAAACGTTTTCACAACTTTAATAAAATAGAAAATTGCTACTTGGGCTATTATGCACAAAAAAGTAGCAGGCGGGCACGTATATATTTTGGCTTCCGTCATACTCTTTTGACGTTTCTGCGATTGAGTTTTTACTCGGACATCGAGATAGCAGCAATGTGGCTGTGAAATATCTTCCCTCAACATCAAATTACGCCAATTTTATAATTAACGTTTACAAGTAAGTTTCATTTGATATGATTTTAGTATTAGTTCACTTCACAAAATGCGTGCGCTGAAGAACGTCAATTTGACATTCTTTAGCGCATAAGGGCGCTAATATGTCATTAGAACATTCAAATGAATGTCAAAAATTTGTATTACTTATGTATTGATAGTACATAAAACTAGTTTATTTGTAACATGAACTATTTAAACTTAAGCGATAACTATTAAATTCTGTAGCACAAAACGCCTGCTAACATATTTCTCGAACTACTAGATCGCATAGCAACATCTGAGAATGTAACTCAGTACTTACATCTTTATCGAATGTTCTTATAGGTATTTTGTTAGAACATTTTGCTTGTTGAGATTATTGGAGATAACGCATTTCGAATTTTAGAAAATCATTGAACTGAAAGTTAAATTCGGTTGTTCATATCTGAAACAATAAATTGTAATAATTTGGGACAATTTGCATAATGAAGAATTTATAGTGTTGAAATTCAGTAGGTAGGCCAGTCTAAAATGATACTTCCTTATTTTATATATTTTGCAACTCGTTTTCGTTAGAGTTAAACATGTAAGGAAAGTGAAAGATTTTCTCGTCCATTCGATGTTTTTTCGGTAATTTAATATTAACCCTTCTAATTCGGATTTTTCGTAAAAATTCATCTGCGTTTTGCAACCGTTATTCAACACTTATACTTTCTAGAACATCATGTTCGTAATACGAATATCAGGTAATGTTTGTCTTTGTTTCTAACACGCTTCTTTTAATTACCTGCTTGCTTTAGTGGTGAAAATGAAAGTTGGTTCAGTTTATGTAGTCCATAATGCTTATTTCGTCAACAGAAAACTTAGTAAATCTGTCAAATAAGTCCCCAAACTAATGGAATAAATATTGTAGAACTCTACAGAAAATATGCTACTCTGCGTCCAAAAAAGAGATCATCGACGTTTGTTTATTGCCCACAAGGGCGAGAAATGTACAGTTCAGGTTGTAGGCAAAAATTCATTAGCAAAAGTACCTAATATCATTGCAAAGTTTCTGGGAAAAGAGAATATTATTGCCTATATCGGCCATTGTTTTCGAAGAACTTCTGTAACGCTGTTAGTGGATGCAGGAGCAGATATTTTTAGTTTGAAGCGTCACGGGGGGTGGAAGTCGGCGTCAGTAGCGGAAGGTTATGTCAATGATTCAGTAGAAAATAAATGGAAAGCTACAAGTAGCATAATTCGAGGAGAAGATCTAATGACAACCAGTGATGCTGGAGTTGCTGGACCTTCTGAATCTGAACGGTTCTCTGTAGCGTCTACGTCTACAACTACTAATAATAGGCTATTATTTAAAGGGGCGGTACTATATTACAGTTTTCGTCAGTGTGAAAATACAAATTGTATGTTCAATAACAGATTGAGTGGTAAAATATGAGCAGTAAAAAAAGTGGAAACGAGGAGTAACATATCTTCAAATGAGTAGCTCAATAAATATTTGAATGCGTGAAAATTCAATTGGGCTGTAAAATGAATAAAGGGGCAGTAACGCGTGTGCAGTCATGAAATCAGAATGGGTCTGTTAGAAATCGTGGGACAAGTAGTTCTATAAATATTTACGCAGTACAAAATATGATCGGCCTGTTAAATGATACATACATACAATGTTTATTTAAGTTAGGCAGCGAAATAAAAATTAACAATTAACAATAATGTAGATATTAAGAAAAAAATTAAATTTATTGCACCATTAAAATTATTCAATGCTATCGACTGAGACTTACAACGCTCCGCTCGCTTCGCTTCGCTCCGCTTGACCTTAACCTGACAGATTTTTGGACAAAAAGTGTCAGTTTTAAGCGTTTATAATGTTATTCTCTTCAAAGGTGCGCATTTTCATGTGAATAATATTTGAAAAGAATAATGTAAACGCTAACAACTGACACTTTTTAATATAAAAGTTGTCAGGTTAAGGTAAAGCGGAGCGAAGCGAGCGGAGCGTTGTAAGTCTCAGTCGTTAGCATCCAAATGATGCATTATTCGATGCAGCATTACAAAAATGCTTTGTGGTGCAATGCGGTGCAATAGAAGACTCGAAGGGATGAAGCAAAATTAATATTTTTTTTTAGTGGATGCAGGAGCAGATATTTTTAGTTTGAAGCGTCACGGGGGGTGGAAGTCGGCGTCAGTAGCGGAAGGTTATGTCAATGATTCAGTAGAAAATAAATGGAAAGCTACAAGTAGCATAATTCGAGGAGAAGATCTAATGACAACCAGTGATGCTGGAGTTGCTGGACCTTCTGAATCTGAATGGTTCTCTGTAGCGTCTACGTCTACAACTACTAATAATAGGCTATTATTTAAAGGGGTGGTACTATATTACAGTTTTCGTCAGTGTGAAAATACAAATTGTATGTTCAATAACAGATTGAGTGGTAAAATATGAGCAGTAAAAAAAGTGGAAACGAGGAGTAACATATCTTCAAATGAGTAGCTCAATAAATATTTGAATGCGTGAAAATTCAATTGGGCTGTAAAATGAATAAAGGGGCAGTAACGCGTGTGCAGTCATGAAATCAGAATGGGTCTGTTAGAAATCGTGGGACAAGTAGTTCTATAAATATTTACGCAGTACAAAATATGATCGGCCTGTTAAATGATACATACATACAATGTTTATTTAAGTTAGGCAGCGAAATAAAAATTAACAATTAACAATAATGTAGATATTAAGAAAAAAATTAAATTTATTGCACCATTAAAATTATTCAATGCTATCGACTGAGACTTACAACGCTCCGCTCGCTTCGCTTCGCTCCGCTTGACCTTAACCTGACAGATTTTTGGACAAAAAGTGTCAGTTTTAAGCGTTTATAATGTTATTCTCTTCAAAGGTGCACATTTTCATGTGAATAATATTTGAAAAGAATAATGTAAACGCTAACAACTGACACTTTTTAATATAAAAGTTGTCAGGTTAAGGTAAAGCGGAGCGAAGCGAGCGGAGCGTTGTAAGTCTCAGTCGTTAGCATCCAAATGATGCATTATTCGATGCAGCATTACAAAAATGCTTTGTGGTGCAATGCGGTGCAATAGAAGACTCGAAGGGATGAAGCAAAATTAATATTTTTTTTTAGTGGATGCAGGAGCAGATATTTTTAGTTTGAAGCGTCACGGGGGGTGGAAGTCGGCGTCAGTAGCGGAAGGTTATGTCAATGATTCAGTAGAAAATAAATGGAAAGCTACAAGTAGCATAATTCGAGGAGAAGATCTAATGACAACCAGTGATGCTGGAGTTGCTGGACCTTCTGAATCTGAACGGTTCTCTGTAGCGTCTACGTCTACGTCTACGTATGTTATTGTGTTCTGCCTGGATTGGCGTTAGTTTTAAGTTTACTTAAGTTAAAGTTGTACCTACCTACCCATCTAGAAATAATATAGTCTAAATACTTACAAATGTCCCATTAAAACAAAAGCTCACACACAAGCTCTGCTTCAGTGAGCCATATTTTTTCCATGTTTATTTTTTTTTTACCTGTGAGGGGCTGAGCTCAGTATTTTAAACATTTCTATGGGAAAACGGGGAGGGGTGCGTTGAATAAATTTAATGGTGTAATGCTAGTGTAATAGATCCAAGCACTCGCAACACAGTGATAAGGTAATGAGCGAAACGACCTAATATTTATAGGCAAATCTCCTCCAGTTGGCCGCCCACGGTGCACTGTCGCGTAAGCTGCGCCCCTTTTAACGGAAGTGCGCCGCTCTTTTCAATGAAAATGACGTTCGATTTTGCCAAACGTCGAGAACTGGCGAACTATTTATCTAACTGCCCATTAATACATTATACTGCCCATTCAATTATTTTACAGCTCTAAATAATAATTGCACTGGACATTTATTTAATCTGCCGCTCGAGTAAGTTTTGAACTGCCGTCGTAGGATTAAATAACCGACCAAATTCTTTTATATTGCTGGCCACGTTCAACTGCCACATTAAGTTAATTACCACCAAAAAAGTTTAATACCGCCCGCGTGAATTTTTAACTGCCCGATGGAACTGTTAAAACAACCGCCCAAATAATTACTTCCCCTAATAATACAATAAAAGATATGCAATCCACAGTTGGGTCTGAACTTTTCTCAAATATATTACCTCCCGCTGGTTGGAAATTGACAGTTTTGTTTCCTGAAATGAGGGAGCAAAAGCCTACTTTCTACAGGGTGTGTTTTTTAAGCGTCCGCGGAAGATTATGCCTAAATGACGAAAAATATAAAGAAAATATTTTAACTAACCCCACCTCATTTTTTACGCTCTATAATCTAAAGATGTTTTTACTTATACCAGGTTAGTCCAAATAGTTGGAATGATGGTCAACTTTGTTTTTTCTTATGGAATGTGCATTATTTAATTTTTTACTTGATTCAGAACAATATTTTAATGGCACTTTCTTAACATAATATTATAGTAATTTTCTTTCTTTTTTGAGATATTATTTTTTTTCTCGATATTTTGACAGTTACATCATACATTTTAAAAATTCATATTTCTGCACTGGTTGAAGATGGAATAATGATATTTTTGACAGCGGTCCTCATGATAATCATGATTAACACTGTTTGCTCAAATTTTGTATAAAATATACGAGGAGCATTCAATAATTTATCAAATAAAAATCAGAGAAAACCATCAAGAAGTCAGTTTTTTCAAATGACACGGTATATTTTTTATTGCTCCAATGGAAAGAGCAAAAAATTTCGCTTGGGCTCACCTAATAAAACAATATTGTTCCATGAGCATAATTTTTAAATATTTATAATATTGAAATTTTCATTTCAAAAATCAAAAATAAAGTTAGCCTTGTAAAAATACAGCCACAGAATATAAAACCCTATAGTAAAACAACAACAAAACTGTAGACATTCCAAAGCTACTTTATTTTTGATTTTTGAAGTGAAAATTTTAATATTGTAAATATTTAAAAATTATAGTTATGTAACAATATTGTTTTATTGGGTCAGCCCATGCGAAATTTTCCGCTCTTTCAAATGGAGTAATAAAAAATATACCATGTCATTTGAAAAAGCTGACTTTTTTCTGGTGTTTTGTCGCTTTCATATGATAAATTTTTGAATGCTCCTCGTATATTTTATACTAAATTTGAGCAAACAGTGTTAATCATGATTATCATGAGGACCGCTGTTAAAAATATCATTACTTCATCTTCAACCAGTGCAGAAATATGAATTTTTAAAATGTATGATATAACTGCCAAAATATCGAGAAAAATAATTTTATCTCAAAAAAGAAAGAAAATTACTATAATATTATGTTATGAAAGTGCCATTAAAATATTGTTCTCAATCAAGTAAAAAATTAAATAATGCACATTCCATAAGAAAAAACAAAGTTGAGCATCATTCCAACTATTTGGACTAACCTGGTATAAGTAAAAACATTTTTAGATTATAGAGCGTAAAAAATGAGGTGAGGTTAGTTAAAATGTTTTCTTGATATTTTTCGTCATTTAGGCATAATCTTCCGCGGACGCTTAAAAAACACACCCTGTATAATAATGAGTAGAAAAACAAATTTAATGAATTACCAGTATTGGTGACAGCCGCCTACTATAAGAAAACTTTGAAAGACGATATTTGCCCATCTGTACATTAAACTGTTCGGAATTTTAAAACAAGCATAATGTAACTTATGAAATTCAGAAAAAGTTTGTTCTTGCATGTTTCGAATCACGTGCCACTGCCGCACGTGGCACGTTCTTCCATTCTAAACACTTGCTGTCTTCAAGCAGACAACTAAGAAAAGCAGGTATTCTTTTACAACAGGGCTCTCTATAACTGCTAAGCTTCCTTGCCGGACCTAACCATTAATAATAATCGTGAACATCATATTTTCCTCATAGAGCGTGTGTCGACCTTGCCATTCTAGACGTTTGTAACGGCACATCTCTCACGAGAGACTAATTATACTAAAACTTTTCATTACATATTTCTCTGACCGACTGTTTTGCGGTGTCTTGACGGCCTTGATCGAATATGCTGTTACTTTCGATGATATTCCAACAAATGTCGGTGCAGTTCTCAGGAATTTCGATACGTTCATTAAGGCCACCGGTTGCATGCGCATTTGCTCGAAAAAAAGCTCAAAATAGGAGATAACAATTAGAGTCCAGCGTGTCTGGGTGTCTGGCAAGTACCAGGTAAAGACAAATGATCTTATGTAAGAATATGTTTACCTTTACGTTACTTTCTATTGCAACTGCAAATATTCCTGTAGTTCATTCGAAACTAAAGTTATTTTGCTCATTTTTATTAGATCGAGGTTTGTTACCGGATAAATCAATATTTATTTCGAAATTCCGATGTTAAATGCATATTCAGAAATTAGAAATTCCTTGCTTAAAACAGTTGGTACATTTCAAAATTCGCGCTCCTAATTTGACTTCATGACGTCAGAGAGCGGGCTGCTCTATGCTTGCCTAGATGAAGTTCATGATCCAAGCTACACAGCGGATTAAGAAATATTCTTAATAACAATAATATTGAGTAACGCATAGCAGAATTAAGTTCACTTACGCGGTAAAGTATGACAAGGCCATCGCAGATAATTAACCATAAATAATTATCAAATGTTTATATTTGTTGTGTACGTCACAAGTGTTTGTCACTATTTTAAAAAAGAAAGTTTGAGACACAAAATGTTTTAAAATGGAACGTCCTATAGGTACTGAACCAAACCAGAAGCAGTTTCAATATATTTGGTTTGGTACTAACGGTTTATTTATGAAATTAACTTAGGATAATAATTTATAACAATACTACAAGATATGCTCAATGTGTCCACCATTTTGGTTTAAATATTCAATAATTCTGTCAGTCAAGTCTTCCAGAGTTCTGGGTTCTGTTTGGTACACTTCCTCTTTGATTCGTCCCCACAAGTAAAAGTCAAGTGGTGTTAAGTCCGGTGAACGAGGCGGCCAAAGCCACGGACCCCTATTTCCCCACCACCTATCTTCAAACAAATCTCTGAGTTTCCGATCTACGGCTACTGTAGAATGTGCTGGTCTTTGTCACAAAGACAAATTGACTTGAGAATTTTCAACAAAATTGCTAATAATTTGCAAGTAACGTCCCTGGAAGGGGGCAGCAGTTCTTTCAGTAATCATAGTGGCAGAGATCGTGAGGGTTGGTATGGCACTGTGATACACACTACTGCGATGTGGAAGGCAACGGGAAACCACCACATTATTTTATCCCTAGTACAGCGTACTTTAATTTATGATGATGGCACCTTCTGGAGTAAAATATTCCGGAGGTAAAATAGTCCCACATTCGATCTCCGGGCGGGGACTGCTTCGGGGGGAGTCATCAGAAATGATAAGTGTAACATCTCACGAGTCGGAGCGTGGAATGTTAGAAGCATGAAACAAGTAGGGAAGTTAGAGAATTTGAAAATTGAGATGGATAGGTTAGCATTAGACGTAGTAGGTATCAGTGAAGTGCGATGGCCAGAAGCTGGAGACTTCTGGAGCGGAGATTTTAGAGTAATACACACAGGATCTGTAGGAGGAAATTCGGGAGTAGGAATTGTTATGCGGAAAAAAGTAGGACAGAGTGTAGAAAATTTCTTACAGCAAAGTGACAGGGTAGTTATGGTTAGGTTAGATTCGAAACCTGTAAAAACAGTAATAATACAGGTATATATGCCCACTTCTAACTACAGTGATGAGGCCGTAGAGGCAGTTTATAGTGATATTGAATATGTGCTAGATTTTGTGAGAGGGCACGAAAATTTAATAATTACAGGAGATTTCAATGCAGTCGTAGGCACAGGGCGAGAGGGCGGAATAGTTGGCCCCTTTGGATTAGGCAATAGGAACGATAGGGGAGTTAGACTGATAGAGTTCTGCGATAAACATAACTTAACGGTCGCGAACACTCTATTTCACCATCATGTTAGGAGATGCTATACGTGGAAGATGCCAGGAGACTTAGGGAGATATCAAATAGATTACATTCTCGTTAGGCAAAGATTTAGAAATCAAGTTAGGGATTGTAGAGTTATCCAGGAGCAGATATAGATAGTGATCACAACATAGTCGTTATGAAAGCCAATCTTAAATTTAAGATTTTGAAAAAAAGAAGCGGAAGAAGGTATCTTGACCCAGAGAAACTAAAAGATGATGATATGCGCAATAGGTTCGAGAAAAAGACAAACGAAGCACTAAAGGGCACGGGTGGAAATATTGTTAGGGACATAGAGGCAGAATGGAATTGCATTAAAAATAGTTTAGTTTCCTCAGCTAGGGATATTTTGGGTCATAAACAGAATGAAAGTAGGAAACCCTGGATAACAAAACATATTGTGAGTCTAATAGAGGAAAGGCGAAAATATAAAAACAGGTTAGATGAAACAGGGAAACAAAGATATAAGGCGATCAAGTGGGAAATTATTCGGGAATGTAGGAAAGCGAAAGAGCAATGGATCGATAATAAATGCAAAGAAGTGGAAGATAAATTCGAAGTAGGAAAGACTGATGAAGCATATAAAATAATTAGGAGAAATTTTAGAGAAATTGGATCTAGTACCAAAAACATTAGAAATGAGGCAGGAGATATCCTAATCGGAAGTGGGGAGAAGGCAGATAGGTGGTCAAGAGGTAATAGATCGTTTATTTAAACTAGTTAGTCGCATATACCTGACAGGCGAGATTCCAGAAGATTACAAACGGAACATCATAGTAGCTTTGCCAAAAAGAAAAGGCGCGGATAGATGCGAAAATTTTAGAACTATCAGTTTAACTTCCCATGCGTCAAAAATTTTAACTAGAATTGTGCAAAGAAGGATGGAGAAAAAGGCGGAAGAAATATTAGGAGAAGATCAGTTCGGATTTAGACGAAATAGAGGAACGCGCGAGGCCATTCTAGCTTTACGAGTAATTATAGAAAAAACGATAGAAAAGAGAAAGAGCGTCTATATAGGATTTGTAGATTTAGAAAAAGCCTTCGACAACGTAAAATGGGGGAAGATGTTCGAAGTGCTGAGAAAGGTAGGGATGAAATACAGGGACAGAAGAATAATACATAATCTCTACAAAGAGCAAAAGGCAGTTATAGAATGTGAGCAGGAACAAAGGGAAGTAGATATCCGGAAGGGAGTGAGACAGGGATGTGCATTGTCACCTCTAGTTTTCAACTTATATATCGAAGATGCGATTAATATTGTTAAGGAAAGAACAGCCTCAGGGATCAATGTACAGGGCCAAACTATTAACATGCTCAGATTTGCGGATGATATAGCAGTGTTAGCATCTAGCAAAGAAGAATTAGGAGCGGCTTTGAATGAAATGGAAGCAGTTTTGACACAGGGCTTCGGCATGAAAATCAATAAAAAGAAAACTAAAATTTTGGTATGTAGGGGATGTGAAAATAGAACTAAAATGGAAATACAAATTGGAAATGAGAAGATAGAGGAGGTCGCGGATTTCTGCTACTTAGGAAGTAAAATAACTCAAGACGGTAGGAGCACTAAAGATATAAAACAAAGAATGGCGCAGGGCCGAGTTGCGTTTAACAAAAAGAAACAACTGTTATGCTCGAGAACGGTTAATATAGAGACTAGGAAGAGACTCTTAACGTCGTATGTATGGAGTACGGCATTATACGGGTGCGAAACTTGGACAATAGGAGAAGCGGATAGAAAAAGAGTAGAAGCGTTTGAAATGTGGTGCTACAGACGCATGATGAAGATACCGTGGATAGATAAGGTTAGCAATAGGGAAGTATTAGAAAGAGTTGGGGAAAAGCGAAAGGTATGGAAAACAATAAAGAGTAGGAGAGATAGGATGGTAGGACACCTTCTAAGACACGAAGGAATAGTTCGTGACATACTAGAGTCAGATAGGAATAAAAAGAGGTAGGGGTAGGCCTAGATTAGACTACTGCTCTCAAATAGTTAGGGATGTAGGATGTTCTACTTTTAGGGAAATGCGTAGGTTAGCTCAGGATAGAAAAGAATGGAGGTACGCGTCCAACCAGTCTTCGGACTGAGAACCTTATGATGATGATGATGATGTTCTCAATTTAAATTTTTTTGCTACATGTACCATGCCAAGCAGTTGTCCAACAACAAACAAAAAACGTCGATTGAAAACTGGATTTGATTTTCCACTTCTATGACCAAATATTCTCTTCCTCTTGTATTTTGACCAAAAGTTCTTCGCAAAAGGCAATTTTAATTTTCGATTTTACTAAGATATGTTTGGGTCTACTAAAGAATTGCCTTATGAAATTAAAGATTACGTCATCTGTGAAGACAACCGTCATGTCAACCAAGTTACGACATAAGACAAGAGTTTACACCGCAATACGTTTTTTCTAAATTCTTCATGAACACCAGTAATAACAAACATTACCACGCCTATCAATCCTAGAACGCCGAAAATTAATCAAGTGTATATAAAACTATTTTTAATTACACCTTATAATTACTCCTACTATAACATGTAAGCAAGAAAAGTATTTATTCAGTATTATTTCATAATGCTATAATACTTAATTTAGTTCTTTCGCGAGGTTTCTTCCAGAATGCGTCTAAATGTAATTTGTTACACTCTTTTATTTTAAAAATGAAATAAAAAGTACAATTGCACATAATTCGGTTTATTAACATATTTCCCATTATGCTATTTATACGTTAAAGTTCGCAGTTGATCAAAATGATTTCCAGTTTATGTTAATAATCCGTTATATAATGAATTAATAAACTTGATTTAGCAGTAGCGACATAGTAAACGTTTTTGTGAAAGACGTGGTGATGTAACGCTTAGTTTTATGCATTTTTGAATAAAACTGATTTAGAAATGTCATTTATTCTTTAAAATATTATATATTACTATTATGGGTGGCATTTTTCAGCACGTTAGAAAAACCACTTTCAGAACATTAAAGATATTGAACGACAAGGCCCCCAGCCGGTTTCTAGCTCAATACACTATCCATTCAACAACCGAAACTCTGAAATTACCGATATAGCATATTATAAATTGATACTTTGCGACTTGACAGACTCACCCTGTATATGCTGCGTTATTATTAGTTGAAACTGAAAGTGCTGTGTAAAAATTGCTAATACAATACACAATACTGCAGCAGTAGTTTTAAGTACTTTTTAACGTTTAGGAACAATAGTGTCTTAAACGAAATGGCATTGAAGCTGCAGATTTTTTTTTCGTATGCATAATGGTTCTATAATTCAAAGGAGTGTTGCGTTGCTTCGAGCTAGGCGACTCCACCCGCGAATGCCATACAGAGAGAACCTATAAACTTAGTAACTTAGTATTAAAAATATAGTTTATGAACTGGTGCCCGCCAAACAATTTTTTTTACAGTTTTGTTTTCGGTTCGTGTGTGCTCCGCACGACTACAGAACTAATACATAAGCGACCGAGTAGAGCAAGGAGGGTAGCAAACCTACCTAACCTCCTAAACCAAACAGGAACTGAAAGAAGTTCTAAAACTACGTAGGTATATCAGTAAAAATTTTAAAATTCTTTGAGGAAGTCGATGTCCTGCTTCTTAACGAGACCTGGTTAAGACCCGGTGAGAATTTGCACTTTCCGAACTTCATAACTTACCGCAACGGCCGAATAAACAGAGAGGGTGGAGGAACTGCAATTTTAGTCAAGAAGAACATATTCCACAATCAGATAGAGACACCACAATCCACAGGCCATCATTTAGGCATCCAGAGATATCTGACAGAAAACACAGGGCCAAATCCGAAGAACCTAGGCAATAATGGCCTAAGAAAAGCAACTGGAAAATTACAAACTGGCATAAAAATGCAGAAATATTTGCTTCAAGCATAATAAGAGTTCTTCGAAAACTTAAAAAGTACTGTCCAGGGAGTTGAAGGACCTTATCAAAACAAGGAACCAGATGAGAAAAAGGTACAGAACGACAATAATAGGCTTACCTATAGTTTTTACAAATAGCTTACCGATCATAATGTCATAAAATTAAAGTTATCTTCGAATAATACAGGGTGTCCTACGGTGGCGGCCTGTTAGAAGTTTATGGCGAACGAAAAATGGGATAAATTTGAATATCTGCATGGAATTATAGTTGGTAGATCTACTTTTTCTAAAATATTTTCAGATTTCAAGCACTACCGATTATACCTGAAGTTGACATAAAATTCAGTTTTTTAAATAGGGCAACCCCTAAATATACCAATATTTGGTTTTATCACATGAGTTTGAATTATTTGTACACGGAAAGATTTTTCTTATCTCTTCTCTTTTTTGAGATAAAAATTATTTTTCGAAATTTTCACTCATTTCCTCCACTTGAAAAATCGTAAATAACTTTTGATCCAAGACACTCACTAGCTTAAAATTAGAATCAATTCGTTGCTAATGAATGATGCTTTCCGAGGAATCGTTTAAATTGGCCTTTTTACAATTAGGAAGTCTAAAAAAGTCTTCTAAATGGACACAGTATACATTACAGTGCCCCGAGCGTCCACTGATAATAAAGACAATGAATTAAAATCCATGTTTTCTTAAAACAGTCTAGAAATGGCAATATTTCAACGTATTTTAAATTAATAATACTATAGATAATAGTATATTATACACGAGTTTATAATGAATGCTATTATTACCGAGGATGAAGTTTACAACACGAGCGAGTGAAACGAGCGAGTTAATCGTCCGAGGTAATAATAGCATCATTATAACGAGTTGTATACTATACTTTGTCCACGACTATCAAAACAGATTCCCAGAAAGAATTTACCTTCATTTCACTTCTCCAGTGTAAGAAAGATTCATACATACGCTCTCAGGTATAATTTTCTTGGTTTTTTAGGCAATGAATCTAATGAGGCAAGTTCTGCAGCTTCTTTTATTGCTGGTGCCGTTAAAGAAACCTCGTTTTCACTCTCACTACTCATTATATCTTCTTTTTTAGAATATGCATTTCAAATTAAAAGCAAACCATGCTGATTTGACGTTTCAATTTGAACTGACACATCGCGATCGCGGCCTACTAAATAAATGTAAAAAAGGGTCAAAGCGATGTTCCTATTGGTGTAGTGAATAATATTCATTAATCACTGCATGTATCTAATTATGATTGAAGAAACACTAGTATAAAGAGTATATTTATAAGATAGTCGTGGACAAATGTATTTAAATGAACTAGCAAAAGGAGTTCTTGAATTTATTTAGAATATATCTGGGAAATCTAGGAAAATTCATTTAATTTAGCAATCTTTTGACACACAATTTCATAGCCTTCTTACACAGAAATGACAAAAATTATGATTTTTATGAATTTTTGTAAACATCTCAAAAGCCGTCGAGTTTGGGTATAGGGATACCTAATATGGTTAATTAGAACATTTTCTCGGCTATTCATGGGTGTGATTAAGAATATAGGGTTCTATTTAAGAAAACTGACTTTTGAGCGTTTGAAGTTTTTGTTCATTTAGAAGACTTTTTTAGACTTCCTATATGTAAAGGGGCCAATTTAAACGATTCCTCGGAGAGCCACATTCATTAGCAACGAATTGATCCTAATTTTAAGCTAGTGAGTGTTTTGGATCAAAAGTTATTAGCGATTTTTCAAGTGGAGGAAATGCTGTGTGAAAATTTCGAAACCACCTCTTAAAAACGTTTAGAATACTTAAGGGCCACCCTGTATAGATTCTGCTTGAAAAGTTTGACAGGTTAATTTTGGGACACCTGTACAAGGTGTCCCAAACTGGACGCGTTCTTATGGGAACACCCCTTATTTGAAGAGATAGAAAAAAATTAACCAAGGTGTCCGGAGCTCAAATTTAATGAGAAAACCACTGGCGCAAACAAAACTTTGCTATCTCTTATCGTTTGGCCGCTAGAGGGCGATTCTCAAATTTCGACGATTTCTTTTATGTCCTATAACTTGTTTATTAATAAAGATAATTAATTTTGGTAAAAATTTTCTTAAGGCACTTTTTTCCGTAAAATCCATTGCATTAGGCAGTTTTCTTACAGGGCGTTTAGATTTTCGTGCACCACCCCAAACTCATTTTTTTTATATAGACCACCCTATATATTATGAGATTTTTGAAAAGCTCGTAAAATTTCCTAAATTTTGATGTATCACTTGTCATGTTTATATTAAAAACCATTAGCAACATTACGATTTAAAAATTAAAATATTGTGCCTACAGAAATCAAGATTGCCATGACTAATAAAATGACATAGGATGCTAACATGTTATGATTAAAACCACAGATCTAAAGTTTCATGATAAGATTACTCATAGTTATTATATTAAATTAATAATTCTTTAAATGTTGCTAATGGTTTTTAAGATAAACATGACAAGTGATACATCAAACATTAGGAAATTTTACGAGCTTTTCAAAAATCTCATAATATATAGGGTGGTCTATATAAAAAAAAATAGTTTGGGGTGGTGCACGAAAATCTAAACGCCCTGTAAAAAAACTGCCTATTGCAATGGATTCTACGGAAAAAAGTGCCTTAAGAAAGTTTTTACCAAAATGAATTATCGTTATTAATAAACAAGTTATAGGACATAAAAGAAATCGACGAAATTTGAGAATCGCCCTCTAGCGGCCAAACGATAAGAGATAGCAAAGTTTTGTTTGCGCCAGTGGTTTTCTCATTAAATTTGAGCTCCGGACACCTTGGTTAATTTTTTTCTATCTCTTCAAATAAGGGGTGTTCCCATAAGAACGCGTCCAGTTTGGGACACCTTGTACATCTGTATTTAAAATAATTAAGTTCACCTTGAATACAGCAAATATGGGACACGCTGTAGAGCTGAAAATAATTTTAAGCTGGTGTAGCAATTCACTGAAACCAACTTTTATATATACCTATTATTTTTAGCATTCATGTACTTTTTGTAATTTTTCTGTATGTAGGATCCCATCTCACTTTCATATATACACAAATTAAAAATTTATTGGTAACAAATCGAGTTCAAGGCAACATTTAAGTAGGAGTTTAATGAACACATATTAGGTGTACGCAATTTTTAAAAATGAAAATAAACTTGTTAGAGACTTACCGAAAACATATTGCCGTCCTATCCTAGCATTAAAATCACCACCTTTCAATAACAGCCGCGACAAATTGACATCATCGACCGGTAGCTGTTGGTTTACTGAACCGTTCCTTCACCGGTATACACCCCACTTAATAACAAATTAATATTCAACACACAACACCGACAACAAAAAAACAAGAAAAATTGTATAGGTATACGAAATATTTGTATAAGCCAAAATGGTATAACTTTTTACACCAGCGGTGTTAAAATCAACGGTATAGCACGTACAATGTCTTAAGGTGACTATTCAAGAACAAACTTGGTGGTTCTCGAGATGCGAGGTGAAAGGAAAATTTTAGCGGGGGTAATACTTGTACCTACTTAAATTATGCTCTTTAGTGGCCATCCGGATCAGGTGCATGGAAATGCACCTTGATGATACTCTTTGATGCTCGTTAAACCATAATTATACTACACTTTAGGAGTTTTTCAGCTGTAAAAATGATCTATAACAGTTTGTTGAGACAATAAAGCTTGTTTACAACTTTCTTCGACGAAAGTAAAATATTAACTTTTACTGCGGTGATTCATGGTCCGATTCTGTCTCGAAAAGGACCACTGTCTCTCTTGAATTGCTGAAATTTCTTCATTAGTACGTAAGTCACTTTAGTATTCGTTATAAAATAGAGTTCGCCATATTCAACATTGGTCCTTCGAGTTGGTAACATACGTGCATAATTTATTTATGCACGTCAGTCACTAAATCAGTGTTAATAAAAGTTTTTGACATATTTATCTTGTTACACCCTACATACCTACATATTTTGAGATAAACAACTTCCTAGTAGACAATCTGCAAGTAAGAATCCGATAGGTACATCATTAGAGTTGGATTTCTCCATTGTTTCAACATTTGCAGGCAAAGAAAGTCGCAAAGTTTTTTAATCAATTTGTTACAGTGTAGCAGTAATAAGGCAGTAAATTTATTTATTTTTTGTTTGATGTCGACAAAAATTATTAAATTGAACTCTACGCTGAACAGTATACAACGTGTCCAAGATAAGGAGGGCCCAGTATGGGGATATTGGAAATGACAAGAGATACGGATTTGGTTAAATGGGAAAAAAGTTGTGTAATTAAAGGATCAATAAAATGGCGCCTAGAAATCCTTGATATAATTTTCCGTTTTTGAGTTATTTTGAAAAAACTGGATTTATGGATTTTTAACTATATTTTTTTCTGACTTTAACATTAAAATTAGAGCGAAACTAACAAAACTTCTTCGTAGCAACTTTTGATGAAATTAAAGATTTCATTGCCAATTTTTTTATTCTACGTTTCGTCTTCGAGCAACCATCATCAACTTCATTTTTTTCAAATACGGCCCTGATTTTCTGATGTCAAATTTTATGAGCCCTTTTTATTCTGAATTCAACAATGTACAACACATTATGGTTTAATTACGTTTCGACCCTTTTTTGGCCATCATCAAAGAATTTTTAAGATACGGACCTGTATGTCTCACAGTTTTGTAAAAAATATGTACATACAGTATAAGTTGGGCAATTTTTAAGTGCACCACAAGAGTTTTACGAATCTGTTAGATGATGAGCAACGAAATCTTTAATTTCATCAAAAGTTGCTACGAAGAAGTTTTGTTAGTTTCGCTCTAATTTTAATATTAAAGTCAGAAAAAAATATAGTTAAAAATCCATAAATTCAGTTTTTTCAAAATAACTCAAAAATGGAAAATTATAACAAGGATTTCTAGGCGCCATTTTATTGATCCTTTAATTACCCAACTTTTTTCCCATTTAACCAAATCCGTATCTCTTGTTATTTCCAATATCCCCATACTGGCCCTCCTTATCTTGGACACGTTGTATAATAACTTTTGCGGTTTCTTGTTTCTATTGGAGTATCTTTTAAAGTTCACGTTGTTTCCTTAATCTTCATTTACTTAACATACTCATAAATGTATGGGTTGACCTTTCTTGTAAAATTCTTGGCGTTGCACAAATAATTTATTATTGTATCTGTCAAGAAGAAAATCTTGGAAGTATGGTAATGGCACGATTTTTTTTATCTGCGATCAACAATCATTTATTTAGATATAGTACTCGTGAAATTCTTTCACATGAAAAGTTGTTTCATCATTTAGATAAATCAAAAGAAAGCTCATTAAAAGACTTAATTTTCAAACTTTGGAGACCTGTATATATCGCTGTTTGCAAAGTTCGTACATCACATGCGAGATCACGCAGTGATTTTAAAACTGCAATTATTGATGTTTTCTTTTACCTAGGTAAAAGTTTGTCATGTGTGTATACGTTACAATTTGAGAAAGACAAAGCTGACATTATAGTTAATAAGTACATATAACAAAAAAATTATTTCCTGTATTATTGTCTTTACACACTTTTATTGTTTTCTTTTGAGAAAACTGTTGGACGTTCACGCTAAATTCATATAATGCGTATATATTTCGATTTTATATCATATTTATAAAGTTATCAACCGATGTTTTTATCCAATGTTTGAGTTAACAACGTTTTTCTACAAAAATTATTGATACAAAATCGATAAGAGGAAGGGAAGGAATTGAAGAAGAAGGAGGGGGAATAGCCGCGGATTCCTGTGCCACCCTTAATTTCTGGGCTTTGTATAATAATCCGGGGCCTGAGTATAAGGTTGTGTAGGATTTTGATGTGCCCTAATTTTTATTCGTGGAATGGATAGAGGGTGCCATGACAATTATTTATCACTCAGGTGATGAAGTGTCACGTGGTACATTTTCCTGCAATACTGACATTAAATATGGCGCATGACTTTTTGTAACTATGCGCACTACTTCATGACATGTCGACGTATTTTCGAAAAAGAAGTGTCAAAATCGAATAAAACTATACTTCGGAATCCAGTTGTGCCATTATTTAATTAATACATTGCAATACACCGGTAAAATTGATAATTTACGCATTATTTTTAAAATTAATTTGAAGTTTTATAGTTGCCTGCTATTATGGGTCCTATAAAGCTGAAACGGGTGCCAAAAGAAGAGAAAAGCACCCGCAGCGAACTGAAAACATGCGTAATATGCAACAAAAGTGACAGAAGTGTTGTAAGTACAGCAAATGGTCGGGAAAAAATCAAAGCAGCGGCTGTAATTAGAAATGATATAGTTGCTAATAGGCTTAAATTTGTTGGTGCTGATAGTGAATTTTATTACCATGTGACTAATAAGTGTTACAAACAATATTGTCATAAAAGATTGTTGGAAAAATATGAAGAGGACTCAGATGTAGAAAACGAAGATCCGAATGTCCAGGTCAAAAAGTTGCGAATGTCAGACAGAAAACGGATGCAGCATACCACTTCTGTGTCAAATAAGGATATATCAACAAGGTATTTGTTATGTGTAGTCTGCAACTGTTACACCCACAACAAAATTTACGAAAAGTTCAGAATAAGCGAAACTCCGAGAGCTAAAATATTTTTGAAAGCTACATTGTTATTTCAAGATGATGTGTTCACAAGAACATGCGACTTGCAAGATGTTTACAGTATATTTGGTGCAAACATTTATTGTCACAAGAGCTGCATTAGCAGTTACATACTCAAATATCAACGGAAATTAGACTCAAAAGGTTCAAACACGTCACTGGTTTCGCAAAAGATGGAAATATTTTCATCAGTGGCAAATGACATCGAAAATGGTTTGAATCAGGGCTTTGGATATACTTACACTTAGTTATGTCCGCGATAAATTAAACATGGAAAGTGAAAACCTTGTGTTCCAAAATAAGGAATTGAAACTATTCTTGTTAAACTACTTCGGCGATAACATTATCTTTTCAAAGCCAAAGGAATGCAACAAACCTGTAATGTTTTATTCCGCGTTACTTTCAATTGATGAAGTTGCAGATGTGATTCGAAGCTGCAATCCGATCACAGAAACAGCAAACCTATTTCGAGATGCACTGCAGAGTCTTGATTTTGACCTTAATGATAGGTTTTGTGATGTGCAAGACATGAGAAATGCGTCGTTGTGCAATAAAGTGCCGAAAGTATTTGTCAGATTCTTTGCCACATTGTTCAATATAGATGCAAGTGACATTGAAAAGTCGGATATGGAAGAGGAATTGAACGCGGAAAATGAGGAATCACCAAAATGGCATTTAAAAATTCAAACACTAGTACAAATTATGTATTATAACATCCACAAAGGGCGTAAAAAAACTCCTTTACATGTCATGGCTGGCCAAGCAATCCACGAAAGGTGTAAGAGTAAAACTTTAATAACGAGTTTTAATCATTTGGGCCTCAGTGTTAGCTACAATGATGTTATGCGACATCATCACAACATAGCACAGTATGCAGTGAAAAAAAGGTCTGATGATGTTCCTCTCCCAAGCCATTTCGACTCTAAAATGTACACAATTGGAGCTTTTGATAATTTTGACCACGAAGAGGCGACATTATCTGGATTAGGAGGTACTCATGATACCGTTTGCGTACTTTTCCAGGACCAACCAGACAGTATCCCTCGCAAGCCATCCATATCGGATAGTGAAGTTAACCGTGGTCCTAAAACCTTTAAACAGACTCTTGAGTGTCAAAATTTACAGCCGTATATCAAACCTGCAAAACGACCTGACCTTCCAATTGATTATCGCGTGGAAGAGAATATATTTTCTATGACCGAAGATGAAAGTACATTTTTTGAAAACCTGGACAAACTGTGGTTGTTTACAAGGATTGCACATTGTACATCGCAAGATATTATGACATCATCCAACTTGGGACAACCAGTACCATCTTGGGCTGCTTTTAATGCAGCACTTTCCACCGAAAAGCTGCAGAAGAAGCAAATTGGATTTTTACCAGTTATACCCTACCCAGTAACTAAACACGAAACTGTGTATACTGCACTGTGTAACTTCAACAAGATCTTGGATCAATTAAACCAATTATTTTTACCTGTAGCCTGTGATGAAGCTGTGTATGCGATTGCACGAGAAGTTCAGTTATGTAATCCCAGTAAATTCCCCAACATCATACTTATTTTGGGATCATTTCACACGGCCAAAGTTCTGCTTCATTGCCTAGGGAAGTATCTGAAAGGAAGCGGAGCTTCGAACGCATTCATTGATTGCTCAGTATTTGGAATCAACGTTACAGAATCTGTTTTAAGTGGAAAACATTATATTAGAGGGGTCAAAGGGATGTTTATGTTAGGTGAAACTATGTTTCGCTTGCAAGCCCTATCTTTTTTTAAAAAATATGGTTTAGAGTCGTACGAATCTGATATCAAGAAACTTCGCCAACTCCAGGAAAAAGTGTCAAACCTTAATTTAAAGGATCATGAAAGTTTTGAGTTAAGTATAACTTTCAAATAAACGGATTATTAAAAGATTTTGAAGCCTTTATTGAAGAAGGAAGGCAGTGCTCAGAACAGTTTACATATTGGGATAACTTTCTACGGCTGCTCTCACTGTTAAGGAATATGATCAGAGCAGATAGAGAGGGACTCTGGGAATTGCATTTAGATACAATTCAGAAGCTTCAACCTATATTTGCAGTGTTTGATTCTGTGAACTACCAACGTTGGAGTTCCTTATACTTAGAAGATATGAGAAGATTGAAAGAAGTAGCACCAGAAGCTTATGACATGTTCATGAAAGGGAAACACGTTGTCAAGAGATTTGATCGTAAATTCACAGCCGTTGCAGCTGATATGGCTCTGGAACAGACTATAAATAGATCTCAGAAGAGTTCATCTGGAATTGTAGGCAGCACAAAAAGAAAGCAATTTGTAGCACAATGGGAACTTATATATCATGAAATTTTGATGATTACAAACTATTTTAGAGAAATAACGGATTCCATAACGCTAACTCAAGATTTGAATATACACCACGAATTTTCAACAAAGAAAACTCAGGATGCAAATGCAATAGTGGTGACAATGCTGAAATACGTATTACAAAAAGGCAGCCCATTCGAAGTTCATCAAAATCCACTACATAATTTAGTGACTAAAGCTTTAGTACCAGATTCCACCAAACAAAAACTATTGAATGTTTGGAAAATAAGCGACGATTTATATACTAAATTTCGCCAAACGCGGTACATCGATAAAACTGTTCGTATATCTGCCACAATTAACAAATTTCACATGCCTAATTTTGATACTTTACGAGAAAAGGAGGCAGTTTCTAAAGGAAAAACGCAGAAGAAACAAAATAGTGTCGCCCACCGTTTTATGCAAATCGCCCAAATTCGTGGTTATGATATGCAGGATATGTTTAGATACGAGATTTCTGACAAATGTATGTTATTTGATGAACATGATCTTCTTGTAAAATCTCAGAAAAGTGGCCTCATAAAAGAACTGGAAGCTTTTAAACCTACGAGAACCGATTTTAATACATCCGGGACTGTTCTTCAAAATGCAGTTTTTCATACAAGTGACACAACATGCTTTATTATGGACGTTATGAACTGCTTACGAAAAGTCGTCAATAAAGACAAGGAAAACTTCGGGGCGGTGGCAGCAGCATATTCTTCGTACGTTTCAAGAATAGCAACAAGCTCAGGAAGAGTCGATCATATTTTTGACAGTTACTATGATTATTCTCCAAAAGATTCCGAGAGAATACTTAGAAGAGGTAACAATGTGGTAGATATAGCAGAAGTTTCTGAAAGGGTGCCTTTACCTGTTCAGTTAAATACATTTTGGCTATCTATAATGAACAAATTGCTTTTGCAGCGGTTCATTACCGATTATTTAAAAAATTCTTGCGAACGAGATACAAAAAACACCATTCATATGTTAAGCGCTTTTTCTGGCACTGAAGACAGTGGTATAAACGTCAAGACCATATCCATACAAAATGGAATCGAACACAATCATCCAGATTTGGATCGTTCTTATATAGAAGAGGCAGATTTCAGAATAATGCTACACGCAGAACATGCCGCAAAAGCGGGTTTCAACAAAATTGTTTTGGTCAGTGCAGATACTGATATAATGGTTTTAGCTTTGTTTCTGTTGATATTACTTTATTTAACTGAAAAATGAATATCATGTGTAAGCAAAACATATAAAATAGATTTATAAGCATGTGAAACAAAATAGCTTTTTTTTGTATGCCATTGACAACTGAACTACTACATATTCATACTGTCATTTTAGATACAGTTACAGTAAAACACAGAATGGACACTCTGCAAAACAAATAATTTTTCTTTTCTTCTAACACTTCCTCCAAAAGAAAAATACACTTAAACATTCTTTTGTACACCAATTTCTTCACGCAATAACTGAAAACGAACACGCTCAAGCGGTTTCGTTAACAAGTCAGCTAACTGGTTCTCCCCATTGATGTGCTCTAGTCCCAGTTCACCATTTAAAAACCGTTCACGTACATAGAAGTGTCGAACCTCAATGTGCTTAGACCTTCGATGGTATTCTGGATTTTTGGCTAATTTTACTGCGCTAGCATTATCAATGTAGAGTGTAGGAGGCAAATCATGTTCAGGCATATCGGTCAATTCGAACAGTAATCGCTTCAGCCAAACCAATTCTTTTGCTCCTTCACTTGCTGCGATTATTTCTGCTTCAGTGGTGGATGTTGCTACTACTTTTTGCAACTGGCTAGTCCACGATATGGCTCCATTAGCAAATTTTGCTACTATTCCAGTTGTCGAACGTCTCGTTCTTTTATCACCAGCAAAATCAGAATCGCTATAAACTTTTAGGTTTTCTTTTCCATTGTAAAAGATACCATAGTCCGCTGTACCTTTTAAGTATCGAAATATTCGCTTCACTTGATTCCAATCTTGAACAGTTGGGTTTTCCATACTTCTAGCAGCTTTATTCACTGCGAAGGCAATATCTGGACGAGATGCTGTTGTAAGATACATGAGACAACCAACTGCCTCTCGATACGGAACTTTGGAAGAAATTGCTTCAATTGTCTCACTTTCTTCTCGACCAATTGGAGTTGAAACTGCGTTAGATTCGCCCATTCGAAATCTTTCCAATATTCGATTTGTATAATTTTCTTGACTCACCATAATCGATCCATCTTCACTTTGCTTAATCTTCATGCCAAGAAAGTTGTCAAGGGATCCTGTCGTCGTATGAAATTCCTGTTGTAGTGTTTCCAAAAACTTAACGATTTCTTTCTTATCACTGCCAACAACTAGACCATCATCGACATAGATTGCAACATAAAGCCTATTATTGTTGCGCTTACGGTAGAAAAGACATGGATCAGAGACACTGTTCTTGAATCCATCTTTCTTCATAAATTCCATAAAACGCTTATTCCAACAGCGTGGCGCTTGTTTCAGACCATACAGGCTTTTTCTTAAGAAACAAACACGCCCACTGCCATCCTCAAAACCTTCTGGCTGTTCTAAATACACGTTTTCTTCAAGTACACCGTTCAAAAAAGCTGTCTTTACGTCGAACTGTTTCAGTTTCATGTTTTCTGCAGCAGCTACGGCCAATAGAGTACGAATGGTGTCATAGCGGGCCACAGGACTAAACGTTTCTTCGTAGTCAATCCCTTCTCTTTGGACATAACCTTTGGCTACTAAACGAGCTTTAAAGCGAGTGCTACCATTACTCGCAGTTTTCCGGCGTAAAACCCAACGATTTTGGAGAATTTGTACATCTTTCGGACGTTCCACTAACAACCATGTGTCATTTTCCTTTAAAGAATTAATTTCTTCATGAACAGCCTGCAACCACTGTTCTCTTTCAGTCGATTGCAATGCTTCCGAATATGATTTTGGATCTTTGCATTCATCAGCGACAACTTGCATCATATACAGAAATTCATCGCTTTTCATCCAGTCTGGTTTTTTATGTTTACGTTTGCTTCTTCGAGCTCCTTTGCTTTGTTTTTCCAAACAATATCTTTCTTCGTCTATCGGATCTTCTTGCTTCTCAAAATTTTTATAAGCTGGACTTCCTCCAGAAGTGGACCCTGGGTTGAACTCTTCATTTTCACTCTCGTTTTCACCTAAATCTTGACTTACTTCATCATGGTGGTTGGCTTCCTCCAGCTCTTCTTTCAAATTAAATGGCACGCTGGACTGATCTTGTGTTTTCTTTTCTCCAGAAACTTCAAAGTCCACAGTATCATTCCACAGATTGCAGACAACTTCCGGTTTAAATTTCACATCGTGACTAAGGACTACTTTTTTCTTGGACGGAATCCAGACTCGAAACCCATCCTTGTCATTGACGTATCCAACAAGATGTCCAAAAACAGCTTTATCGTCAAACTTTGAACGAAAGTTTTTATTCACGTGGACATAACACTTAGTGCCAAAAATTCTCAAGTGATCAAGTCTGCCCACTGGTCGTCCATACCATAGCTCATACGGAGACGTGTCTTTAACTGATGATTTTCCAGTGCGATTCAAAAGGTATGCTGCAGAGTTACAAGCTTCAGCCCACAACCCTTTTGGCAATTTGCTTGGGTTTAACATAGACCGAGCCGCTTCAACGATAGTTCGGTTTTCACGTTCCGCAGCGCCGTTTTGTTGAGGTGTGTAGGGCGGTGTGATACAATGTTCTATTCCTCTATTTGCGAGCAATTCAGATACGTTTTTGTTATCGAATTCTCTACCACCGTCGCATCTTAATCTTTTAACAACATGTCCGTTAGTTTGAGCTTCGTTCAAAAATTGTTCAAGTACATTGTTCACTTCACTTTTGTGTTTTAAAAAGAAAATTCGACGAAATTTACTAAAATCATCCTTAAAGCATACGTAATAACGCGCACCTCCAAATGACACCGTGTTCATAGGTCCATTTACGTCTGTATGAATCAGCTCGCCAGTAACTGTTGGTCGATTCACTCGCTGTTTGAATGATAATCGATGCATCTTTCCTAGCGCACATCCATCGCAGAACTCTTCTGTGGAACCTTCCACGTTGATTCCAATTTGTTTCAACACGCCCCTTACGTGCTGCTTATTCTGATGACCAAACCTTTCATGGTAAACTTGTAACGTTTCGGACCCTGAAGCCAAATTCACCTGAACGATGGTGTCCGGTTTTACAACACGCATGTCCAGTATGTACAGGCCATTACTCATATATCCATTCATTACAATTCTTCCAGTAATTTTGTCTCGAATTTTCACACCTCTATCGTCAATCATCGTGATGTATCCATTCAGTGCAGCTACTTTCACAGAAAACAGATGCGCACTTGCATCAGGTACGTATAAAACGTTTCGCATTTCAGCATTATACCAATCACTGTTTAGACGCACTTGGATCTTTATTGTCCCCTGTCCATACGCTTGCATGCTTGTGTCTTGTTTTCCAAGGGAAATTACTTCAGGAACATCAAATTTTGTATACGAAGAAAAATAGAGTTTATTTAGAGTAATATGCTTAGACGCGCCACTGTCACAATACCATCTATCTGCATCCATACAATGTTCGATTGAAGCACCCATAGCATGCGAAATAAATACAGCATTATTATTTAACTGCTTACCAGTGCTGCAATTTGTATTCTTCTGAGGACACTCTGCTGCCCAATGACCCAATTGTTTGCACTTATGACATGGAAATTTTTGCTTGGCTCGTTCCATTTTCTTCGATTTTTCAGAATTTTCTTTCTTGAATTGCTGCGTCTTTCTTTTAGATTCACCTCGTATGACAAACGCGGTTGCTTCGGTCACACTTTGGTCACGCAACTCAATGGTACACAACTTTTCAATAAGTAAATTTAAACTTTGATTTTCTGGTGGAATTGTGTCCCACAGATCTTTAAAATTATCATACTCCTTTCCCAATGTAGATAAAATTCGACCATTTAAAATTCGTTCGGATAAAGTGTTCTCTGCGTGTTTTCTCAGTTCGTCATTTAAATCCACAAATAACTTTTGCAATTTTGCAACGTGCGTGCTAATGTCTTCTTTTTCATCACGTTTAACGCGGAAAAATGACTCAATTAGCATATTCAGCCTTTGCGTACTGCTACGTTCAAATCGCGCGCGTAATTTGTCCCAAATTTCTTTCGCGTGGTTACACGTTAATACGAGCTCAGACACCGGTTTACTTAGCGCACTTGCTAATAAACTAGCCACTTTCGCATCATCTTTTTGCCATTCAACGAATAATGCCTTTTGTTCATTTGTCGGTTCCGCTGGCAACTGGACTTGTTCGCGGGTACCATCCACAATGTTTTCTAGTCCATACGAACGCAACACCATCGATATATGCCACTTCCACTTAGCCCAATCATCAGGCCCTTCAAGTTTTTCTACATTTACTTTACAGTCATTGTTTGAAGCCATTTTTTTTTCTTTCACTTCAGTTTACACACACGGGTTTTTTTTCACAGGCACATACAACCGTAAAACAACAAACACTTTTCAGCTTTCACGTGACCTGGGCGCCATAACCTGTTGATATTACTTTATTTAACTGAAAAATGAATATCATGTGTAAGCAAAACATATAAAATAGATTTATAAGCATGTGAAACAAAATAGCTTTTTTTTGTATGCCATTGACAACTGAACTACTACATATTCATACTGTCATTTTAGATACAGTTACAGTAAAACACAGAATGGACACTCTGCAAAACAAATAATTTTTCTTTTCTTCTAACAGTTTCACTGGAATAAACTTCGTTGTCTGGGATTGGAGGAAATGTGGATACGCACGGGTGTTGGAGATACAACTCGATTTTTGCCTGTTCATACAATATCTTTGAATTTGGGCCACGAGCTCTGTTCTTTATTGCCTGCCCTTCACGCATTATCTGGAGCAGATTATACAAGCAAAATTGGGACAAAAAAGTCAGCTTTATCAACTGCTTCGACAGTCTACCTAAGTCGGTTTGGAGTTTCCGCAAACGCAGTTGATATTGAGGAGAGCCTAAAGCCAGCGGAAGAATATTTAGTGCAAGTGTTGCGCAAAGGTGTCCCCTGTAAGACGTTCGATGAACTACGATATTGGTTATTTCGACATGGAAAAAATGTCGATGTTGATGTTTTACCACCAACAAGCAGGTGTATTAGGGGACATTTACTGAGAGCTTACTTTCACACCTACTTGCAGAGGCATTGTATTGAAGAGGATCTCACTCAACTGGATCCCCATGAATTTGGCTTTGAGGAGGTTGATAATAACCTACTTCCACAAAAGAACATAAAACAATACCCAGATAATTTCGTTGGTGTATATTCGTGCATAAAATGTGCAACTAAAACATGCGTATGTAGAACAAACTAAATTTCTTGCTGCCCATTTTGCAAATGTAAGAGTGTAGAGGATCCGCATTGTAAAAATAAATATATTAAGTAGTCTAAAAATTTGTGAAAATTTTGTTAAAATGTTATTGTTTATGCGATAATTTATTTCTGTTGAATAATTTATGATTTATGAATTATATTGTGTTTTCTTTGTACATTTAAAATTTAATTCACGTGAAAATACAGGAATACTTGAATATTCCTACTCCAAATTTCATATAATAATTATATTATATTATATTTTACTATATGTTTTAAGAAGTATCAGTATAGGTACTTGTTTTATATACTTTATAGCCTAATATATAAATGAAAATAAAGACAAGTTCGCCGCCGCGCTCGCCGTCATAGTTGATGACGCCATTGTGGGAAAATGTACCACGGGGGAATCAATCACCCAAGTTAAAATGTTTTGTTATAACTCACTTATAACATTCCACGAATCAAAATTAGGGCACATCAAAATCCTACACAACCTATATTCAGGCTCAGGACTATAACAGGCAACCAAAAAATACACCCAATTAAAGCGCTCTGAATAACAGCTAAAATTTTAATCGATCAATGCTACTATAACGAGTTATTTATAATTTATTATTAACAGACAGTATAGTAATAACGACATCCTGCAGTTAGTTATGGGAGAACAAAATGTCAATGTCACTCTAAAATTGATTCATGAATAAAGGATTTTTTGAGAGATTTCGAAATGCGTATTTTTATTGAAGGTATAGCATCTACAACTGTAATTAATAGTTACCTCTCATGATTTACAACATAATGACAGTGATCTGCAAAACTATGGGGTACAATGCGGTGTGAAAGGCAATTTACAAAACAAATTTTATTCAAATGATATAGAATGTTTTAGACACGAATTCTAGACTGTATAAGTTTGGGCGTGAAACTATCTGTCTGAAAAGTCGTTTGCACATAAACAAATTTTGCATAACACTATGTACATACTTAGGTATACTTTATACAGGTCAGGTCCGTGTAAAACAACGAAGCTAGCGTGTGCCCAGCGAAAATGGGACATCCTGTATAAACGACAATAATTTTATATGAAGATTTTCATTTGAGAAGGGATTTATTTAATTTATCTTCCCCTAAAATGTATAGTAAAGACAGGAGAGAGGTACTTCAGAGCGCTGGACCACCCTGTATGCATGCTATATTAATTTTTATTCTGAATGAAGTCTTACAAGTAAGACAGGACTTTCTAAATTAAAAATATAGGTATATGTTAAAGATAAATGAATATTATAATTTTATGTGAGAACAGAGTCGAGAGAAATTAGATAGGTACATTCAGAGTTTTTATTGTTAAATGTCGATATAATTGAAGTGAAAATTATCTTAGGAATAGTCGTTGTAAGTAGGTTCCTTGCATTCCGCTTATAGAGAAACAGCGTAAAACATTTTTAAAAATTAGGAAGCACTGTGTTTCTTGTTTTGGAATTTTATAACTTGGTGATTTTAAAACTGTTCTCAGTATACACAGGGTCGCATTTTTAAGCGGTTGATTGCATGATGTGCTCTCAAATTCAACAATAAATTATCCAAAGTGCACAATTTGAGCTACATTTCACTATTGCAATATTACATTAAGTGCAATAATTATGCTTTTACTAATTTATTAACTTAATTATATGTAGTAATACTTCTCTCCCTCTGGCCAGTCACGGACGCATGAGTTTTGCATCACTTTTATCTTTTATTATAAAAGTTACAGTAATTATTATCTTTTAAAAAATTTAATCTGTAATAAACGCAATTTCCTTATAAATGAGAATACAAAACAAGGTAAGATCAAACACTATTTCCGTTAAGTAAATATACTATTACTAAATGCGATAAGTTATTCATGGATGTAATAGACTAATTATCTACGTCCTTTTTAATTTGAAATAAAAACCGCTATTTTTGCTTCAAGCAGTACAAAAATTATTTTTACAAGCAGGCTGTTTTCAGTCAAAAGAAAATCAGGGAAGCAGCAAACATTAAATTGAAATTTGCATAAGTAAAAGAATTTTTCCATCTTGACATAAACATTTTTCGAATAATTTAATTTGAAAATCGTGAAAGTACATAATTAATAAAACATCATCTATCCGTTAAAGAAGTTGTATTATATTAATAAGCGCTGAAATGTCACGGTCATGTTACATAAAAATTCTCGACATAACTGGATGACTATAATATAATAAGCAAAACAATAAATCTGCGAAGAATTCATCTATAGCTGTACGAAAACATGGTTGGACGCGTACCTCCATCCTTTCCTATCATGAGCTAACCTACACATTTCCCTAAAAGTAGAACATCCTACATCCCCAACTATTTGAGAGCCGTAATCTAATCTGGGCCTACACCTACCTCTTTTTATCCCTATATCTCCGACTCTAGTATGTCGCGAACTATTCCTTCGTGTCTTAGAAGGTGTCCTACCATCTTATCCCTCCTATTCTTTATTTTCTTCCATACTTTTCGCTTTTCCGCAACTTCTTTGTTTTATATCTCTAGTGCTCCTACCATCGCGAGTTTGACTTGCTCAAAGACATTCTATACTAATAGACACCAAGATCCCATGTATTCGGCATACGTACCTTATTTCCAACATAAAAGACGTGCCTTTTTCTCTCCCACTTTTTCTACCTAATTTTGCCGTGTTAACGTCATCTCTCTTTGGGCAAAAAGTCAAAATTATTTTTTTGGCGTAGCGCGCTAATTAAATTGCATGACATTTAAACGTCAAATCGCCTTGTCATTTGAATTTTTATTTTTCGTAAGGGAGAAGAAATTTTTATTACTGTCTACTGTTTATTGTTCTGTTTGTTGTTAAATGTTTCTATTTTGTGTTTTTCTGAACTGGTACCTAGTTTAAGAAATGGTTTCATATTGTTGTGTTTGTGGAGCCAACTCGAAAGATGGTACCCTCTCATTTCACAAGTAAGTTTCTTCAACACATACCAAAATGTACTAAAATACGGCGATTGTCACATATAAGTAACATCGATTCTGACAAGAAGCACCCAAAATACATTTCATTTTAGACTTACTTACTTACTTACTCGCTTAATAATTTACTTCAGCAGCTTCCTACTTATTTTAAAATACCTACGCTACATATTAATTTCTAAGACCATTTTCAACATGCCTACAACTCGATGCTTACTCTCCTAAAAGATTTAATTTTCTCGTATCTAATTTGACAACTAGCACTGACAACTCGGAAACTTGTGAAATGAAGGTTACCTAGTGAATGTCATATTTGACTTTTTGCCTTAAGAAAGATGCAAAATCAATCTTTGCGTGCTCCAAACGAAAACAGAGAATATTTTCTTGTCGCACGCATGTTTTCAGCTATATTAAATTGCATCTTGGTATCTATAGAAATAGAATATCTTTGGACTTGCTAAATAGGAAATTACGTCATAGTATTCAGGTCCAATTTATGAATTCCTTGATCGTCTAGGGAGTTTGCTTCTGAGACTATAGCCAACTCGTAGTCTTCTCTATCTCTTTCTCACTGATGTGACATCACTGAAGGGTAGATAAAGATAAAAGTCGTTGAAATGAAAATTAATCGCGTTGCCGGTAATGGCGTCCGTTCTGTTATTTACGATTAAGAAACGTATATAAACTGTTCAAACAATAACAGTTCTTAAGCGAAAATTTGTAAGTACACATGTACCTGCTTAGTATTAAATAAGTTTCAGCAATTTTTACAAACATCTCCGATGCTTATTTTCTTCAAAATAATATTTACCGCTAGTGTGTCCGACCTAGCTTATGGATTGTAAATTGTACATTTTTAATGAATTATTTATCAATTTTATACAAAAAACTTGTTATTTTAACTGAAGAGTTTCATATATTCTACGAGTATTGCCCGTTTTTACATATTGTACCAAATTCAAGTTGACGTGAAACATAACCTATAATTTTTTGTGTCGTAGAATCATGTCTCTGCCGCCATACTTATTGGGGCCCAATGCCTGGGCCACCATGATGGCCCAGCAGCATATTGCGGCAGCTCATGCCCAAGCGCAAGTGGCTGCTGCCCAAGCCCACGCTCACGCTTTGCAGCAACAAATACCACCGCCTCACCCAAAGTCCGACGTAATGACTGAAGACAAACTGCAAGAGAAGGGTTTGATAAAATAGGTACAGTATAGAAATTGTTTATTTCTTACGCGGCGTATTTTAGCTCAAAAGTGGCATCAGTTGCAATCTAAAAGATTTGCGGATAAGAGAAAGTTGGGTTTCGTAGATGCGCAGAAGGAGGACATGCCTCCTGAGCATATCCGGAAGATTATTAGGGATCACGGGGATATGAGTAGTCGGAAATATCGGCATGATAAACGTGTTTATTTAGGGTAAATTCCGCGAGTTCTTTAGGGTGTGCGGTGATTAATATAATGATTTTCAGAGCGTTGAAATATATGCCGCATGCTGTGATGAAATTATTAGAAAATATGCCCATGCCGTGGGAACAAATTCGCGACGTCAAGGTTTTATACCATATAACAGGAGCGATTACGTTCGTGAACGAAATTCCATGGGTAATAGAGCCGGTGTATATAGCGCAATGGGGGTAATACGTATTTTTATTTCTGGTTATTAACGTCTCTTTGTTATTGTGTTTCTTGTAGCACCATTTGGATTATGATGAGGAGAGAAAAGCGAGATCGTAGGCATTTTAAAAGAATGAGGTTTCCCCCGTTTGATGATGAAGAACCTCCTCTCGATTATGCAGATAACGTTCTAGATGTTGAACCGCTAGAGGCTATACAGATTGATTTGGACCCTGAAGAAGACGCTGCTGTGGCTAAGTGGTTCTACGATCACAACCCTCTTGTAGGCACCAAGTAAGTTTATATTGAAGTTTGACTGTTTTTTTTGCACTTTTTGTCGAAACAAGGACTTGAATTGACTCAGCAGATGTAATTTTAAATGGTTTTTTTTTCATCGCTACGAGAATGTATCGAATATTCGGTAATTATCAGGTGGTCGTCATATTTGGCTCCTTTATTGAATAATTCGGCTCCGGGAAAATAGGTTTATACAGAAAATCGTCGAGATTTGCTAATCGAATTGTATCAAATCGACAAACATTTGCCAATGTCGAAAGACGATTAAGCTGTCGGACATTTCGCAATTAGACGACTGACCAAACGGGTCTGTCCAAAACATCAAGAAATAGGATTGTAAGACACCACCAACTTCATCCATATCATATGTTCAAAAACACAAAAAAGTCAAGACTACTGTCAAATCGTCCACCGGCTGCTCACTCGATCTGAAAATTGAGCACAGTATTCTAAAATAAAAAAGCATGCGGGGAATTATATTTGTGATGTAGCATGGCAACATAACAAACGTCTTTCAATTTAAATTGTAGTTTGATCAGGCGTTAAAGTTATTTTTTCTTCAAACTTCAGAAAAACATGACATTTCACCCGACATTTCGCGACTTTTACTGCCAATATTTTATACGGAGGGAAAGTGTTTTTTTTTGCGATTCGTCTGTGTTGTTGGCCTCACAAGCTCAGCCGCCAAGCCTACAGACTCGTCGCTAAAAAGTGACACTTTTCCTCCTTATAAAACAATATACTATTTTCTTCAAACGCCAGATAAACATGACATTTTGCCACTGAATACATGAACTTAAAGTTCAACTTCATTGCCAAGGCAGTAAAAGTTACTTTTGCTGCCGCTTTCGCCGACAGTTGACGAATTACCTGATCTTTTCAGATATCTGGATATTTCACGGTTTGTATTGAGTAACAAAAAATTAGAAACGTCATGTTTTTCTGACGTTTGAAGAAAAGAGCTAATTATTTTGAATTCTTAACCTATTTACAACGTTTGGAGAAAAAATGGATTATTTCATTTGGAGGAAAAGTGTTTTAAACGGTTTTATTAAACGGTTTTATATTTAGCTTGTGTGGGTCAAATCTAGTAATTGAAGTTTTACCCCCTTCCTGTTGACCGATTGATCTGAAATTTGGTACACACCTTTAGTTGTGATGACAGTACAATTATGCATATTCAGTATCATTGTAAATCCAAGATGGCCGCCGCCACAAAACTGCGGATTAGATATTTTTTTCAACTCCCCCAATATGGGTATCAAATGAAAGGGCTTAACTTAGTAGAATACAATACACCATGAAAAATCCAAAATCCAAGATGGCCGCCACCACAAAATGGCGGATTACTTTTTTTTTCAATCCACTCACTATGGGTATCAAATGAAAGGGCTTGACAAGTAGAACACAGTACACTTTAGAAAAATAGTAACAAAACAAAAACAAACAAAAAAAACTAAAAACTTGAAAATAAAATAAGTAACAAAAATTTTTTAAATTAAACGGTTTTATTGTAAAGAAACATAATAATGATGCAGATAATGTACTAAAAACTAAAAAATAATTAGGTAGGTACCAGTCATCACACCACTCTCCTCATCAATCTAGAGCATTGATCAGACTAAAATAAAATCGTGGGGGCGAGTCGAATTTCTATTATCTACAGTCAACCACTCATAATCATTATAGGTATGCTTTGGATGCATCTTCTCAATAGACAACATCGCAGAACGATCATTTACATATTTACTCAGTTTACTCTACGCCCCACGATTTTATTTTAGTCTGATCAATGCTCTAGATTGATGAGGAGATAGCATTGGTGGGGATAGCAATGTGATATTGGAGGGTGTGTCAGCCCTTGCCGACGGTGACACTAGTGATTTGTGTTCTTCCAAAAGTATGAATAGACTTTTATTATTTTATGCTAATGTGCAGGGTATTCGGGGGAAGGAGAGTAGCTTGTTTGTGACCCTAAATGACGTGGGTCTGCCTCATATTGTTTGCTTTTCGGAACACTAGCTTCACAAGTCTGAGCCTCTTGATATAGAAAGTTATTCTCCAGTCTCTGTTTACTCACGAAATTGCAGTATTAGGGGGGGCACTGCTATTTTGTGCCTGCGGGACTTAAATTTTTCAGAGTTTGTTGTGCCTGATTTGTCTATTGATTTTGTGTTTGAGTATTCCTGTGTTTTTAGTAGTGACTTAGATATTTATGTTATTTGTATTTACCATTCGCCTCAAAAGGATCTTAATGTATTTTTTGCTTCGCTTGACATTTTCTTGTCATCTGTGATGGGGAAATCCTCTCGAATTGTATTGACTGGGGACTTCAATATCGACTTTCGGGAGAACAATAGTACAACAAAAAAGCTAGCCGATTTGTTTCATGTTTTTGGCCTTGAGATGCATGTGAAGACTCCTACACGTATCACTGCCGACAGCTCTAGTATTATTGATTATGTTGTTTGTAATTTTCCTTCTGGTGAGAGTCCGTTGGCACTGGTAAACAACACTTGTTTGTATGATCATGCATTTTTGACCTTTTCTGTCAATGTATGTGGCTCACTGAATCATAAACCTATAAGATACGTAAGGGCATATAAAAAATCTGAGAATGTTAATTCATTTAAGGACGCATGTCTGAAGTATGAGAGATGTGATCCGAATATGTCTGTTGATTATCAGTTTGATCACCTACTTGCTTTCCTAGAGAGTTCCCATGATAGGTGTTTTCCTCTGAAGCATCACGCTAAGGTGAGTGAAAAACCATGGATCACACATGGTATACGTGTCTCATCTAGAAATAAAACTTGTCTACATATCTCGAGGAAATTTTTCACTGATTCAACATTTATCAAGGATTACTATTTTAAATATAAAAAAATCTTCAAGTCTACAGTCAGATTGGCCAAGTCCAACTACACTGGCGAGCATAAAATTAGGGTCACTTCAAAAATTCAACTTTTCTGATTATTTATTGTATCTTATTATTGTAAATGGATTTCGTTGTATACATATCTCTAAACAGGAATGTTTTAAAAAGAAAACGTTTCATTTTCTAATGTTTTTATTGAAAATTCGTAAAGAAGCAAATTTTAACAAAATTGTCTTAAAAATGTGTAGTGAGAAAAATGTTGGAATAAAACAAGGAACTGTTAAAATTTTGACCCCTAATAACGAGTGTTTCCTCCCCGTGCATTTATGACAGCCTGGAGGCGACGTGGCATGCTCTCAATTAAATTACGGATCACATTTTAGGGGATGTTATTCCACTCCTGTAGTAGGAGCTCCCTAAGATCCTGTGCGTTGGTGGGAGACGGCGTATGACTTTGTACACGTTGTCCTAGCTCATCCCACACATGCTCTATGGGGTTCAAGTCGGGACTCCGTGCTGGCCAATCAAATCGCGTAATTTGAACCTCATCCAAATAAACGCTAACAATCCTTGCTACGTGGGGTCGAGCGTTATCATGCATAAAAGTTGCATTTTCTCACAGAACCATCATAAAAGGCATGACATGATTTTCTACAACTTCCGTTACGTACCTATGCGCAGTTAGGGATCCATTGCCGATAAACACCAATTCGGTACGTGCGTCTGAAGAAATTCCTCCCCACACCATAACTGAACCTCCACCAAATGGAAGTCGCTCATCAATACAAGCCTGGGCATACCTTTCTCCGGGTCTTCGCCATACCCGCCGACGTCCATCCGACCCATTTAAACAGAAACGCGAGTCGTCTGAGAATAATACCCTCCCCCAATCGTCATTTGTCCATCCCAAGTGATCTCGAGCAAAGTTCAGTCTTGCAATTCTATGGCGACGGAGAAGTGGAGGACCCGTAGCCATTCTCCGCCAAGATAATCCAGCAGAACGAAGTCGCCTCCTAGCTGTCCATTCGCTAATGTTAACATTTCTGACTTCTTGGAGGAGATTTCGAAGCGAAACTACCGTAGCAGTCCGATTCCGTAAAGCCATGGACACAAGAAAACGGTCATCCCTTGGCGTGGTGGTTCTTTTCCGCCCTGATCCTGGTCTTCTCGTCAGCCTACCAGTTTCCTGAAATCGTTGGGATACCCGCTGAACTGTAGAAAGACTTACACCAACCGTTCTTGCCGTTACACGTTGCCCCCGACCATCTTGCAACAGCGCTATAATTCTGGCCGCCGTGACAGGATTTAAAGCCATTATAAGGAAATAAACGAAGACTACACTTTTCGACCGTCAAGTTATACACAGGAAAGTTAGTGAATAAATGAAGGAAATTGAAAAATAGACCCCGAGAAATAAGCTTCCAAGCAGCGCACCTGCAAGCATTTCCTAGAAATCGGAAATATTGAATCTTTGTTGTGCAAAAAAAACACAAAAAGCTTATAACAGTTCTCAGAAATGCAAGTGTTATTGCCTTCAAGAACTAATTAAATTTAATATTTTGAATTCTTAGAAAAATTGGCAATTTTCAAAGTGACCCTAATTTTATGCTCGCCAGTGTACATTAATTCCAGAGTTAATAATTCGAATAATAAAGACAGAGAACTCTGGAATATCATTAATACAAGTATGGGGAGGAAAGAATCTCGTAGTGATGTTCACCTATGTGTTGGCGATGCAGTGGTTGGGGATGTTGTGGCAGCTAATTGCCTAAATGATTACTTTCCAACAATTGCGCAGAGATTGGTTAGTCGAATACCAGCTGTTGTAACTACTGCATCTGATTTCTTGACCGCTAATGTTGCCAAGCAGAATGATACTTTTGTTTTTTTTTCCAACTGATGTCGGTGAAGTTGCATGTACTTTGAGACTTTTATCTAGAAAAGTTTCCCATAGGGACCGGATCCCTGCCATCATTTTTTCTTATTTAACTATTAATATTCATCTGTGTGTTGCTGATCTTATAAATAAGTCATTTTGTGAAGGCATTTTTCCTTCATCTTTAAAAAAAGCGTTTATCGTGCCATTGCATAAGGAGGGTGAATTTGTGCCAGAAAATTTTCGGCCGATCTCATTGTTGCCGACCGTTTCTAAGCTGATTGAGAGGCTGGTCAAAGCCAGATTTGTTAGCTTTTTGGACAAATGCTCTACCTTGTCCTGTTTGCAGTTTGGTTTCCGTAATAATAAGAGTACTGGTCTGGCCATTTTTTTCTTTTCTGGACCATGTATATGAGGCAAAAAACACTCACTGCAACTCCCAGTATATTCATGTTTCTGTGTTTCTCAACCTCTCTAAAGCTTTTGATTGTGTTGACCACTATTTCGTTGGAGAAGTGCTCATATTATGGATTCAGGGGTATTTCTGGGGGGTGGATTCGTTCTTATCTGATGGGAAGATGCCATGCCGTTTCTATTGTCAAAGCTGATTGTCAGAAATTTACATCTGACTCTGCTCAGTCTATGTATGGGGTGCCTCAGGGTTCTGTCTTGGGCCCACTTCTCTTTCTGTTGTACATAAATGATATGTCTTCTCTGCGCATTGGTGGCAAGTTCGTTCAGTTTGCTGATGACACCAATATAACTTGGTTCGGTAGTGATGGTCATGAGTTGCATGGCAGGATTGTGTCGGACATGTCGCTCTTGAGGTGTTGGTTTGCGGCGAACAGGTTGACTCTTAATCTAGATAAGACTTGTCTTATGAATTTCGGGCCTGGCGTATTGTTTGCCCTTTCTTCAGATGGTGTTATAATTTCATCCTTAAATACTACTAAATTTTTGGGTGTTTATCTCAACCATAGATTGAATTGGCAGGAGCACATTAAACACCTAAGTACAAAGTTGTCTAGATCCTGTTTTGCCCTTAGGACTCTTATGAATAATTACGATTTACTTGTGGCTAAAAATGCGTATTTTGCGCTGTTTGAGTCACATCTCCGATATGGTATACCTTTCTGGGGTTACTCCTCTGCCGAAAATTTTAATCATATCTTTCGATTTCAGAAGAAGGCAGTGAGAATTCTCTCAAGGCGTCTTTCTCGTACCCCTTCGAGGCCGCTTTTTGAGAAACTGAGAATGTTGCCACTGGCATGTATTTACATTTATGAGATAGCTGTTCTGCAGTTTCGGCTTAAGAATAATTGTGTCACGGGGGAACAGATTCATGAGCATTTTACGCGGTCTGCAGTGTTATTGTATCAGTCGAGGCCCTACTCGGAAAATTTTAAGAGAAGTGTAATATACAGGGTGTTTCAGAATAACTATTCATAATTTTCAGACGTTATAGAGGGCATATAATTAAACATCCTTTGATAATAATTTCCTTATAAAACAATATAATATAAGGTGACAGAAAAATAATATCCCTCCAATTCGCTAAAATTAAATCGCAGACATAACATTTTTCTAGGTACGTAAACGGACCAACCTATCGCAAGTGGAACTTGACGTTACCCATGATGGCCACACTATATCGCTTAGCAAATCAGTTACTTACTGATTTAGTCGATCAAAATTTCTTCTATCTCTTCGACACGAAGAGCTTTTTCACGGCGAAAGCTCTGAATATGGCTATCCCTGGTGGTCCAAAATTCGAGCCTCTCATCAAGGATAGTAACCCAGCGTAAGTCGCAGAATTAGTCCACTTTCGGTTGTGAGAAATTGTAATTTTAGGGATGAAGATTGGAACGAATTCAACGACATAAATAAAATTATAATCCGACAGCCGATCAGGACGGAATATAGGATCGCTTTTCCTTATTTATATAACAATTTGCCACATTTTGTACACCTCTCTTGGTAAGTCTGTGTAATCTTTGCCAATTTTTTCCCACGTCAGTTTTAATTTCACTCTTAAAGTTTTTACGGTGAATTTACTAGCGACGTGGTACATTATTAGTGGGAATTTTAATTTCTACTGTCAAGTTTCAATGTAGGAATTGCTGATAGTCACGCACAATCATCCTTTTGCTTGATAAAATGTTAATTTTTATCCTATCGTCCAGGTACCACACTCCCAACGTCGTGTATATCAAAACGGAAGATCCTGACTTGCCCGCGTTTTATTTCGACCCTCTAATTAACCCAATATCGCACAGACATGCTGTTAAGAGTTTAGAGCCGTTACCAGACGATGACGAGGAATATATCCTCCCAGAATTCGTTCAACCGTTCTTGCAGGAGACCCCTTTGTATACGGATAATACTGCGAATGGTATCGCTTTATTGTGGGCTCCGAGACCGTTTAACATGCGGTCCGGGCGATGCAGGAGGGCGGAAGACGTTCCCTTAGTTAAAACTTGGTATCAAGAGCACTGTCCGCCTGGACAGCCCGTTAAAGTCCGAGTTAGTTACCAGAAACTGCTCAAGTATTTCGTGTTGAATGCTCTCAAGCATAGATCTCCAAAGGCGCAAAAGAAGCGATATTTGTTTAGATCCTTTAAATCCACGAAATTCTTCCAAACCACCACGTTGGATTGGGTGGAAGCCGGGCTTCAAGTTTGCCGACAGGGCTACAATATGTTGAATTTGTTGATTCATCGTAAGAATTTGAATTACCTGCATTTGGACTATAATTTCAATTTGAAACCGGTGAAAACGTTGACTACCAAAGAAAGGAAGAAATCGCGATTCGGAAATGGTAAATCATTATTAATCGTCTTTGCGATTTCTTAGTTTTTCGTTTTAGCGTTCCATTTGTGTCGTGAAATCTTGAGACTGACGAAACTGATCATAGACTCTCACGTCCAGTACCGACTGAACAACGTGGATGCCTTTCAGTTGGCAGACGGTTTACAGTACATTTTCGCTCACGTTGGTCAATTGACCGGCATGTACCGTTACAAATACAAATTGATGAGACAGATTCGTATGTGCAAGGATTTGAAACATTTGATTTACTACAGATTCAATACCGTAAGTCTTTTGTGCTCGTTTTTCGTTTTCTAAGTTTATGGTTTTCTTTGTCCGTTAGGGGCCGGTGGGCAAAGGCCCAGGCTGCGGAATCTGGGCCCCTGGCTGGCGCGTTTGGCTATTTTTCATGAGGGGCATAACGCCTCTCCTCGAGAGATGGCTAGGCAATCTTTTATCGAGACAATTCGAAGGCAGACACTCTAAAGGTGTAGCGAAAACCGTCACGAAACAGAGAGTTGAGTCACACTTCGATTTGGAACTTCGTGCTTCGGTTATGCACGATATCATGGACATGATGCCTGAAGGTATCAAGCAGAACAAAGCCAGGACTATCCTGCAGCATCTTTCCGAAGCCTGGAGGTGCTGGAAGGCCAATATCCCCTGGAAAGTACCTGGTTTGCCGATTCCTATTGAAAATATGATTCTACGTTACGTTAAAATGAAAGCTGATTGGTGGACAAACACCGCCCATTACAATCGTGAAAGAATCCGCAGAGGCGCGACTGTCGATAAAACTGTGTGCAAAAAGAACTTGGGGCGACTCACCCGTTTGTACCTAAAAGCCGAGCAAGAACGGCAACATAATTACTTGAAGGATGGTCCGTATATTTCTCCCGAAGAAGCCGTTGCCATTTATACGACGACAGTGCACTGGCTGGAGTCCAGAAGGTTCGCTCCGATTCCGTTCCCGCCTTTGTCTTATAAGCACGACACTAAGCTGCTCATTTTGGCGCTGGAGAGGCTCAAGGAGGCGTACAGCGTCAAATCTCGTCTGAACCAGAGCCAGAGGGAAGAATTGGGGCTCATCGAGCAAGCTTACGATAATCCCCACGAGGCTTTGTCGAGAATTAAGCGGCATCTGTTGACGCAGAGGGCTTTTAAAGAGGTGAGTTTTCGGCGATATATGTCCTGGGCTCCTGATACATTAATGTTCGGTTAAAGTCAAAGGCAATCATATAAGTCACGTCTGATGTCATGCAATCATCTGATTTAAAAGTTTCACGTTTCAACTCGGAAAACAAGTTTGACTTGGGTATGTTCAGAATTTAAACTAACCCTTAAGGGTTAGATCACTGGCTACACAATAAAATGACACTTTTAACACTAACATCATAAATAACTATTTTCTACAAACACTATTAATAATACAATTTTTAACGTTTATTGTCGGTGTCAAAACCGTAAATTTAATGCACCAGTTTTAAAACTACTCACTTTTAACACTAGTGTTAAAAGAAATTACTTTTAAAACTGGTGCCTTAAATTTACATTTTTGACACTGACAGTAAACGTTAAAAATTGTATTTTTAATAGTGTTTGTAGAAATTAGTTATTTATGATATTAGTGTGAAAAGTAACACGTACATCATACAATTTTTTTCTACAAACACTGTTAAACAAGGCACTAAAGAGATCAAATATTTTATTAAATTCAAAATTTAAACCAAAACAATTCAAAATCTAGTGATTTGTGCTCAATTTTTTGTTGCCAGTTACATAGCAACCAAAGTTAAAGGTACTCACTTTTAACCCTAACAATAAAGAATTGAGCACAAATCACTAGATTTCGAATGGTTTTGCTTTAAGTTTTGAATTTAATAACATATTTGATATCTTTGGTGCCTTGTTTATCAGTGTTTGTAGAAAAACATTTTTATGATGTATGTACGTGTTAAAAGTGTTTTTATTTCGTTCGAAGGGTTAGATCACTGGCTACGCTCGTGATCTAATTTCCCTTCTCACACAATTAAATGACACTTAACACTAACATCATAAATAACTATTTTCTACAAACACTATTAAAAATACAATTTTTAACGTTCATTGTCGGTGTCAAAAATGTAAATTTAAGGCACTAGTTTTAAAAGTAATTACTTTTAACACTAGTGTTAAAAGTGAGTACTTTTAACATTGGCTGCTATGTAACTAACAATAAAGAATTGAGCACAAATCACTAGATTTCGAATTGTTTTGTACTCAATTCTTTGTTGTTAGTTACATAGTAACGAATGTTAAAAGTACTCACTTTTAACACTAGTGTTAAAATTACTTTTAAAACGAGTGCCTTAAATTTACATTTTTGACACTGACAGTAAACGTTAAAAATTGTATTTTTAACAGTGTTTGTAAAAAATAGTTATTTATGATGTTAGTGTGAAAAGTAACACATACATCATACAATTTTTTTCTACAAACACTGTTAAACAAGGCACGAAAGAGATCCAAATATTTTATTAAATTCAAAACTTAAACCAAAACCATTCGAAATCTAGTGATTTGTGCTCAATTCTTTATTGTTAGCGTTAAAAGTGAGTACTTTTAACATTGGTTGCTATGTAACTGGCAACAAAGAATTGAGCACAAATCACTAGATTTCGAATGGTTTTGCTTTAAGTTTTGAATTTAATAACATATTTGATCTCTTTGGTGCCTTGTTTATCAGTGTTTGTAGAAAAACATTTTTATGATGTATGGACGTGTTAAAAGTGTTTTTATTTCGTTCGAAGGGTTAGATCACTGGCTACGCTCGTGATCTAATTTCCCTTCTCACACAATTAAATGACACTTAACACTAACATCATAAATAACTATTTTCTACAAACACTATTAAAAATACAATTTTTAACGTTCATTGTCAGTGTCAAAACCGTAAATTTAATGCACCAGTTTTAAAAGTAATTACTTTTAACACTAGTGTTAAAAGTGAGTAGTTTTAATATTGGTTGCTATGTAACTAACAATAAAGAATTGAGCACAAATCATTAGATTTCGAATTGTTTTGTGCTCAATTCTTTGTTGTTAGTTACATAGCAACCAATGTTAAAACTACTCACTTTTAACACTAGTGTTAAAAGAAATTACTTTTAAAACTGGTGTCTTAAATTTACATTTTTGACACTGACAGTAAACGTTAAAAATTGTATTTTTAATAGTGTTTGTAGAAAATAGTTATTTATGATGTTAGTGTGAAAAGTAACACGTGCATCATACAATTTTTTTCTACAAACACTGTTAAACAAGGCACTAAAGAGATCAAATATTTTATTAAATTCAAATTTGAAACCAAAACAATTCAAAATCCAGTGATTTGTGCTCAATTCTTTGTTGCCAGTTACATAGCAACCAATGTTAAAAGTACTCACTTTTAACCCTAACAATAAAGAATTGAGCACAAATCACAAGATTTCGAATGGTTTTGGTTTAAGTTTTGAATTTAATAAAATATTTGATCTCTTTGGTGCCTTGTTAACAGTGTTTGTAGAAAAAAAATTTATGGTGTACGTACGAGTTAAAACTGCTTTTATTTTGTTCGAAGGGTTAGATCACTGGCTACGCTCGTGATCTAATTTCCCTTCTCACACAATAAAATGATGCTTTTAACACTAAAATCGTAAATAACTATTTTCTACAAACACTATTAAAAATACAATTTTTAAAGTTCATTGTCAGTGTCAAAAATGTAAATTTAAGGCACCAGTTTTATAAATAATTACTTTTAACACTATTGTTAAAAGTGAGTACTTTTAACATTGGTTGCTATGTAACTAACAATACAGAATTGAGTGCAAATCACTAGATTTCGAATTATTTTGAACTCAATTCTTTGTTGTTAGTTACATAGTTACCAATGTTAAAAGTACTCACTTTTAACACTAGTGTTAAAATTCCTTTTAAAACGGGTGCCTTAAATTTACATTTTTAACACTGACAGTAAACGTTAAAAATTGTATTTTTAATAGTGTTTGTAGAAAATAGTTATTTATGATGTTAGTGTGAAAAGTAACACGTACATCATACAATTTTGTTCTACAAACACTGTTAAACAAGGCACTAAAGAGATCAAATATTTTATTAAATTCAAAACTTAAACCAAAACCATTCGAAATCTAGTGATTTGTGCTCAATTCTTTATTGTTAGCGTTAAAAGTGAGTACTTTTAACATTGGTTGCTATGTAACTGGCAACAAAAAATTGAGCACAAATCACTAGATTTCGAATGGTTTTGCTTTAAGTTTTGAATTTAATAACATATTTGATCTCTTTGGTGCCTTGTTTATCAGTGTTTGTAGAAAAACATTTTTATGATGTATGTACGTGTTAAAAGTGTTTTTATTTCATTCGAAGGGTTAGATCACTGGCTACGCTCGTGATCTAATTTCCCTTCTCACACAATTAAATGACACTTAACACTAACATCATAAATAACTATTTTCTACAAACACTATTAAAAATACAATTTTTAACGTTCATTGTCAGTGTCAAAAATGTAAATTTAAGGCATCAATTTTAAAAGTAATTACTTTTAACACTAGTGTTAAAAGTGAGTACTTTTAACATTGGTTGCTGTGTAATTAACAACAAAGAATTGAACAAAAATCACTAGATTTCGAATGGGGAAAACCCGCAAATTTTGAAAATGATCCCATTGAATAGTTTACTATCCAAAACAAATTCCGCAACTTTCGTTTTTTGTATTTGAGACTTATATTCGTCATAATTAAATACGAAACATGCATCCCACTTGAAGCACAATATTTGAATGACGCTGTGACGTACGGGGCCTACAGATAAGGTAGGGATTTTAACATGCGCAAACCGATCCGTTAACACCCTGAGCCCCCGCTCATTCTTCGACTCCGCCCCACTTTATCCAGCGAGACGCGTTATACCACGACGCAACGGATAGGCCTCCTACGTCACAGAAAGCGCGCACTTTAGCCCTCCCGGTTATGCTGCTTTTCTAGTTGCATGTTTTTCTTTTAACGAGGCGCATAATCAAAATTTTTACGTGGTACGCTATTTATGTTCTATTTGTGCTTGATATTACAGTACTAAAAGTTATAAATTCGATTAAGCGGGTCTTCCCCATTGTTTTGGTTTAATTTTGAATTGAATAAAATATTTGGTCTCTTTAATGTCTTGTTTAACAGTGTTTGTAGAAAAAAAAATTATGATGTACATGTTAAAAGTGTTTGTATAAAATGACACTTTTAACACTAACGTCACAAATAACTATTTTCTACAAACATTAAAAATGCAATTTTTAACGTTTATTGTCAGTGTCAAAAATGTAAATTTAAGGCACCAGTTTTAAAAACGGTTTTTCAAACGTGAATCAAAATGTAACACGAGGCTACATTTGATTTGGCTTTCGTTGCCATGATACAACCAATCACAAAGTCAGTACCTTAGCAACGAAAGCCGAATTAAATATAGCCTCGCGTTACATTTTGATCCACGTTCGAAAAACAGACCCATTTACTTTTAACACTAGTGTTAAAAGTGAGTACATAGCAACCAATGTTAAAAGTACTCACTTTTAACATTGGTTGCTATGTAACTAACAATACAGAATTGAGTACATAAATCACTAGATTTCGAATTGTTTTGGTTTAAATTTTGAATTTAATAAAATATTTGGTCTCTTTAGTGCCTTGTTTAACAGTGTTTGTAGAAAAGAAATTGTATGATTTACGTGTTAAAAGTGTTTTTATTTTGTTCGAAGTGTTACTCGCTTACTACATACTTCTCACAAAATAAAATCACACTTTTAACACTAACATCATAAATAACTATTTTCTACAAACACTTAAAAATACAATTTTTAACGTTTATTGTCAGTGTCAAAAATGTAAATTTAAGGCACCAGTTTTAAAAGTAATTACTTTTAACACTAGTGTTAAAAGTGAATACTTTTAACATTGGTTGCTATGTATGTAACTAACAAAAATTGTTTGATGTACGTGTTAAAAGTGTTTTTATTTTGTTCGAAGGTTTTCTTTCTCACAAAATAAAATGACACTTTTAACACTAACATAAATAACAATTTTCTACAAACACTTAAAAATACAATTTTTAACGTTTATTGTCAGTGTCAAAAATGTAAATTTAAGGCACCAGTTTTAAAAGTAATTACTTTTAACACTAGTGTTAAAAGTGAGTACTTTTAACATTGGTTGCTATGTAACTAACAATAAAGAATTGAGCAGAAATCAAAAGTAGGTACTCACTTTTAACATTGGTTGCTATATAACTAACGATAAAGAATTGAGTACAAATCACTAGATTTCAAATGGTTTTGGTTTAAATTTTGAATTTAATAAAATATTTGATCTCTTTGGTGCCTTGTTTAACAGTGTTTGTAGAAAAGAAATTGTATGATGTATGTGTTAAAAGTGCTTTTATTTTGTTCGAAGGGTTACTCGCTTACTACATACTTCTCACAAAATAAAATCACACTTTTAACACTAACGTGTTTATTGTTAGTGTCAAAAATGTAAATTTAAGGCATCAATTTTAAAAGTAATTACTTTTAACACTAGTGTTAAAATAAAAATGACACTTAACACTAACATAAATAATTATTTTCTACAAACACTATTAAAAATACAATTTTTAACGTTTGTCAGTGTCAAAAATGTAAATTTGAGGCAGCAGTTTTAAAAGTAATTATGTACTTTTAACACTAGTGTTAAAAGTGAGTACTTCATGATGTTGGTGTTAAAAGTGTCATTTTATTTTGTGAGAAAGGAAATTAGATCACTCGTGACGCTCGTGATCTAAACCTTCGAACAAAATAAAAACACTTTTAACTCGTACATCATACAATTTTTGTTAGTTACATAGCAACCAATGTTAAAAATGAGTAGTTTTGATTTTGTGCCTAATTCTTTGTTGTTAGTTACATACCAACCAATGTTAAAAGTGAGTACTTATAACATTGGTTGCTATTGGTAGGCACAAATCAAAAGTACTCATTTTTAACATTGGTTGCTATGTAACTAACAAAAATTGTGTGATGTACATTGTTAGTTACATAGCAACCAATGTTAAAAGTGAGTACCTTAACATTGGTTGCTGTGTAACTAACAACAAAGAATTGAGCACAAATCTCTAGATTTCGAATTGTTTTGTGCTCAATTCTTTGTTGTAGTAACCAATGTTAAAAATACTCACTTTTAACACTAGTGTTAAAAGTAATCACTTTTAAAACTGGGGCCTTAAATGTACATTTTTGACACTGACTGTAAACGATAAATATTGTATTTTTAATAGTGTTTTCTCTACGCTATACGGACTACTAAATAAACTCATTAATACGTAGGCTTGACGAAAATCACTATATAAAATGATAGCTGCGACTTACAAAATATGCGGTTGACTTTATAGTAATCCACGATTTAAACCAGATGAACTCTGCCTATGTTATTTTGTATTTCATAGGTTGGTATTGAATTTATGGACCTCTATAGCCATCTGATACCAGTGTACGACGTGGAACCCCTAGAAAAAATTACTGACGCATATTTAGATCAGTATTTATGGTATGAGGCTGATAAAAGACGTCTCTTCCCGCCTTGGGTAAAACCTGCTGATACTGAACCTCCTCCGTTACTAGTATATAAGTGGTGTCAGGGCATCAACAACTTACAGGACGTTTGGGATGTTGCGGAAGGTGAATGCAACGTCCTTCTCGAGTCTAGATTCGAGAAAGTGTACGAGAAAATTGATTTGACACTCCTCAACAGATTGTTGAGGTTGATTGTCGATCACAACATCGCTGATTACATGACCGCTAAGAATAACGTCGTGATAAACTACAAAGACATGAACCACACCAACAGTTACGGGATCATCAGGGGTTTGCAATTCGCCTCGTTTATTACGCAGTATTACGGTTTGGTCTTAGATCTTTTGGTGCTGGGTCTGCAGAGAGCGAGCGAGATGGCTGGCCCGCCTCAGATGCCCAACGACTTTTTAACTTTCCAAGACGTGCCCACAGAAACGGCGCATCCTATAAGACTTTACTGCAGATACGTCGACAAGATACACGTGTTCTTCAGATTTACGGCTGAAGAAGCGAGAGATTTGATCCAGCGTTACCTCACGGAACATCCTGATCCTAATAACGAAAACATCGTAGGTTACAACAATAAGAAATGTTGGCCGCGTGATGCCAGGATGCGTCTGATGAAACACGATGTTAATTTGGGTCGCGCGGTGTTCTGGGACATCAAAAATCGACTCCCCAGGTCCGTTACCACGATTCAATGGGAGAATAGTTTTGTTAGCGTTTATTCGAAAGATAATCCGAATTTGTTGTTTAATATGAGCGGATTCGAGTGCCGAATTTTGCCTAAATGCCGAACGCAGCACGAGGAGTTCACTCACCGCGACGGTGTTTGGAATTTACAACACGAGGGGAGCAAGGAAAGAACTGCGCAGTGTTTCCTGAGGGTGGACGACGAAAGCATGGGGAGGTTCCACAATAGAGTCAGACAAATACTTATGGCGTCCGGTTCTACTACTTTCACGAAGGTATTTCTTCTTTTTTTCGCATTAACGTGTTTTTAAACTGTACTCCTCCAGATCGTGAACAAATGGAACACGGCCTTGATTGGTTTAATGACGTACTTCAGGGAAGCCGTCGTCAACACCCAAGAACTCCTCGATTTGCTCGTCAAATGTGAAAATAAGATTCAAACTAGAATCAAGATTGGTTTGAATTCGAAAATGCCGAGCCGATTCCCGCCCGTAGTTTTCTACACACCCAAAGAACTTGGCGGTCTCGGTATGCTATCCATGGGTCACGTCCTCATTCCACAGGTAAGAAAACCCCTTTTTTGTACCTTTTCACGTTTTGAAACTTGTATTTCTAACAGTCCGATTTGCGATGGTCCAAACAAACCGATGTAGGAATTACCCATTTCCGTTCGGGGATGAGTCACGACGAAGATCAACTGATCCCCAATTTGTACCGTTACGTGCAACCGTGGGAATCTGAATTTATCGACTCGCAGAGGGTGTGGGCGGAATATGCGTTAAAACGCCAGGAAGCCAATGCCCAAAACCGAAGACTTACTCTCGAGGATTTAGAAGATTCTTGGGACAGAGGTATTCCGAGGATCAACACACTCTTCCAGAAGGACAGGCATACGTTGGCATATGACAAAGGATGGAGAATTCGGACTGAATTCAAGCAGTACCAGGTGTTGAAGCAGAATCCGTTCTGGTGGACGCACCAGAGGCACGACGGGAAGCTGTGGAATTTGAATAACTACAGGACGGATATGATCCAAGCTTTAGGTGGCGTGGAGGGAATATTGGAACATACGTTGTTCAAGGGGACGTATTTCCCAACATGGGAAGGTCTGTTTTGGTAAGTAATATGTTGGGAAGGATTTTAATTGGGTTACTTGAACTCTGAAGTCGAAAATTTTCATTGGTTAATCAAAGTTTTTTGTTGAATCGTCAAGTCCGTTCAAGATTACTTATAGTAAATGAAAGTTTTGAGCGGTGAAAATTACGATTTTAAAGTATGTTCAAATTTTTAACTGGAAGTCGAAGTTTTTTATTTTGGAAGTCGTACTAGAAGGTAAAGTTTCTTAACGAGAAAGTCAAAATTTTAAATAGAAATTGGAAGTTTTTATTTCATGATTCTTTACTTTATTACAGTAAAGTGTAGTTTCTAATTGGGAAGTCAGAGTTTTTAGTTAAAGTTTCGAGGGTTTTAATGTTTTAATTGCAGTGGTAAGAGTCTATATCGTGTGAATATAGGTTTCAAACCCGAAGTCAAGGGATCAACATTTTGATTTAAAAGTAAAGTTTATGCCAACATGGAGCTTTCAACTCTAAAATTAAAGTAAAATAAAGTTTTCCATAAGTTCAAGTTATTTAGAAAGTTTTTAATCAAAAAAATCAATAATTTGTGCAAAATTGAGTGCTTGTTATGATACAGAAAGGCAAAATTGATTTAAAAAGTCCGTATTGCTGTAAGGCGAAATTTTTAATCAAGAAGTAAGAATTATGAACTTCAATTTTGGTGCGTGAATATGATAAGGAGTTCTTAATTAAACCATCCAAATTTTTAATTTGTGTTGGTAGAGTCCATGCAAAATAATGTTTATGGATCCTAGCAGTT